>CM021100.1:606400914-606600425 GCA_007115665.2 Sequoiadendron giganteum | reverse complement strand
GAACACAATCTCCTAAGCCAAATGGCTTCCTTACAAGCATGAGTAGCAGCCATGTACTCAGCTTCTGTAGTGGACAAAGCAACCACAGGTTGTCGCTTACTCATCCAACTGATGGCACCACCAAACATAGTGAAAACATAAGCACCGGTGGATCTCCTGCTGTTAATATCACCTGCCCAATCTGAATCCACAAATCCACGAATACAGACTGAATGTGGAGATCCAGAAGAGTTACCATGGTAACATATGGAGTAATCTGATGTACCCCTCAAATATCTGAATACTCGCTTAACTGCATCCCAATGTACCCGTCCAGGGTTAGCCATAAACCGGCTTAGGACTCCCACTGCTTGGGCAATGTCTGGTCTAGTACAGACCATAGCATACATAAGACTGCCAACCGCACTAGCATAAGGTACTCTACTCATGTCCTCCACCTCACTAGGAGATTTTGGACAATCATCTACAGATAACTTTGTTCCCATTGAAACAGGAACACATAGTGGTCTACAATCTGCCATGCTGAACCTGTCCAACACAGACTTCACATACTTACTCTGACTCAACCAGAGTTTTCTGTTAGACCTGTCTCTACTGATTTCCATACCCAAGATGTACCTTGCTGCCCCAAGATCTTTATCTCAAACTGTGCTGACAACTGAGATTTAAAATCAGAAATCATACCCTTACCCTTCCCAAACAGCAACATATCATCAACATATAATGCAACAATAAGAAGGCGATCATTTTCAACTCTGAAATAAACACAATGATCTGATTTCGATCTTACAAATCCAATTGACAACACAAAGGTATCAAACTTAAGGTACCACATCCTAGGAGATTGCTTCAAACCATATAGAGATTTCTTTAATCTGCAAACTAAGGATTCATTACCTTTAACAATGTAGTGCTCAGGCTGTGACATATAAATCTCTTCCTCCAAATCACCACGAAGGAAAGCTGTCTTCACATCCATCTGTTCTATCTCTAAATCATATGATGCAGCAAGAGATAACAGAAATCTAATGGATGTCAACTTTGCAACAGGAGAGAATATTTCACCATAATCTATTCCCTCTACCTGTGAATACCCCTTTGTAACCAATCTAGCTTTGTACCTTTCAACACTGCCATCTGCACAGAATTTCTTCTTGAACACCCATTTACAGCCAACAGATTTTCTCCCTTTAGGCAAAGGTACAAGGTCCCAAGTTTTGTTTTTCTCCACTGAAGCCATCTCATCATCCATAGCCTCAATCCAGGAACCTGCATCTTCCATGCCCAAAGCCTCTTTCACAGATCTAGGCTCATCAGTGTTAGTAATCAAAGCAAAAGCACAACTGGAATCTAACATAGAATAACCAAACCTTTCCGGTTGCTTTCTTTCTCTCATGGATCTCCTCAAGGGCTGAGGTTGAGGTTGTTCTTCCTCTTCTTCCGAACTATCAGAGCTGCTAGAGCTCTCCTCATCATTAGACCCAACATGGTCTCTCTGTTCAGTCTTCTCAGGGGTAGGAGGAAACTGAACAACATCTTTTCCCTTTTCTTTTTCATCTGGTTGTAGCACAATAGGAGAAGATGTTAGCTCTCTGAAAATAACATTTCTACTATACAACACCTTACTAGTCATAGGATTCCAAAGCTTGTATCCTTTCACACCAACACTTTATCCGATGAAAATACATTTGACAGCTTTGTTTTCCAACTTAGATCTTTTCTCCTTTGGAACATGTGCATAAGCTTCACAACCAAAAACACGAAGATGTCTAATTGAAGGCTTCTTACCAGACCACACCTCCATGGGTGTCTTACCAACAAGAACTGATGTAGGAGATCTGTTAACCAGATAGCAAGCAGTGGCAACAGCTTCGGCCCAAAATTTTTGTTCTAGGCCAGCTCCACTAAGCATACTCCTAGCCTTCTCCATCAGTGTCCTGTTCATTCTCTCTACAACTCCATTTTGCTGCGGGGTGTAAGGAGTTGTCTTATGTCTCTCGATTCCTCGTTCTTTACAGAACTGTTCAAACTCTGTGGAACAAAACTCACCACCATTATCAGTTCTCACACACTTGATTCTTTTACCAGCCTGATTCTCCACGAGAGCCTTAAATTCCTTGAACCGACTGAAAACCTGTGTCTTACTTTTTAGGAAATATATCCAAGTCCTTCTACTGTAATCATCTATAAAAGATACAAAATATACAGAATTGGAGATAGAAGGAACTTTTACAGGACCAAAAACATCAGAATGAATAAGATCCAAAAGTCCAGAAGACTTGTGAGAACTAGAGTAGAACTGAACACGATTTTGCTTACCATAAACACAGTGTTCACATAAATCGAATTCGAGATTACAATCATTTAGCCCCTCAACGAGATTTTTAGTTTTCAAGGTCCTAAGACCCTTCTCACCAATGTGGCCAAATCTCATATGCCACAACATTGTCTTTTCTGCAGGAGGCTTGCCTTCCAAAGTGTTTACACCCTTAGGCACACTTACTGCACTGCCATCGGAACCCATTGCCACAGTCTTCTTTACTGCTCGTTCAGATGGTGGGGATGAAGTGATAGCCACTCTCTTCTTTGAAACAAAAGAACTATTGCACTGAGCAATGCATGCATCAAGCTGAAACAAAGTACCTCTCCTAGTACCTTTAGCGAGCACCATAGAACCTCTTATCATCTTGCATCCATCTTTCGAAACAACAACTTGCACACCTACATCATTCAACATACTTACAGATAATAGGTTTCGTGCCAAACCCGGAATGTGCATAACTCCATTGATTCCCTTTACTCGTCCATCAGGAAATCTGATAGAGACCCTTCCGCGTCCAACTATCTTTAGGTGAGAATCATCACCCAAGTACACCTTTCCACCATCAAACTCTTCATATTTTGAGAACCAGTTTCGATAAGAGGTCATGTGAAAAGAAGCACCCGAGTCTACTAACCACACATCATCAGATGCATGGGCTGCCAAAGCTGCAATAAAAGCATCTCCATCTTCTTGAGATTTTTCAGAAGCTGAATCTGAGCCTTTCTTCTTCTTCTTCGGTTCTTTGCAGTCCCTCCGGAAGTGCCCAGATTTATCACAGTTCCAACATTTCGCCTTGGACTTTCTAGGAGTCTTAGAACTCCCACGGGATTTGGATCTGCCCTTCTTTGACTTATTGTCATTCTGCTTTCCTTTGTCGTTGGATCTCCCGCGAACAGCAAGGGCTTCCTTAGACGAATCCGAAGTCTTTCTTCGCATCTCTTCAGACAGCAGTGAAGACACCACATCATCCATACGGAATGTGACTATAGTACTTCCGAGAGCCATCACAAGATGGTCCCACGAATCCGGCAAGGAACAAAGCAGGGTCATACATCGATCCTCCTCCTCAATCTTGGCACCAGATGATGCCAACTGTACAATCAATAAATTGAATGCATTGAGATGATCAGTTACGGATCCACCTTCCTCCATTCTTAAAGAATACAACTTCTTTCTCAGGAACAACTTATTCACCAGAGATTTGGCCTGATACACAGACCCAAGCCGTTCCACAAAGAATTTGCAGTAGTCTCATCAAGAACATTCAGAAGAACGGCATCTGCTAGACAGAGTCTGATGAGACCCTTAGCCTTCCGATCCTTGATATCCCAATCCGCTTGAGGTATCGCTACAGGTTTCACATCAAGTGAAGTAGCCTCCCATAGATCGCGGTCTTCAAGCATGTCTTCCATCTTGAGTTTCCACAACTCGAAATTAGTGCCATTAAATTTCTCCACCTCCATTCTACTGTATGAGGAACTTGCCATCTCAATCTGCAAATAAGATTCAGAATGCTCTGCACAAAAAAACTCCCACTCAACTTGAGATTAGCTCAAAAAACCCTACCCAACAACTAGGATCAAAAGTTGATCAGGCTCTGATACCACTTGTAAGGAAACTCAGGTGCGGAAACAGCTTCCTACACTAATCTCTTAAGGAAAGTATGGTGCAAATTCGTTTTAAACCCTTACAATTTCAGATTCGTTAATCTACTTAACAAAGATATTGCAGCAATATACCATACATACAGAAAATGAAGAATGACACAATGATTTACCCTGGGGAAAACCTTTCGGTAAAAAACCCCAACACTCCAAAACCTGCACAATGTATTATCTTCAACACAACGGTTACAACACACTTGCAATGCAAGTTCTTTCAGGAGATTTCCAACTCTTGAAGACAAAAATGCGGCAACATGAAAAACGTTCCAACAATACACTCACATCACAAATCTTCGCAACCCTAAAAAATGCTTATATCATGCGCTTCCCTTTTAGGGCAACTTCCGAAGATAACTGTATTAGGGTTTTGCACTATCTCCTCGAGAAAATAGGAACTGAAATTTTTCGATGCCCCGAACCCCACTATCGTGGAAGAGTGTACAGTACTCAACTTTATCAGTTGCCACATGTCTTCACCTGTCATTGAATCTTCCAGACATAGCTCTTACGTGTCATAGGAATCCGTCATAACCGTTTCAGCCATGATCTCCTTACACACAATTCAAGATGTCGACACATTAAGTGGAGTGACACATCAACATGCAAACTAGACATGTACACTCACACTTAATTACATTATTTGCAAGAAATACATTTTACAAAACAAATAATAAGAATAGGAATTATCCAAGGTTGAGACACCTTATTCCTAACAAAGCCGACATGAAGCAATGTAATTCCTTGTTGCAGATATATATGAGAAATTTTTTATCTTATTTGAGACATGCATAAGTGTGAGTCTAAAGTGTGCAAATGCTATGTGAAAATAAGGTTCAGGTCATTCAAAGGTAGAAGAGAGTGTGAAGAAGAGTGAAGAAGTGTTCATGTGCTTAACCAAAACTGTACTCAGGCATTAGCAAATGCTAATTTCTCAGTTCAAATTCTTCAGATGGACTTAATCTGAATGTTTATGTAATACAATGATTCTTCCGTTGTATTTGAATAGTGAGCTCTAGGTAGTGTGCCTGAATGCATGTGCATTCCTCATTTATTCTTCTTATACTTTTAACAAGGTATAACTTGTGGATTAACCTCCACTGATTTTTTTCCCCTAGCAGGGTTTCCACACAAAAATCTTGGTGTTATGTGTGTTTCTGACGTGTTGTTCATTTATGTTTTGATGGTTATTGATGAGATCTGATAATAAGGGTTAATAAGTTTAAGAAGTCTAAAATTTTGTGACAACTGATTCACCCCCCCTCTCAATTGTCTACCCCTATGTTGCCAACAACATGTGTCTATTTTTCATTATCAATGTCATTTTTCATCATTCTCATGTTGTTTTGTGTTGTTTTATATGTTTAGAGTGAAACCCTAACATTCTATTTTATAAACAATTTGCAAGCAAGTCTCTGACCCCTTGTGATGAGAAAGATATGCCCCCATCATTTATTTGATCTGATTGCCCATTTTAGAGCATTCGAGTGAGACTTTCTTGATGTTGTGGGATTGCATTATATTTGCTATGTGTCTCCTATCATGACCCATACGATGATGATGACCTCTCTTGTGGAGAGGTGGCATTTTGAGACATCCTCCTTTCATTTTCCTATAGGGGAGGCTACTATTATACTCGAGGATGTTTGGAGGATTATTCATCTTCCTATTCATGGTGAGCTTGTTACATACCAGGTTTGACAAGGTGGCCATGTTATGCAATGTATGTTAGGTTTGGTACACTTGGATATTCATAATTCAGAGATTGATCTATCTGATTTTTCTAACAACACAAATGTTTTTGTTCTTTTCCTTAGTGGTCTGGTATCGGGATTAGTTATTCTTGATATACGAGGTTGATAGTTTGCAATGGGTTTGGGTACATGCATTGAGAGTATGCTAGAGCATTGTATGAGATATTCCTGGGGTGTCTATTTAATTTCTCATCTCTATCGCGATATGCACGAGGTGGTGTATCGAGGCGGGAGGTCAATGTCTACAGGTGTGCCACTTTTGCATATTTGAGCATGGGAGCATATCACAGTGACTTGTCTAGATGGGATTCAAGATTATTCTCTGAATGATCTATACTCTTATCCTTATGGGGACTTTATGAATTATACCTTGTCTGGGGACCTACATTATTGGCACTATATTTTTGATGAGATTCCTAGTTTCATGTGGAGACCTTATTTGAGCTGTGAGGTTTGGATAGAGGATGTTGATCAACTTGTGTACTATCGACAAACCCATTGGTTGCTTGGCCGCTCATCATCTCTGATAGAGTGTTATCTATTAGAATGAGTCTGTCAATATTTTAGAGAGAGACAAGGGTGTGTTCATAATGGGTATGAGGCTCATTTTTGTTGGACTTGTCGGGAGGTCCGTGTATGGGGTCTCTAGGTTGATACCGATACTATGATTGCCGATTTTGGAGCTCTTTCCCTAGTTAGTTGGGGTTGCTTGGTGTTTTTGGTACATCTATTTACTACTCACGATTATGAGGAGTGGTGGGAACATCATAGGCCCTTGAGGCTTACTGATCTTAGAGGTGATCTTATTTTGGGTAGAGTTGGCATTATAGGTCATTGCGGTGAGCGAAAACATGTAGAGGTTCTCGCAAAGAAGTTGGATTGTGCTCGACGTGATGAGGCACAAGAAATCTAAGATGAGTGGGTTCCTCTTGCACTAGGTTAGAGATAGGTTTCGAGTCCCCCTCCACTTTCTAGGGATGTTGATGTATTGCTAGATCAGATGAATTTGGCCAAAGATGTAGAGAGTGCATTGCAAAAGGCTACGAAGGTTTTGGTAGACACTCTAAGGGCTAATAGAGAGAGCGTAATTGGTAGACTGCATGTTTTAGAGGCTCAAGTAGTGTTATTGATAGCATAGAGATACTCTCTAGGTAGATAAAGAGAGCGATATTGGTAGATGGCATGTTGAAGAGGCTCAAGTACTATTACTGACATTAGAGAGAGATACTCTCTGAGTGGAGCGTGATTCTATGCACACTTAGTGAGATAAGTATCTATAGGAATCTACCTATTATCAGAACTTATATGATGCTATAGTTCTTAGGGCCTCTCGATGTCCATGGTTTGGCAGCTGATTATTGCAAGTGATGGTGGTGGCGGTGTAGGTGTAGGTGATCAGTTTGTGAGACAGCTAGATCATTTTGATTTTAAGTAGTATTTTGTCCCTCTTGTTGGGGTCTTAGTATTTAGGGTACTTGATCTTTAAGTTGTTTCATGGTGCAAAGGTATTTTGTAGACATGTGTTTTATATATCTTCATTGGTTTACTTGAGACCTCGTATATATGTTATCATTTTGTATCTTCATCTCATACTTGTGTCACTGTGGATTATGTATTCCATTTTTGATGATGCTATATATGATATACCTTCTTCGATTCCACCTCATTTTACGTTTATGTGATGGTGAAATATGATGATGTATGTTTATATGTGTTTTTGTGCTTTTCTGATGTATGAATTTTATGTGGATGAATGAATCATACCTTGTCTCATTTCATGATGCTATGTATATTGATAAATGAATGCCCCATACATGATACATGATGTTTTTAATTGGTTTATTATTATCATATGTATTGGTAACATTTTGTGTATGTAGAATGTATATGATACTGATGATGTTTTATATAGGATGAATGTTAATTAGAAGAAATATGATGATGTTTTTTAGTTAGTAGAAATGTGATGATGAATAGAGATATGATGTTGATTAGAAGAAAAATGATGATGGATAGTGTTTGATAAGTTTCTTTTGCTTCACTTTAAAGACTTTGCGGTTTGAAAAACCCTATGTGATGTAGCAAAGAGATACGATGCACTAGGGTATGAATTACCAAGGTGAATTTGTATCTATTATGTGGAATTTGACTCTACAAACAAAGAGTATCTTTGTTCATACCTAGCATATGAAAACTTTGTTTAAAGTATAGGAGGGGGGGTTGCATGAAAAATATTTTGGACCAGTCACACAAAGAGGGATAGAACACCTAACATGTAACTGCTTCATGAACTATTTTAATACAACTTCTATACTCAATAAAGAAATTATTCGCCATGGTAATATTACAAACAACAAATTGAAATGATGCTCAATTTCCCCCATTCCTTCCTCTCTAAATCCTTATGGACATCCTTGAGAGATCCTGAGAATGAGTCAATAAAATAAATCACAAAATGTAAGACCACGAAAAGATAAAAACAAAGTTGTATCACTTGCCATATTTGTTTAGGGTGGGGCTATTATACATTGTTGATCATGTCTATCATAGGAACAAATCCATTAAGCCATATCTCAGGATGTTGTTGGGACTTGTTTAAAAATACAGGTAGTCGATACTTTGGCATTGTTTACATTTGTTTATAGTCAACTCTTATGGGGTTGTTTTTACTTGAAAGTTATAGCTTTTCATCTTTACTTTGTTTGTTTTTGTCAAAGGATGATTTGGATAGTTCATTTATTATGTGTGAAATATTTATTGTTGATGTTGATAATGAGACGAGTCTTCTTTTTATTTTCTAAGTTTTTATGAGGTTGTTTTCATTATTTTTAGGGGACTAACCTAGGGCCTCAGGGGCTCATTGTTCGCTTGGTTTGACCTTTTCTATTTTGTGAATGTTTTTGCATTTTGTATATTGTATATGTTTTTGAGATTTTATATTTTTTGACTAAGTTGAAATAAAGCATGTTGGAAACCTAAGGGAACTAACCTAGGGTCTTAGGGGCTAGAAAGCCTTGCCTATGTTGTACACACAAAGACCATGTAGTGCAACCATTTGACTCAAAGCATGAATTATTTTTGGGTAAACAACCTCGATAGCATGGATTGATATCTTCTTTATGTGTCTAGAGGGTATGTTGTGGGAAATTCACTTGAACTAGCTGTGAGGTTCAAGCAAATGCTGATATCTTAGATTGTTTGAGTGAAGGAATAACCCAATGATGTTGTTTTATTTTGATTTTTTCCACATGTTTTTGATCTTTGTTGTTTTCTAGTGTTTATGAATTTTGTTGTTTTCTGGTGTTTTTTTACTTTTGATGTTTTTTGGTGTTTTTTAAATTTTGTTGTTTCTTGGTGTTTTCGAATTTTGTTGTTTTTTTTCTTGCTTTCTGGTGGTTTTTGAATTTTGTTGTTTTTTGACCATGATTGAATGCTGCAAGATCTAATCCATAAATAGCTTCAAAAAGTTTCCCATAATAAAATGACTTATCTTAATCAGTGACAAGCCATGGTTGGACACATGATTCATGAAATGGATGGGTGGATGCTATGAAAAAGTGTTGATAGATAATAATGCCTAGTTTATTCATACATAGCACCTGTTTGCAATGTTTTCACTATGGTACCTGTTCTAGGAACACAACAAAGTGGTTTTCACTCAGAGAAAATTTTATTTCTATTTACTGTTTTTCTTGCTTTTTTTTTTATTTTTATCTCTTTTTTCTATTTTTTTGGATTTTTACCCTTTTTCTTGGGGTATTTTGATTCATTTCATGTATAAAACTTCTTGAGGTGGTTGTTGTTCAATGGTTCAACTAAAGGTTCTCCTTTGGGAGTATCCAATTGATATGCCCTAGAGCCATAGCTTGTTGTTATGATGAATGGACCTAGCTAGTTGGGTTCAAATTTTCTCTTGCCATCTTGATTCAATTGTATCTTCTGATTCTTCTTGAGGTCTAAGTCACCAACATGAAAGTTTCTATATTTGATTCTCTTGTCATAACTTCACCTGAGCTGATTTTGATAAACATGCAGATGGTTTAACATGCTCAAAATCCTTTAATCTAGGAGTTCTAATTCATTCAGTTTGGTTACCTTGTGTTCTTCATTTCTTACCATGCCTTTTATTGAGACTCACAAGGATTTCAACTTCGATAGGTAACACAACTTCTGATCCATAGACCAAGGAAAAAGGTGTGCAAATGTTGGTTCAATAAGCCCATAAGGTTGGGTTTAGCTAGAAATGCCAATCAAAACCGACGTCATTGACAGTCTTTTTCAATATTTTTAGGATTGTTTTATTAGATACCTCTACCTGATTGTTTCCTTGAGGATAGTAGGGAGTATAAAATCTATGTTAGATAGAGAACTTGTAATACAGTTCCTGGACATCCTGATTCTCGAATGGGGTGCCATTGTCCGTCACAATTGTCTATGGGATTCCATACCTACAAATGAGATAATTCAAAATGAATTTTGATATCTATTTGCTGGTGATATAGGTCAATGGAATGGCCTCTATCCATTTAGTGAAGTATTCTATTGTGGTAATAATGAATTTATTCCCATTGGATGAAGCAGGTGATATCTTACCTACCAAGTCTAATCCACATTGTGAAAAAGGCCATGGTGTTGTGATGGGTCTCAACTCTTATGTTGGTGCATGAACTAGATCACTATGTTGCTAACATTGTTGACACCTTCTAGAATTTTGAATGCATTTTTTCTCCATGGAAGGCCAATAGTACCCTACTCTAAGTATCTTCTGAACTAAGTTAGGTTTGCTAGAGTGGGATCTGCAAATACCTTCTTGGACCTCTTGTAATATTCTTTGTACTTCTTATGTGTTAAGGCACCAGAGTAATATACCATCTAGGCTACAATGGTATAGGGTTTCTCCTAAGATCATAAAATAGGAGGTTCTATGGGTGAGGGTTGTCTTCTAAGTAGTCATTAAGTCAAGTGGTATGATAAAATCCTAGATATAGTTAAAAGTGTCTTGGTACCATGTGGAGTTAGGACCAAAAACAACACATACCATTTTTTATACTGGGATGTCAAATGTTGGCACCAGTAGTTGTTCCACAAGGAATTCATATTTAGGCACATTCTAAGGAATATCAAGCAGCGAGCCTATTGTTTCCATTGCATCAACAACTTTTTTATTAATTTGAGACACATGTTCAAAGGTTATTTTGAATAAATACTCCTTGAGGCTATCCACCATTATTTTGTATGGTAGAAATTTGTCATCTTTTGTTTGGTATTCATCACTCACCTATCTGATTACTAGTTGGGAGTCTCCAAATACATGTAGCTCTTTTATTCTCCATTCAATCACCATCTTGAGCCCCATGATCAAATCTTCATACTCTGAGATGTTGTTTGTGTAGGGAAATGTAATCCTATAGGCCTTGGGTATACTATATCCATGTGGTGTGAGAAATTAAATACCTACTCCTAAACCATATTGAGTATGGGACCCATCAAAACATAGAGTCCACTAGCTTGTATGTTCTGTCATCATGATACTCTCATTTGGAAAATCCACTATGAGAGGTTTATGATCCTCTATGGGTGCTTTCACAAGTTTTTATGCTATGAATTGTCCCTTTATAGCTCTCATGTCTATGTAATCTATATTAAATTCACTCAGGATCATCACCCATTTGGCTATTCAACCTATTAAGGCTGCTTTTGCTAGTAAATATTTGAGTGGGTCCACCTTTGAAATAAGTTTCACTTTTTTTTAAGATATAATTTCTTAGCTTTTGTGTTGAAAAAATGACTGAGAGACATGCTCTTTCAATGGGTGAGTAGTTCAGCTCATAGCCTACTAGTGTTCTACTGATATAGTAGACTTCCCTTTCTTTATTGTTATCATCTGGTTGTGCCAGGAGAGCTCCCAATGTTGGCTATGTGGTAGACACATAAAGTATCATATCCTTTTCTAGAATTGGTGGCATGAGTACATGAGGAGTAAGTAGATACTCCTTTACTTGATGGAATTCTTGGTCACATCTCTCATCCTAATTGAAGGTGATGTATTTTTGTAGGAGATGAGTGAAAGGGTGGAATTTGTCTACCAGTTGTGCGATAAATCACTTGATTGATTGTAGCTTCCCTTGTATGTTCCTTAGTTGTTTAAGTGTCTTTGGTGGAGGCATCTCCATGATATATTTTACCTTGAAAAGATCCACTTGTATCCCTCTTAACACTATTTACCCTAATAGATTTCTAGATGTTACTCTGAACACACATTTCTTAGTGATGAGTCTTAGATTGCACTATTCCAATTAATCAAATACCCTTGCTAGGTTGGTCAAGTGATATACCCTTTTGATTGACTTTTCTAGGATATCATCTATGTAGTCCTCCATGCTTGTGTGTAGCATTTCATAGAATATGGTCGTCATCGCTCTTTGGTAGGTTTCTCTTGCATTCTTTAGACTAAAAGGCATCATAGTCCAATAGAAAATTCCCCAAGCACAAGTGAATGTTGTTTTGTGTTGGTCATCCAGAGAGATCTTTATCTAGTTGTATCTAGAGAAACCATCCATCAAGGACATCATCTAATGACCTACTATTAGATCTACAATCATGTCAATACTTGGCAATAAAAAATCATGTTTTGGGCAAGCCTTGTTCAAGTCTCTGAAGTTTGTACATATCCTTATGCCCCCAGTAGGTTTGGACACTAGTACTAGATTTTATATCCATTCTGGATAGATGATAGGTCTGGTGAAACCTACATCTAGTAGCTTCTTTAGTTCTACCTTTACTAGTAATGCTATCTAGGGATGCATTTTTCCGAGTTTCTACTTGATAGGTTTTTCTCCAAGGATGATAGCTAGCTGATGCACCACTAATGTTGGGTCTAGTTGAAACATGTTAGCATAGGCCCAAGAAAATTTTACCTTCCTCTCATTGATGAACATTGTGAAATTTTCTTTCTCCTCAAGATCAACTGATGTTGCATGGTATGTTATCTTTGGGTCCTTCATTGTACCAAAATTTATGGATTATGTTTCTTCTACAAGAAGTGTTGATCTTTCTTGATATTTTATATGGGGATATTGAATCCTCCATCTCCAGGTGCCTCCGGGAGGTTTTCACCTTCAAATGCATCCTTTATTTTTCTCTTTTTTGGATTTGATAGAGCCACATTGTGGTTTTCCCTAGGGGATTGTATCTTTATTTTTTTTCTTTCATTTTTGTGACTGGAAAATTAAATCTCTCCACTGAAGTATGCCTCTTCTTCTAGTTCCATGATGAACCTTGCTTTGTGATCTCCTGCTGGTATGTCTATTCAAAGTCCCATGAACTCTGTGATGGCCTCATCATTCTAAAATTGATCCAGAATAGTTGTATGTTGTTGTTGATCTCAACCTATGAGTTGTGGGTAACAAAGTGGGAGACTATCATCTTGGTTTACAAAGCTTATAAAAGTAGGTGAAAGGGTCAATATGGCTCTGGTGTCTTTTTCCCACTAGGTATCTAGGTCATCATTACTAGAGTCGGGGGAATCATATCCTATGACGAAGGATGGAGAATCCCATTCATGTTCATTAGAGTTTGTTCAGAATGGTAATAGATGTTGGGAATGGTCTCCATGTATTGGAGAGAGAATATATCAATTCTAAAGTTATCGAATAAGTCTTTGATGGGTAATTCATTGTCCATGACATGGTAGATATCTAGTTCATTTATGCTAGTAGAAGTTTCTCTTTTCTTCCAAGAGGTTCGTCCTATTTTTGGAATGACCACATATTTTGGTTTATAACCTAGCCCCATATTATTCTATCTATATTCTTCTATGATAGGATCTAATCAGACTTGTTTGTATAGCCCAAGACCACCTATTTCATTGTATCCCATTTGTTTGAGTAATTGATAACCTCTAGTGTTAGGATAAATTAAAATGGGTTGTGGTTTTTTGGGTTATATTTTGTCCTCCTTGTAGATCATAGATGAAAGGTACTCATCAAATATTTATTCATATTTCATGTCTCCCCATCTAGTAAAGATAGTGGGTTTGGCTATCATTTGTACTATCTTGATCTCTTTTGGACCTCCATATACTCTAGGTGTTGGTGGAAGCATGTCGATGCATAATGCTTTATTAAAATTGTAGTTCCCATTGCCTTTGTCAAGTATGTGAATCTTGGCTTTTGCTTTTGATTGTTTACTCGATGTGTTTTTGGTGGAAGTTGATCGAAGCATGGAAGGGTGGACAAAAGAAAAGGAATGGAAGGCTATGTCATTGCTAGGCACACGTTGGATTTTATTGTATTTCTCCTCCAACTTCACACAAAAATGGAAAGGTTCAAGATTGGTATATAGTGTTACTTCCTTTCCTTCATGGGAAAACTTTAGGCATTGATGGAAAGTGGAAGGGACTACTTGTAATGTGTGGATCCAAGGGCATCTCAAGAGTAGGTTGTCTAGAAACTCAAGATCTAGTACTTGACAAGTAGTTTTTGTTTATTATTGGTCCTATTTGCACCAACAACTTGACTGTTCCTTTAAAATTTCTCTCCAATTCATCATAGGCCCTTATAGTGATACTCTTGCCTTTGTCAGTCAAGTCATCAGAATACCCTAACTATTTTATGAATTTTAAGGTACAAATGTTTAAACCTGCACCATTATCTATCAACACTCTTTTGACCATGGTCTTATGAACACCAACCTCTATGTATAGAGCTTGATTGTGGAATGTTATTTGTGATAAATCTTTCTCTAGAAATACTAAGTGATTAATTGTAGTGTTTTTTCCAACCATGGCTTGGAACTGACTAGGATCAAATTCATTAGGCACTGGCATTTCCAAATCTTTTTCCAACATCTCCCTATGTGTGGGTGATAGTTTTAACAATTCTAAGATTGAGATGACGGCAGGTGTGTTCTTTAATTGTTCCACAATGATGTAGTCACTTGGTGACTTAATTGTGGGTTTGGGAGGTGATCCTTGTATTGTAACTCTTGTGTGATGGGTAGTTACATTGCTACATTGTTGTCTCCTCCTCATATCGTTGCTATGTTTTCCCTAGTGTCCTCCACTTATGAGAGGGTTCCTAAATCTGTCACCGTATGTGTAATTAGAATTATGGTACTCTTCTTCCTTTCCTTTATTGTCCCTCTTAGTGTGGTTTGCGATTAGGTTTGGATATATTTTTAGGTCCTTATTTCCAGACCTATGATCAACATCTACTTCCCCTTTTCCTATCAAGTTTTGAATGATATGTTTGAGGCACATGCAATTATTAGTCTATGTCCTTTGATCATATGGAAATCACACAATTCCTTCTCATTGTACAATGGTGTCTTAAAGCTAGGTTCCTCATAATTTGGGCAGTCATTTGTTTTAATGAGGTTATTTTGTATTATTTTATGCACAACTATTTCAAGAGACTCACCTAATATGGTAAATTGCCTCCTAGGTTGATCATATTGCCTCTATTGCCCTCCCTGATTTGTCTATTGGTTTATAGCCTGATTATTCTTGGGATAGGTAATTTGGTTGCTCTATGTGTTGTTGGGACTATAGATTGTTTGTGCCACCTATGGTTTGTTCTGATTTGAGTTTTGTGTGTTCCATACTACTCTAGCACCTACCACTCCATTGTTTGTAACATTCTTGTTTTTAGCCCAGACTTTGGGTTTCTCATTTGAGCTAGAGGGATTGTATTTTGAGTTGTTTTTTCTTAAATTTCCTCTTGCTATGAGAGCTCTCTCAATATATAACCCCTTTTCAATTGTTTCTTCAAAGTCTATAGGACATAGCATAGTGAGCCAGTATCTTATTTTGGGCAAGACATTCATGATGAAAATATCCACCAAGTCCTTGTTTGGGATGGGCCATTTGCATCGACTTGCTTTGTGTCTCCATCTCTGTAGGTAGGAGTTGAAGGAATCTCCTAGGTTCTATTTGATTGTGGACAGACTAGTGATGGTGACATCTTGTTTTATATTAAACGAGAAGTGGGTTATAAATTTTCTAGAAACCTCATCAAAATTTTTGATTCCAGGTTACAGACGGGTGAACCACTCCATAACATAACCTATAAGGCTACGTGGGAAGAGCCTCATGAGATATAAATCATTATTTTGTACCTCCATACATGATACATAGAAGTCTCATACATGCTCTACTATATCTCCTACTCATTTATACTTACTTTCAAATCGAGGTATCTCAAAGTTTTTCTGGAAAGGGCAGTGTTGTGATGGAATGATAGAATGGGAATGGAAAAATTTCCTATAGAGTGTAGGTCTTCTTTTGTTTTCCTATATGCACATCTGCTATTTTTTGGGTGACAATATCTAGCCTTACTTCCATCTCTATTTTTGGTACATGTGTTTGCAAATTTTGCATGTGATAACCTCGTTTTCCTACCACGTTTTGGTCATAGATCGGGTATTGTGAAGGTACAAGACCTTGATATCCATATGGGATGTAAGGAGGGTTAAATCCTTGTTTTTGGGGTGGAACATATAGAAGGCTTCCCTGATGATGCATTTGTGGTTGACCTTGTTCATAGGATGACTAAAGAAGGGCGCTCCATGGCACACCTTGCTGGGTAGGACTAAATTGAAGGTTACCCTGGTGATGCATTGGTGGGATACCTTGTTGTTGGGATGAATGAATTAGGGTGCTCTATGGCACACCTTGCTAGGTAGGCCTAAAATGAAGGTTACCCTGATGATGCATTGGTGGGACACCTTGTTGTTGGGATGACTAAATTAGGGCGCTCTATGGCACACCTTGTTGGGTGGGACTAAAATGAAGGTTACCTTGATGATGTGTTTGTGAGACACCTTGTTGTTGGGATGACTGATTGAGAGTGCTCTGTTCCACACCCTATTAGGTAGGAATAAACTAAAGGTTACCTTGATGATGCATTGGTGAGACACCTTATTGTTGGGATGATTTATTGAGGGTACTTTGTGGCACATGATGTTGGGTAGGACTAGACTAAACCTTACCCTGATGATGTGTTGGTGGGATACCTTGTTGTTGGGATGACTAATTGAGGGCACTCTGTAGCACACCCTGTTGGGTAGGGCTAAAATTAAGGTTACCCTGATGATATGTTGGTAGGATACCTTGTTGATACTATTATTGGTTTGAAAGGGGATGTTGTGGTCCACTATGTTGAAGGTACTGAATTTTCAAAGGGGGCCCTATGTTCCACCATGTTGATGGTACTGATTATTCAGAGGGTGACCCTATGTTCCACTTTGTTGATGGTACTGATTTTTTTGAGAGGGGTCGACGCTTGATGTATTCTGAGGTATATGTTGTCCAAGAGGTGGATTGTTATTTTGAGGTTCATATTGAGATGGCCCCCCTTGGTACATTTGTGCTACTGCTACATTTTTAACCTGAGTTGGTTTCCTAAACAAGGGGTTCTCTTTGGGTTGGTCACTATTTTGTGAGAACATAGGTGGCATTTTCAGCATCTCTGGAGGTTGGGTTGTTTGTCTCACCACTGGTTTTTCCCCTAGGGGAATAAGATTTGGGTCTTTGAGAACTTCTACATTGAATTCCACAGGTAATTTAGCACCACTTTTTTGCTAACTTGAAGAAATAGGAGCTTGGGTCCTTTCTTAACAAACTATCCATTAGTTTGAGGACCTTGGTGTTGTTAGAATGTTCAAATAGTTCTTCCTTGTTTATCTCTTCTTCACCACTTGCATCCTTTATAACCACTATGTTGGGATCTTGGTTACTTTGTTCCATTACCTCCTTCTATTTGTGACTTATTTCTTCCTCAGTGAAATTGTCTCTATATGTTGGTCTCTTCTGGGGAGTTTCAAGGTCACTTTGCCTATAGCCCCATGGGCTACTCTCATTGTTCATGTTATTTGTCAATGGGATACTTGTGGTATTTTTGTTGGCTTCCATCTTTTTCCTATATTGTGATCTCATGGTTTTCATAAACAACTTGGGTCTCCTATGGGAAAGTGGTGTACTCTCTCGGTGACTCAAATCCTAAAGACCCAATGTTTTCCTAAATGAGAGGATGGATGTGGGTATGTAAATCTAGTTCTTTCTTCTAGAGAAGTTTAGTATCATGAAAAATACTATGGTTTTGACCAAAAAATAACATATATAACTCTAGATTGCTCTTGGAAGCACGTCTATAAAATTTTTCCACCAATTTGTCTTTGTTTTTGTGTAGCGCTAAAAGGTGTTTCTTGAGAGCTTTTGGACTAAGATGCCTAAGTTTGAAATGATGACTTGTGGACTTTACCTTATGGATCTTGACCTTACGCAAGACCATGAAGGGGATAATTATTGTCATGTGGGTGGTGGTAATACAGGTCTCTCTACTGCTATGTCAATTTTCTTTTCCTCTTTGTCTAGGACAATTGATGCAGTGAGAAACTAGCGAGGTGTTTCCTTCTTCTAAAAAATGAAGGCTCTCAAGCTACTTATGATTTTAGTTTGTTCACCTTCGATATATGTGAGACTAGGCTAAAGGATTGGTGCTACAAGACCTAGTTGTGAAACTAGGGTAGTTGGTTTCTAGATGGTCATAAGTTTTTATGGTGTTATGGGATGATTGCTCTGAAGCTCAAGACCCTAGGGTTTGAGTGTTGTTTTGGAATGATACTACTTGGGAATCAAAATGTTGAAGAACTAAGGTCTATATTCCACTTCCTTGTCCAGAGGATATGTTGTAGGAAAGATTACTTGTACTATCTACAAGTCCCAAGTAACTAATAATATCATGGATGTATGAGTGGAGGAATCACATTAATGGTTTGTTTGATTTTGATTTCAAATAGGTAGGATGTAAAATAATGGATGTGGGACTATCTAATCTTCTATCTTTCCAATTATTTTGGTTCAAACAATGATCTTATAAACAACTCTCTATCAAAAATTTCTCCATTTTTGAAGTATGGCAAGTGATAAGCCAACACTTGGACTAACTCAACAAGCATGGAATTATGTGACCTTCATGTCTATAACTTAGGTTGTGAAATCACAACACCCAATCCATAGTTCCCAAATATTTACTTTGATTAATGTACCCTGAAATCAAATCCAGAATGTTCAAAAACCTTTAAGGAAAGATCCTTTCGAAGGGGTGCAAACATAAGGCTTCTTTCACAAGTATGTACTAAATCAAAGGGTTTGTGGTTCAACCATCTTGTTCAGTTTTTGTTTTAAATGTGTTATTTTTCTTAAACCAATCACATAATTTGATGCTAAATTGTTTTGAATGTAATGGGACAAGTTTGACATAAATCAGTAATCAAAACCTTAGGGGATATACACCATTCTCTTATGTAGGTCTGCCTCATGCTCCGAAGAGATGATTTTACATGCAACTTATGGTGCGGGCCTATAGTTGGACATGGCAAGTAACTTCTCAGAAGTAAATTCTGATGCACTACTTTCTGAGAATGTTTTTAGATAATAGGGTGGCCTCTAAAACAATTTGGTTCTGAGTGATAACTGTGAACACAAAAATTTGGCACTCACCCACTGGCAACTTACGTCTCTGTAACCATTGCTAATCCACTTAAGGTATGGGATTAGGTTCAGTTTTTTGTTAGCATGACTTGAAGCTACTCTCTTACGATTTCACACCCTTTAATATAGCCCTCTAGTAAACGTGCTTCGAGACCTTGCAATGAGTTCTCCAATGTGGGATGTATCTCAAGGTAAGCCCCCTCTTTAAGGTAAACTTTAAAAATAAAGTGCAATGCTCAAAAATGTTCTTTCACTCACCCAATATTGCCAAAAGGTAAGAGGGTAGAAGATAGAACACTAAATAGCTTTCCCAAGCAATGAATGCACAGTGAACAATCCATAGAAAATTGATTCATTTTGAACACCTTGAGTGGTGTTATCCCCATAAATATGTGAATAACATAAAAAAAATGTTATTTTTACTTGCACCAATAGGAAGTATTCAGGATATCATTCAAAAATCGTAATGGTGCAATACAAAAGAAATAAATTTTTCATTTTAAGCTCCAAATTTGAGTGTTTCTAAGAAAGCAATCCTTGTCTCTAATTGGTCAACAAATGAATTTTTTTTGAGCTCTTTTTATGCACCAAATTTAAAGTTCCTAAGTTAAGAAAACATGAAATTGGTTTATTTTTAGATCCCAAAATTGAAATGATTTTTTGTCATTTTTTTTCTTTTTATGAGCGCCAAATTAAGATTCCTAAGTTAATAAAACAGGAAATTGGTTCATTTTTAAACACTAAATCAAATGTGAGTTTGTTTTTTGTTCATGTTTAGAGCTCCAAATCTAGATTCCTAAGTTAAGAAAGCATGAATTTGTTCAATTTTTAAACACTAAATCAAAAAATAAGTTCATTTTTGTTCATTTTAGAGCACCAAATTTAGATTCTTGAGTTAATTAAAGTAAATCAAAAATTGGGACCGATCGTCTTCCCTACAATAAACATGTTAATGTTCTTTAAATCCTTCATTAGATATATAAATACCTGCTTACACATCCAAAAACAACAAAAAAAAACAATAATAGTGAAAAATCCTATTACAATAGTGCAGGATCCATGAACTTGTCTGTCAAAACAACTACTCAGAAAAAATACAAACACGTAGAAAAAAGACAACAACTTAGTTCCAAAAATAATTACTAAAACTAGATAGAAAATGTTAACACTGTTAGAAAACAAGTGCGCAAGTTTTAGAAAATAGCTTGGTCTTTGGAAAATAGTGCAGTTCTTTCCAAGACAATAACACAGTTTTCTTGATAGACATGTGTGCAAGTTTTCTAGGCAAGCACATGAAAAATCCGTCAAGTGTGTTTCTGGGACCTGCAACTTCAAAAATGACTCAAACAAATGTTAGAGGGAACAAGTGTCCCACTCCATGTGCCAGAATGTGTGAGGGGGAGAACATTAGATCGAAAGACGGATCGAAACATGCTAATCTAATAATCTTAGCAAAGATTAACATATTAATCTAAGATCTTAACCTACACATATGAAATGAAACTAAGCTATCCTAACATGCATAAATGAATCTATGGTTGAAAAATGAATGTGTAAAACAACATAGCATTACCATCTGGTAGTGGAGTGTATTCGCTTGATGTTGGATTTTTCTTATCACCACGAAGCCTCCAAAGTTCATGTGCAAAAGCTTGATGAGTGACTATTTTGGTTGGTTCATCGAAGAAAAGGTGAAGCTCTATCAATGGTGTTCTTGATAGCACTTGCTCGATGTATGTTGATTCTCCAATCCTTATTTGTGAGAAAAGGGGTTTGTTATATAGAAAATGAGATATGAAATAGAAAATCAAGATCGTGTTGAAGAATATCCAGATCAATGGTCAGAGTGTGTTGATAGGAATTAAACATGAGAAAATCGTGTAAAGTTGATTGCACAATTTGGGTGATTGAGAAATATATTGGCTAGTCAGAGATGTGATTGATTAGTTAACAGATTTAGATTGATCAATCAGGATTGTGATGGCTTAGTTAGGAATGTGATGGCTTAGTTAGGAATTTTAATTGATTATTTAACACAATAGATTGTCTAGTTAACAATTTGGATTGATTAGTTAACAAATTAGATTGCTCAGTTAGCAATCTTAATTTTCTCAATCAGAAAGTGGGTGAGGAATGTGAATTAATTTATTTAATTAATAATTAATTCCTTTTTGGAGTTGAACGTGAAAATCAAGTTTTACTTTTGCAAACAAAGTTGCATTAGTTTGATTTGATTTTTGATAATTGATTTGAATAGTTTGATTTAATTATTCAAATTTTGGAGGGAAAGTGTCGTAATTAAATTATTATTTAATAATTTAATCCACTTAGAGGAATAAGGTGATTTAGTGACATAATTAAATAATTGGCATTATTCAATCAATCAGGATGAAATAAATTGAGATTAGGACTTTATTAAATAAATACAATCTATTTAATTGTTCAAAATGATGAAATGCGAATTAATCAAATAATGTTGTTTTATTTAATCAATAGAGGAACTAGGGTTTTTGGGAGTTTATTAAATAAATGAAATTTATTTAATTTGTCTAAAATGATGAAAAAGTGAATTAATTAAATAATATTGTATTATTCAATTAATAGAGGAATTGGGGTTTTTGATGTCATTTTGATGTGGTGTAATGTGGGAACGTTGCGGTATGATTCCAAGATGATCTGAGACATCATGAGATAATTCCAAGATGATTTTGAGTCATTTTGAGATGTTACAAGATGATTCCAAGTCATTCTGAGATGTTATGGGATGATTCTAAGTCATTTTGAGATGTTACAAGATGATTACGAGTCATTCTAAGATGTTATAGGATGATTTTGAGTCATTCTAAGATGTTATGAGATGATTCTGAGTCATTTTGAGATGTTACAATATGTTTCCAAGTCATTTTGAGATGTTACAGGATAATTCTGAGTCATTCTGAGATGTTACGAGGTGATTCTGAGTCATTCTGAGGTGTTCCATGATGATTCTAAGTCATTTGAGGCACTACAAGGTGATTCTGAGTCATTCTGAGATGTTATGGGATGATTTTGAGGTATTATAGGATGATTTCAAGTCATTTTGAGATGTTACAGGATGATTCCAAGTCATTTTGAGATGTTACGAGATGATTCTAAGTCATTTAGAGATGTTACAAGATGATTCTAAGTCATTTTGAGATGTTACGGGATTATTCCAAATCATTTCAAGATGTTACGAGATGATTTTGAGTAAATCTGAGATGTTACAGGATGATTCTAAATAATTTTGAGATGATATAGGTTGATCAGAGATGATGTTCCATATTATTTGATGTTGTTTGAGGCTATTCAATGCTACTTGATACCATTCAATGTTGTTTGATGTTGTTCGAAGTGTGTGATACGTGTCAAGTCAATTTTACATATCTATAATATTTACTTATTTATCCAAAAAGTGATTAAAAATATAGCATAACTTCAATAGAATTATTGTTCATTCTGTTTAGAATTGGCTTTGACTTAATCTAAAATGCTTACATTAAAAAAGAAGTGAAAAACCAAAATAAATGTTAAGGGCCTCTAGTTTATTTCTCCAACCTTTGGACCCCTCAAACGAGTCCAAATTTATAATTTAAAAAGAAAGACACCCAAAATTTCCTTCCAAAAGACATTTAAGACCAAGAGTTCATCCAACATGAAAGGTGTCCCAAAAATCAACTTTCTATGTTGAGCTTCAACTTGCATGCTTCATTGCCAAAATTTACTCTCGAAAAAATATTGAGAGTGAAAAATTTTGAACTAAAATTAAAGGATCACTTCATTATTAGAGTGACACCTCTTTTTACAAATAATGAATAAAGAGTAGGTATTTAAAGGAATTTTCCATTTTCAAATCAGGTTGCCTTATCTCCAAGTCCATGTTGATTCTTATATTCATCAAAATTAGTCAAACAATAATTGACTAAGTCTTCATATGGCCCATTGACCTATTCCAATCTAAATTTTGACTCCTAAAAAACTATAAGAAGTTGTATCCATTCAATTCTAAATTTTTTGGAGGTCACCCTTTATTTATTTTACCTTCATTTTAATCTTCATACACTAATCAAGGGTATCTATACTTCCACTTGAGAAGATTTTTAAATTGTTATCTACTTTCTTTTTCCAAGATTCCTTTGTTGCCTATAGATTTTCCAATCTGTACTTATTTACTAAGAAAATATCAAAATTTATTGTATTGGTTATAAAATTTTCAAACTTAGTCAATTTTTCATAAAACTCTTTATGAATTTCAAAGATATTCAGTTTATGTTCAACAATTAATCCTATCTTTAAAGAAAAAATCCTTATACTCTTTTTTACAAAATGGGGATCTTCTTCACCTAAAATATTGTTTTAACTTTTTTCAGACTTAGCTTGATCAATTCTTTGAACAATCACAAATTTTTTTCATGCTTCTCACCTTCACCTTTTAAATGATCTATTTATTCTTGCATTGCTTTTTCTCCTGAGTAATATTCTTCATATTTCTTATAACTGGAAACTAATATTCATCCATTTCTTTCATAGACCTGGGTACCCAACTATCCAAGATTTCAAAATTTTCTTTCATATTATGTACAAAGAGTTCATTTCTTTCTTGGTAATCAAAGTTGGTTTCTTTGATGTTGCAGCCTAAGAAATGGGAGTAATTAACTCCTTTATAAATGTCCTCATCTGCATTAATTATGTCTTAGTTTATCTTTACTTTACTTATATTTAGTCATTCTTGCCTTTATTATATCAAATATTGAGGCTATCTCCTCATTTCTTGTTTATTTTCTTGAATTAACTTCCAACAATTGATCATCAAAGGCTTGAAGTTCTCTATCATCCCAATCCACCATTGGAGTAGCAATGTGTGCTACCCTTTCTCCTATTTCATTCACTTTTGTTGAGTAGAGAATTTTGGGTTTCTTTCTTGGTTTTTCCAAGTCTTCACTTCTACAACCAAGTCTTGTAGGCTTAAGGGTTTTGAAACTACTTGGTTCCTCTTCTATAAGTTAATTTTTAACCATGTAGGTGCTAGATAATATGTGTGTGTACTTTGATCTTTAGGTTGCAAACTATTCTATTTAGTATGATCTACATTACCTATCACCACTTTTTGGCACTTTTCTTTATATTTCCCTTTGGTGAGTATATAATTTGAACTATTTTGACACCTCCTAATTTTCTACAAGATTGATCAATTCCTACTACTCTTCATAAGTCATTGCATGTTCCTCTTGGCCAACATACTCAATATATTTGTCATTTCCCTTTTCTATACTTTTAGCATCATCTTTCCCTTCCTCTACATCTTCAATGTCTACTTCTAAGCTTTCAAACTCAATATATTGTTGATCTAATAGGGTTTCTTTAAAGAACTCAAGTTCTATATCAACCTTATCTAAGGTGTGAAGAATTAACATGTTGTCACTATGAAGCTAATGAAGGTGGTTGATCTTTTTGTGCCTCATGAAGTTATTTTTCTTATTCCTATTGTCCCATAGCCACATTAAATTGTAATAATTGAGAATTCGGTACAACACCTAGTCCTGCCACCACTCCTAATTTTGCAGCTTTATATATTATTGAGGCTTGTCAAACTTTTTTTCCTACTTTCTTAGATTTCTCCTCTACTCCCTTGTCTTCTTTGACCTTTGTCCTTTCCTTTTTTTTTCTCTTTCATTCCTTGCTAATAGAGGATTGAGACCCTTTGGTAGGTGATTGTTTCTTTCTCTTTTGTTGATATCTTCTAGCTCCCATACTTTTAATTCCAATGTCAATCCAAGCGTTACTTTTGTCAACCAATTTCTCTGAGATGGCCTCAATTGACACATTTTCCTTCTCTAACTAGTCAATATGTTTAGTCAATATGTTCTAATGACTTGGTGGCTATGTTGTACATATCATACAGTGGATCTATGATTTTTGCATCATCTAAAAATTCTTGAGGGATATCTTTCCTTATCCCAAATGTGTTTAACTAAAATGTAGTTAACCTACAATAATTCCTTCTTTTGACCTTGAAATCGTCCTAAAGATCAGCTCAAAAATCTTTTATAGACTCATTTTCTAGAAACATGGAAGGACTTATCTTTTTTAAATTATCTATCAAGTAAAAATTGTCCTTTGCCACATATGGTTTTAAATTAAGAGCTTCCAACTCTTCAAAGGATATCTTGGCTACCTATATGGAGGGACAGTCATAGAACACTAAATGAAATGGGTATTTTACCCTAGCCGAATATATGAGTTTCAATTTGAAATACACTTCCATTATTTTCCTAGCAAAATCAATTAATATTATTATGTCACTACAACACTTGGGGAGGAGTAAGGGTGCTTTTTTAAATCCATAGAATCTAATGTATTTGGATCTCGCGAATAGAATCAACCATTGTCCCCACCCTTTTATCAATTTCATAGCCTCTTGAGACATTTGAAACCCCACATCACCTATGAATTGGTTAATTATGGGATATAGCAAAGAATCATCGACCCTTTTATAATGATTTTCTATCTTCTTAATGCTTAGTTGAGGATATAATTCCCATATTTTAATTTTTCTTGGGGCTTCTCCTCTAATTCCATTAGTTGTTAACCCCAAGAAGTTTCCAGCGTTGGTTTCCAAGTAAACAACATATGATGTCATATAAAATCTCTTTGTGTTGACCATGGTAGTTAGTCGATTATGGATCTTAGTAGACACAATCTATCCCCAATCTAAGAAGACTTCCCCTTTCAATATGACATTTATGGAGTGAACATCCATACTTTATATGTCTTAGATTCTTCTTTTCCTAGGGCCCTACTTAGTAGTGTGATAATGTCCCTAAGTTATGAAAAGAAATATGCCCTGGTGAATTTTGTTGGAATCTATGTGACTAATTTAATTTCAATTATTAACTAATTATTATTGAGGTGTCTTAAATTTCCTATTGGATTGATGTTGTAACTTGTTATTGCATGTCTTTGTAAAGGATTTCAATTTCTAATAAGGAGGAAAGTCAAATATTGTTATAATCATTATGGAGGGAAAGACTAATATTTATGTGCCATATGGATCACATCACTTTCTTTGATGAGTTTTATAATGATTTTCTATGGTTAGCATCAATTCTAAGCAATGTAATAACTATGCAAAGGAAGAAACATGAGCTAATCTCTTGGAGCGAGGAGTGAAATCTTCCCCAAATGCATCCTTAAAAATTTCTAAATCAAAATGTCCCGCCTAAATATTTGTGATGTTCATCACCTCAAAGGTAAACTTGGATACCTTGGGTGCCCCTTGGAATTTATATTCATGGTTAGAGGCAATTTATCAACTTTGATATTATTTCCTTTCCTTTCCTCCAAAACTACCTCCTCTTCAACCTTTTCCTCTACCGCTTCAGACATCTAGAACACCTACAAACACAATAAAACACCATAAGAAATAAGACTAGGATACTTAAATTGATTAATCATATTGAATTATAAGGTTTCAAGACTTGGGTGGAAGTTCAGGTTGCAGGAGGATAAGAGGATCTACACCAAAATATTATAAATGGAAAAAATCCCATCAACTTGTCTAAAGTTTTGAAGGGATGCCTTTTCTTGAATATCTCAATATATAAAGTGGCAGTCAAGACTTCAGACAAACTATGGAACTAAGGATTAAATCCAATAGGCTCATCGAGACTCAAAGACCCAATGAAATTATTAGCTAAAAATTTCAAGCTATCAAAGTTCAAGGTTTTGGATGGATATCAAACCTTTAGATAAAAGGTTCGATAAGAATTGAAGTTCTACTAAAATTAGAACTTCGAGTGGACAAGGGAAAATGAGAGACTAGGTTATTTGGTCCATAAAATTCCATCAAGATCCAAGATTATAAATGGATACCATCCAAGTGGTTAAAATATTTGAAGTACGAAGATTGAGATTGGGAAAGAATGGTGAACAAAGGGACTTATAACCAAAAGTGCTATCAAGATCCTATATCCCATGAATATGTAATATTATATTATAATAGTGGAAATCAAGTGATGGGGTTTTAGGTGACTTGAAGGTCTTCAAATAGAGGGAAAAGGTCCCTTTGGGATCCAAGGTCCAAAAAGGATCATTAAGGTTGCTTCATGCAAAGTAAGAGAAGGATTAGGATCTCGGGACAATCATAGACTTAAGGATTAAATCTAGAAAGGTTTGATAGGGAATTGAGGTCTCAAAAGTAATTTTATTCAAGTTAAATATATGATCAATGGATTCATAGGATTGAATCATTGTGAAGCACTAGGAAGACTACAAACCGAGTTTCGGGTTTTTCTTAAGCTTCATGACCCCAAGAACATCAACATATTAATCCAAGCTTTGAGTTTTGAACTACTAGATTTGTGACTCCATAGAATTAGAGTGATGACCAATTTACTCACTAAACCTAACCCTAAATCTAAACCTAAATAAAGAAAGTGACAAGAAAACAACCAATAAAATAAAAATAATGGTAAAGCAAAAAACAAAACAATCAAAGAAGAAAAAAATAAAAATATGGAGAATGGACAAGAAAACAAATGAGACTAACTAGGATGAAGGCTAGTAAAATCTCCCCACAAAATTTTTTCAACCAAGTTGTAGGATCACCTTTCAATTCTTAAATTAGCAACCTCAAACACCACAAATATAGATCACCAAAAGATGAGGGAGCTCAAATTTATAAAGAAAATGCAATTTTAGAATGAAATTAAGACTTACTTAGGGCCCAAATAAAAAAATGGATTCATTTAAAAGTTTAATGCTACCACCATTAATGTAGTAGGTAGGTGAGGTTTCACAAAGTCAATTATTGGGATAAATTTTCTTGAGACCGAAATCTTTTTGAGGCCCTGAAGTTTGAACTCATGAGAAGAAAAATAGGAATGAGAATGCAGATTAGAAGCAGACCTAAGGACTAAATTTGTTGATCCTTCGAAGACCTGACACCCCGCTTAAGAGAGTGAAAAGAAAAAAGGCTTGACAGATGTTGGGAAGGCAAGACAACCCGAGATCTCAAAGAACAAGAAACCCCAAGATCAAAGAAACAAGAAAGGAAGAGAAAAAACCAAAAGAAGACCAAGGAACAAAGAAAGAAAACAACCAATAAAGAAAATAAACCAAAAGAAAGAAGGGGGGACATTTTATCTAGGAAAAACATGAGGTGTGTATGCAAGGTATATCACGTCCTTCCTTTGAAACTAAAATCCCCGATGTGCATTTCTATGTTTTATTCTTGATATACCAACTTGCCCGCCACTTGATAAATTTCACCCCTTTTAGAGATATCTGGAAATCATCTATTCCATGCAATTTAGCGATGACTTAAGAAATGAAATGATGACTGATCATCCAAAATTACTTGTCTCAATTCCAATTTAATAATGGATAACATTTATCCACATGACCATTTTTATGATTAAAACTTTGATTCCTAAGCTACACAACATGTTCATAGACTAAAGGAGTGCACATGTACCAAATATGAAGTCGTGGAGAATGACTTCTTTTAGTAGTTGAAGGTGGATATAATCATTGATTATTTGAGCCCACCTAAATCTCATGAAGAATGACTTCTTTTAGAAGTTGAAGGTGGATATAATTGTTGATGATTTGAGCCCACCTAAATCTACAACAATCCCACAAAACCTACTTCGTAAAAGAAACGTCTAGATTATAAAAGAGTATGCATCAGATTTAATAACAATTTAGATTAGAAACATATTTTCATCTTTGAACAATATAATTTTTGAAATTTTCTTTAATACAATAATCTAGGTGTGATTGATGAACCAAAAATTTCTAATAATTTTTGCATTGAATATACTCTTCAAGTCATCCAAATTGATTGTCCATTTATAGTAGATATTTGTGTTCATCATACCCATCATAGCTCATGAAACATACATTGATCGAGATACCAACCATAAAGAGTGACCGTGTGCCGCTTCCCACCTATGTCAATGTTAGCCATGGTAGATGTTCTTAATTTGTTCTCGTCTAGCACGCAAGGAATAATTATTACTGAGCAATATTCTTTTCATCAGTTCATAGTATATCCTTTTGAAGCTACGAAAGTTGCTTGTAACAAATACTCACTTTGATTGGGCAACCAATGCAGGGGAGTGAAGCAGTAAAGCACTGAAGCTTGACAATTCATAGTTGAAAACCTTAACCAAAGTATTTTAATAGTTATGAGCAATGTTTTATTTTTCCTTTTGTAGAGGCCTTGACTGTATAGATGGTAAGAATGGAATCACCATGGTCCTAGACTTAGGTTTCCTTGGAATATCCATTTTGAACATACCCAACAATAATTGCACTTAATGAGACCACATTTCTTTTAGACATCTTGCCAAACAGTTGACCATGAACGATGCACTTACCTTTCATCCAGTGGTGTCTCAAGAAATGTTAAAGAGTTGATTTAGGTGGATTGTGCTATGAACTACCACAAAAATATATGTTTACATTACCTCCTCCTAAGTCAATTTTATTTTGTTAACTTTCAAATCTAGAAATAAGAGCAAGTTAAATGAATTATTTGCATTGTATTAAGTGATTCACTCTTTCATTTTCTATCATGTAAATTTGAGTAGAAGTGGACATGAACAACATGCTTAGTCCTTGTCTTGCAATTAATGTTGAGATTAATGTGATAGGTAGTAAAACAATTAGTAGTTTAATCGTGTACTGTAACCACATTTAAAAATTCATATAGATAAGGGAATTTCCCACTAAAATATCTAATTCAAATCCACTTTCAATTATGTAGTCATGAATGCCATGCCTTGTTATAGAGCTCTTGAACTTGTAAGCACACTCACCAAGGCTGCAAAATCTAATTTCACACAAACCAATTATATGTAAGAAAATTATGACAATAACTCATTGTCATCTCAAAGAAACATTAAACTCAAATATAGTTTTAATAGCATAGTCATACAACCCCTTTCATTCCTAAGCTCCTAAACCAAAACAACTAAAGAATATGTTAACCATAGTAACCAACTTATGTTTAGGTTCAGTTAATAGACAACATTGGAATATACACTAGTCCCATGCCCAACAATAGTTGAATACCATGATACAAATTTATAACATGCATTTTTCAAATGTATACCTTGCCTCCCTAAGACTCCCACATTTTCCATACATATCAATAAGTTATGTAGCCAAAAGAACATCCAACTCATTTTTAGTTCTAAAAATGTGATGATGAACATCCTTGCCCTCTACTAGAGTTGATAGTTATTTGTAAACTTTGAGTACAAAGGTAACATAAAATTACTTGATTCTACAACATTTTCTTGCATGTTGAGATACAACTTGTTACATGAATTACCCTACAATTTCATAATACTAAAAATTTATAGTGGATCTAGGGACGTTTTTTATAGTGCATTATGTTGTTTGTTGATTATTGATATTTTAATTAGTATGCAAACCATAGTGAAGATAATCATTAATCTACCTTTATTGGGATCTATGACATGGAATTTGGGATTCAATGATTTCATTTTTGTGTGTTGAATTTTAGTTGACCTTGTGCACTCCATTGTATATAACTCATGCTTATCCTAGTTTTTTTGTATTTTTGTTTTCTTTCTACACATTTAAAATGTAAGACTTCAAATCCATTGAGATTATGTTTAAGTTCATGGAAAGTGCTTATCAATTTGATTGGTTCATATTTACAATATAATATCTCAAATTATTCAATTTTTAATCTATATGTTTAATCACTTCATAATTATTGAATTTCATAATCATTGTAGAAGTGGATATGATGAATATTGTGTGTGTCAATTGTTAAATTAGATATCATTTTTTTTTGTAGTAAGGAAGAATACACACACTTCTCCTAATGGAAATTATAATGCTTACATATTTAACACCCCAAACAGGTAACAAAAATTTAGATTGTATATTTTTTTAGCCCAATATAACACTTTTTATGGTAGCTGAAATAAAATGGTGATCATTTGATAATTTGAGTTCTAAAGATATTGATGATCAAATTTATCATAATATATTTCATAAGATGCTAACAAGGTTGTAGGCTATATAATACATTAGAGCTATTATATAATATAGAGGTTTGAGAACATTCCAATGACCAATGGGATCAACAAATATTAAAACTTCCAAGGGCAATAGAGCTCTCAACAACCTTAAAGCTAAGGGTCATTGGATGATATTTATTATTAATGTTCTATGAAATCCCTCAATCATAGTAACAATTATGTATGATGAATCCACATTTAGTGGGTTCATATCCAACTTAGCATATAGTGCATCCAAGATCTCTTACCTTCATGTGTGGAAGCAATACACAAGGGGATCTCATTGGCATAAGGTATAGTAGTGGGTCACATAAGCTCTAACTAGTATACTCATAATTCTCATACCACCAACTTTATGAGCCACATTATGTTCATATGACATGGGAGACCTAGCATTTATCAAAAGTTCTAAAGGTTTTAAGACTTAACTCTCTTCCTGTTTTGAGGAATTGTCGATGTAGTGTCATAAATTGCCACCCTTGACAATTTCACATTATGTTTGGATCCCTCCTTAGTGCTTGTGCATGGTTATGCTTATTAATTACCCATTTAATTGTCATTTTTGAGAAATTTCCTTAAATCTAGGAAATAAAATAAAATATTTATTTAACAAATATCTAAAAATCAAAATAGGTTTGGACTAGGGCACCCCAATACCCCTGTCCTCCCTAAGTAGGCCCTAAATCTCAAACATTATTGTAAGCCTCAATATTTTTATAAATTCAAATTCATTTGTCAACTTGTCATAATGATTGATGTTAAATATGTTGAAACTCATTTAAATATAAATCTTTTCCTTCATTTGAAAATATAAGGCTACCTAATGAAATTTTGATCTCAAGCAAATTCAAAAGGAAATTAAAGAAATTTCAAGAGAAGAATAAGCAAAATATCTACAACACTCTTTTGGCCAAATTCATGTCCACAACACATCAACAAATTCATGTTTAATCATAGTAAGATGTTTCATGTTTCATGCTTATTATGGTTATGGGCACTAAATCATATAGGATCTTCAAGCAACCTTCAATTTCTCATTGTATGAGATGAGCCAATTGACTTTAGTCCAACAAGGAACACAGATCTAAGTGGTAAGTTACACCATTGTCATGTATCATTCATTTTTATCCATTTTCCTCTACTCTCCCAAGAGTACACACTTTATATCATTTGTTAGAGTAATCATGATAATCACTTTATAACTGACTAATCATTAATTAATTATTAATTCCCTTATTACTTTATTCACTTAAGCTAAACTTAGGAGTGTTTTTTTATTATTAGTTTGAACTAAATTCAGGACCAGTTGTCTCGTTGCATGAGATTAGAACACAAGTGTCACTATCTAGTCAAATCCTCATCTAGGGTTTGCTTTTACATGCTTTTATAAAGCTTGCGCATTCATTGTAATAATTCAAATTCACATGTATTCATTCAATACAAAAGGCATATCAGATGTTTTTTGTGGATTCAATCTTTTCTCTCTTCCTTGCATAGAAAATCAATTGTTTTGATCTCTTAGATGTGATAGGTATTTTGGTTGTAGGGATTTCTGGGAGTTGTTGGGTTTACTATCAACTCCAACATGGAATCAAAGCTCTAGATTTGTAGCTTCATGTTTGGATTTTGAGAGATCCTATCTTGAGAAAAAAAATCTTTTGGTTTTTTAATCTGTTTTTCCAGAAAAATTCAAAAAATATCATCATCAATTTTGCTTTTCAACTTTTTTTTTGCCAAAAAAAAATGAAAAAGCAAAAAATATATATATATTTTTATTAAATCCACCAATTAGCCACCAACTAAGGTTTTTTTACTTTTTATGACCTATTTTTGTAAATCAATCATAAATTTTACATATGGTGTCAAAATTGGGCAAACAAAATATCGTCAGAAAACTGGTTCTGAGCACTTTCCAATGGTGTAGGTCTCATTATCTGATTTTTTTGTTGGTTCCAATTATCCTTAGTCAAAGTTAGATATTCATTTTGCACTTCTGAGCATACAACTTTGTGCCTATATCTCCAATTGTCACAATTCAAGCGGTGTTGGAAAGGTATTTCAGAGCTCCTTAGTACTATTCATGCACTTTTTCCAGATTCTTCCCTAGGTACATTTTATTCATTATTTTGTGTTTTCACATTTTTCTTAATTACTTAGACATCTTAACACTTGGAAAGGATCTATTTGTGTAGGATGAAATCATTTGATCTGCTTTATCAATATTGAGGTTATTAGTCTCTAATTTTTTCATTTGAGTGAGTATGATGGGATTTTATGTTCACCCTTCTGTGATCAACTTGCATAAGGATAACTATGAATCTTGGTGAAATGGCATCCTGGCACATCTCAAGTGGCTAAATATTTTACCTTATTTGTATGGACTCATACCTATGTTGAACCAAACACACCAAGGATTTTATCAGCATGGGGTATCATCAATGATCATATTGTAGGGGTTATATGTTCCAGTGTTGATCTTGACACTATGTATGTTGTATTGGACATTGAATGTACCCACGTACATTAGACATGACTTTGGGAGATCTATGGAGACCTTCATATCTCTCAATACCCAAAGGATCTGGTTGTAGACTATCTCATCCCTCTTGTAGATGTTGATTCCATACCCTTTGATGATGATACTTTAGAGGATCTTGACTATATCATAGGTCTTGCATGTTTTGATGGTTCAAAGACTTGTATTCATGTTCCCACTCTTCACATTGAGGATACATCATCATATTCTATTGTTATTGATCTGTTTGAAATCGCCACATCTTTGGCCCCTGTTGATTCAATGCAACAAGACATCATATATATTCCAAACATAGCTACTTGGGATTCATATCTTACAGACATATCATCCTTGTTTATGGAGTCCTATATTATAGATCTAGAGGATTAAATTGAGGACATGTTCATCTCCTCTTTTTTGACAGCCACATCAACGTTATTGGCCCACCATCTTCATCATCTTTGCAACTTGTTCTACATCATTCTTAACAAGATCTTGGATCGACATCATTGCTTTTTTACATGTGAAAAAATGAGAACTTTTTAGAGGCACACATTATTTGGATTTAGATTCCAATATCACCCATTCTTTTGGATTGTCTTCTCTAATCACCAGTGGATCTATTTCTTCCTAAGGGGAGAAATGTTGTTTGCAGGTAGTGGATCATATTTTGTCATTGGCACAGGAGCTACTTCTTTGTGGGGGGATTCATATCCTCATTTTCTATCTCCTATTAGGGGGGAATCAATTGTACTTGCATGATATAATTAGTCCTTGGGGGGTCACATTGAGTCCTCCTATCCTTCTTTCACTAGTGTAGTCAGTTCATTTTCTCTCTTTTGGAGAGGAGTCTTTTCCATATGGTTTTCTCATTTTATCTAGTTATGAGAGTTTCATTTATTTGTACATGGGTACCTCATCAGAACTTGTATTTGAGACCTATCCATGCATGCATCATTGCGTTCTACATCAAGGTTTTATAACTTCTCCCTAAGTTGATCTTAAGGGGAGGTGTTAGAGTAATCGGGATAATTACTTGATAATTATTTAATCATTAATTAATTATTAAGTCCCTTATTAATTATTCACTTAAGCTAAAATTAGGAGTGCTTTTTAATAATTATTTTGAACTAAATTTAGGACAATTTGTCTCATTGCATGAGATTAGAACACTTGTCACTATCTAGTCAAATCCTCATCTAGGGTTTTCTTTTGCATGCTTTTATAAAGCTTGCACATTCATTGTAATAATTCAAATTCACATGTATTCATTTAATACAGAAGGCATACTAAATTTTTTGTGGATTCAATCTTTTCTCACTTGGTTTCATAGCAAATCAGTTGCTTTGATCTCTTGTTTGTGACAGGTGTTTTGGTTGTAAGAATTTTGGGAGCTGTAGGGTTCACTATCAACTCCAACATCATTATCATCATAACTATTTGTGGAGGTGGAAACACCAAAATGGGGTTTGACTATGAAAAAACCCTATATGACACAACCCTTCTCCTCTTTTCATTCTTGCAAGTCATAGATTTGAAGTGGTTGAAGTTCTCAAGACTTAAAAACCCTAAGAGAAGCATTAAAGCACCTTCTCTCATTGAATTATGGTAGATTTGATAATTTGTAAACTGTTGGACTTCGGATCTAGATTTTCATAGTCAAAGGCCTATCAACCTTGCTTTACCTGCACCTCCTTTTAAATATGAGAATTCAACATCTTTGGACTAGGGCACCCAATGCCCCAATCCAGCCAAATCAATCTCAAGTTTACATCATAGGTGCACTTGTGTCTACACTACCTAAATCTACTTTCAATTCCTATATTTGTATTCTATACTTTTCATAATATGTGAAAGTCTTAGTTTACCTAATTAGAAATATCAATTTCAATCCTCTCATCATCAAACCATCACACAAAAGGGGACCAAAACCTTGACCAACTATTCTCGCTCTTCCTTGAGGATAAAAACCAAATAGTTTCTCTTGGTCATTGTTGTGTCCCCTAATATCCTATGGAAAAATGAGTGATTTAGGTTATCCATTTTCCTTAAATTCCATTTCACCATCTCACATTTTGGTGAACTCGGCATCTCCTACACTTGCAATTTCTCTGATTTATACATTATTTATTCGATAAGTTAATTGAATATTAAGTTATTGAAAAGGATTGTGCATACCTATCATGTTTAAATTTTGAAAGGAAAACATTTCAGTTCATTATTCCTTGCATAAATCATAAAGCATAAAGTATAAAGCATTTTTCTTAGTATTTAAGATATAGGTTTGATTATCATATTTTACATTCTTGAAATATTCATGTGTGTAGTAAATTGAAATTATTTTCTCCTTTGAATTATTTTAAAAATATTAAATAAAAGCATTTATGTACTTATCATCACCAATTTAGGTCTTCTTTAATTGGTTGATTTTTGTCAGGTTTTTGGTTTTCATAGTTTAAGATCTAAAGATACTACTTCATCTATTCAAGGTTTCAAACCTTAAAACCTTCCAATTTTGGACCAATGTGCCTAGCACCCTTGTCCTACAATTTTTCACCCAATTTTTTTTAGTCACTCAAGGACTCAAGCCTCCAAGATCACCTACAAAAACCAACAATAGCCTTCTACAAGAGGGAAAAAAAGAACACATATTTACAATAATGGATGTAAGATATGGCCAATATGTAATACTCAAGATTGTAGTGATATATTAGACTTACAACTAAACTAAATTATCTAGTATGTACAAATGATTCCTTTCTTATAAAGAAAAAATGTGGGATAGGATTAGACATGATCTTGACATGTGTCTTCATCCTATATAATGAGATAAATATCCTAACAAATATTAAATGACTTAGGACACACATTAAATTCCAAAAGATAAGTGACAGCTGATGCTTACCTAGAAATATTCCTTTCTAATTAATGCTAACTAGAAATATTCCCTCCTAGGACCTAAGTGGACATAACATGTAAATGCGACCTAGATAGGTAAAACACCTATTTACACCAACACCCCCCTTCCCATTAAGTACAACTTAGGGAGTGTGATTGTTATGCAAAGATGCAAGGATGAGTCCTGGATGCAAGGTCGTGTTAGGTACCCATGTACATATTCAATGTAATCTTTCACAAATGGAGAAAAGGATAAAACCCAGTAGGAGCAAACTCCTCCCAAAAAGAGAGATGAAATACATAATACTATTAATGATGAATGAGAGGGTCAAAACCCCGTGCAAGAAAAAATCCCTTCCCAAAAGAGAGAAAAAGAGAGACCAAGTAGTTGCCATATGATGAGATTCTCTTGAATATAGAAGTCATATTCTTGATCCATGACCTAAAAAGGCACAAAGAGCTTTACTTGTAGTATTTTTATGCTTGTCCTTTTTATATTATTTTGAAGAAGAAGAAGAAGAAGGTGACTCATATTTCCTAGAAGTCAAATCAATATGATTAATTTTGAGAAGATTTTTCAACTCCTCAAGATCCTTATTATAACAAGAATTTTCATTATGCCCAACCTTCTTGCAATACAAGAAAGTAGAACTCTCCTTAAATTATTTATCTATGGAAGATAATTTATTCTTTGGTTGATCTAAATGTGGATTATTCTTTGATTTCTTTGATTTCTTATTAGTATTTTTTGATTCTTTCACCTAACTATCCAATAATGCCTAAGATTTAGAAGACCTGATGAGACCCATTGAGATAAGACTTTGTTGCTCATGTATTAACATATCAGAAAATGATGCAAATGACAGTGTACTATATGCCCTATGAGTATGAAATTTAGAAATGAAAGTAGCATAATCAGGACCAAATTTGTTCAATGAATTGTAGACCAACTGAATACCATTTTTATCAATTCCACTTGCTTTACGTTACTCTTTAGATCATTAACCTTAGTGATTTAGTCATGTATGTTTTCAAATTTCTTAGGATCAAGAATCATTCGTTCATTATTAATTTGATAACCTCTTACTTCATCTATAAAACCATATTTTATTTTCAATTTATCCCAAGCCTCATGAGAATTCTTATATGATTCAATTTGAAACAATAAATCTTGAGAAACTAGTTTACAATGACATCCAAGAGCTTTGGTATGTTCAATCATCCATTTTATCTTTTTATCCATATTTGTAGGTTTAGGTACCTTATTTTTAGCATTTAGAGAGTGACCTTCATTCATTAGTATAATAAATGCATGTTGATGTCATGTTGAATAGTTATATGATGTTATAAAAGGAACCTTAGAATGATCCATGAAAAAAAGAGCACAAGAAAGCAAATCAAAACAATGCACCAAGATACCCCTCCCCAATCAATCAATCAATAATCCCCCCAATAATATGATGTGGCACTTTATATGTAGTGCATTTACAATGCCATAATTGAGTTCTAGATTTAAAATGCCAAGATCGATCAAAGATGGAAAAATTACAACGATATCTTAGAATGAAATCCTTAAACTAAAATTAACCTTTGTCAATATGATCTACAGTGAAAATAAAGCCTTCCAAAGTGGAAAAGCTTCTCTAGGTTGCATGAATAGAAATGTAGAGCTAAATCTAGAAAAAGTGCATGAATAGAAATGTATAGCTCCTCAATACCTTTCCAACGCTGAAAGAATCATGAAAATCAGAGAACATGGTAAAATTTATGAGATTAGAGGTTCAAAAAGGAAAATATGACTTCAACCAGCAATAAAATTCACCTGAGGAAAAACCTAAAAAATGGCTTGCACCATTGCGAAGTGTAAGATGGGAAAAATCTCAAATAACATAGACTAAGTGACAACCACAACACTATCTAAGCTAAAATCCCAATATAAAACAAGAGAAAACAATCAAACATGAGGGACAAAATAAAAGCATTCAAATTGAAAACACACCCCCATATTGAAGTTGAATCACTTCATTTGTCTCTCCTCAATATGCATTTTTAACTTGCCCTCATATCATAGTATATGTGTGCAAATAACTACAAACAATAAGTATGAAATTTGGAGATAAGTGGTTGTTAAATAAAAATTGATGGAGAAGAGCTTATTTTATAGAAAACCATTCAAATGAACGGACTATATTGAGCTTCTAGAAAGATTCCAAGATTGATGGTTGAAGAGACATGCACCACAGAGTAGTGGGCCTATGACATGAATGTTCAAGATCGAGAAGAGACCAAAGTCAATCAATGACTGAGATTTGAAAATGAGGTAGCGAAGGGAGATAATGGAGAAATTAAAAATTAAAATCAATTAATTCATGAGAAAGGAATCTTTGACCAAGTGGAGGATAAATATTTTATTTTAAATTATTTATTTGATGAAAAAGAAAGTGGAGATTTAATTAAAATGATTTGTGCAACCAATTTAATTAAATGGGAAGAAATAGAAAAAGAGCATTAAAATAATTAATTTAGATTAATTATTTAATAGGGGAGAAATATTGAGAGATAATTAAATAATTTTGACAATTATCTAATTATAGAAGAATTGAAAGATTAATGAATAGGTAAATAATTAATAGTTATTATTTAACTATAGATGAATGATGATAGGTAAATAATTAAATAATATAGAATTTATTTAATTATTGAAGAAAGGGGTGTTAGTGATGCAATTAAATTTATTTAATTGATCGTAGTAGAATAAAGGTCCAGAAATGAATTAATTAAACAATTAAAATTATTTAATTATGTAGGGAAGAAGACCAAGACAAAGGAAAAATGGCGCTTGTAGACCAAGACATTTTTTAGTGTCTACATTTTCCCCCTCTTTGACATAGTCTAGTTCATCGCATTGTGTCAAATAATGTTAGTTCAAAATATGCTTGGGTGAAAGCAGGGTGGACACATTCCCCCTAAGGAGAATTTTCATAAATTTTCAAAAAAAATTAAAAAATGTTTTGACATGTCAATTTGACAGCTAGGAGTTTGATGGTGTAGAAAAAAATGATTGTCGAGGTCATCTAGGGGGTCAAATTCAAGTTCAAAGTGGTCCAAGAGTGCACCCAATACACTTTCCAAGTGCAAACCCTAATTTTTAGTTTATAAATAGGACTTTGATTAAGAAAATTAGTCATTTGTGCATTCACAATTTAGAAATCTTAGGAGCTCTGAGAGAGAGAAGCTAAGGAGATGTCATCAGTTTGAAACTCTGCACATAGAGGCTAGCACATTTGTACCTTTTGTCATCCTGAGGGAGTGCTCACCCTGGTATGTACTCCAAACGCACTTTGTTAATTTTTTTATTTTCACGCATTTTAATGTAGGGAAAATTTAGCAGGTGATTGTGTCACACATCATGCAACGCAATTGAATGCATGAACGATGCAGGTGATGAAATTTGCTACAATTGCCTTGTCATGATGCAATTTCATAGGTCCATAGGGGCTCAGTTGTAGTGCAATGCATCCAAGAGGGTGCACTGCATTTGATCTCTAAGTCACATATGTGGATGAAAATGACACAATCGATATTTAGTGATGCAAGCATGAGGAGAAATGACACATATTTTAAGAAACAACGTAACTGTTAAGGGGTTAATCGCAATCGACCCCAACGATGCATTATTTGAGGCATGTGACTTAATTATAGTTATGTGACACATGTGCAAGTATAATGATACCAATAAATTCTATGACGCAATTGACAAGTAGAACGAGATAATTGACTGTTGAAAAATTTGCCCCAATTTAAGATAAAATGACTTGTTCAACTTAGATCCAATAGGTCAAAGGAAGACTCTAAATTGACAAAATGACTTTTGTAATGACTTCAGGTTGTACTTCCCCCTATCTATATGTGGGAGTCACGACTGGTGACATTTCGGCTTTGAGATCAAGATGATGTCAAGAGGTGGGCACTTCTAGATCTCAGATTATTCAATGTGACACATATGCCCATTATCAACAAAAATAGGGGCATGCTGAAAATGCTTATGGAGTGATGGACCTCTGAGACATGTATTTTTCATCTATTAATTGGGGAGTCTGTTGTTACATTAGAAGACATTTACAAGATTTTGTGGTTTCCTATTCAAGCAAAGAAGGTACGATATGATCATGTTCGAGGACTATAGGCCATCTATGAATTTTATGATTCTAAGAATGAGGTCGAGCTTGGCATTTAGGGGTACGAGATCAGATGGGAGACCATGGTAGAGAGATATGAAAGGTCCAACTATGTTCTATGCACACTGATTGTTGGAATCTTGATTCTAGACTACAGGGGCCATGGGTTTTCAATGGGTTGGGTAGAGGTATTAGTCAAGATGGTATAGGATGAGATAGTGTATACTTGGGGACCTTATCTATTGGGCATTCTTTACTTTCAGCTTCACAACATTTCATACAAAGGTGGTCAAAGCATGAGCTACAGTGTGACATTGCTTATGATATGGGTGTGGGAGCATATAGCAGTGTTTTGACTGCTAGTGGGATGAAAGTTTAGAGCTGGTGCTCTGTATGTATATTTGTATCAAGGTTCCATCACATAGATGCATGTAGGAGATATTGGACTAGAGACACCATATTGATACATTTAAAATGAGATTTGTTTGGAGACCTTTCAAATATTGTGATGTGTGGGTAGATGAGGATGAGCATTTTTCATGGTGCCATCAACCCAAGTGTCTGATTGGGTGTACAATGCAGTCTCAACATATCATAGAGATGTATTTTCCAAAGTGTCTCAGATGAAAGCTCAAAGAGAGGTAGGGTGTTCCTATAGGCACAACAGAGTTTGCACGTTCCTCTTGGGAGGTACATCCATGGGGACAATAGATAAAGGTGACTACTGTTGACTAGGAGATTGAACTACAACCAATGCAATGGGCCTGGAGAGGGAGTGTGGCAGATATAGGTACGACACAAGATTATGATGCATGGTGGTAGACCCATCGACCATCTCCATATACTAATCTAGAGCAAGAAACGCTCATAGAGTGCATAGGCAGGGGCCCACAAGGCTAGAGGGGGGACAAGGGACAAAGGAGTGGAGGTCAAGGAGATGAAGGACAAGGGGATGGTAGATGGGGAGATAGAGGAGGAGGAGATGATCAAGGGGAGGGGAGGGGAGGTTCAGGAGGGGGGATAGGAGACAACAGGTGGTGATACCTTTGTCACTAATCTATGAGGAGGGTGAGCTAGAGGAGAGGGTGGTAGTGGAGGAGGCAACAGAGAATGTGGGGATTTCAGCCTTGGAGTTAGGCAACTAGGAGGTGGAGATGATGGAGGTTGAGGTAGAGGCAAAGCATGTAGAGGAGAGACAAGAGGAGGAGCATGCAGGGGAGCTGGAGATGGGAGAGGCAGAGAGAGTCCTCCGGGAGAGGATTATAGCAGGGGTGGATGCTAGGGAGGGGTTAGAGGAGGTTAGGGTTAGAGTAGAGGATGGTATATTAGATCAAAGGATAGCCACCCTTCAGGCTCGAGTGTAGGACCTAGAGGCAGAGGTGAGGACTCTCTGAGCAAAGCGAGATGACCTTAAGGTTGAGAGACACACCCTCCAGACAGAGCGGGATCTAGCAGTCATCAATAGACAATAGACTAAGTAGAGGATACTAGATTTTGTAGCGACCTATAGTGGTTTAGTGGTTGATGTTGCTCAAGAGTTGGCTAGGTCCAGTTGGGGTTTACAGTATTATAGGGATTTGTATGAAGTAGCAATTCCACTAAAGAGGAGGCAGTCAAGCTTTTCTGAGGTTCAAAGCAGTGTGTAGGGAATATCACATAGCATGCCTCATAGTAGGCATTCCCACAATAGGTCACAGAGTGGGGATACATCAAGCTCGAGATGATCTAATCCATACAATAGGCCATCTACCTTAGAGCACAAGTCTCCAAGCTCACCGCGATGAGAGGAAAGGGATGTAATAGGATCAAGAGAGCAAGAAAACTTAGGGTAGAGCTTATTTTGACTTTATATATTATGACACTATATGTTTACATTATACTATGATACATTTTGAGTGATATATGATATGATTTTTTTGCAGTATTCTATGATATGTAGTCTTATGTGATCATGCTTTATGCTTATGATTATGTTATGGATGTTCATGATTTTATGATATGTATGCATTTCTATATGATCATGTGATGGTATGATATGATAGATGGTTATTCATTTATAATTTTGTTCATGCATCTAATATGGTTATGAAATGATGTTTTATATTAATCTCATATGGATGACTTAATTTTATGATGTGATGTGATATGTGAATGCAATTAATGTTGATGTAATGTGATACCTATAGATTATGCATACAATTATTTAGAAATATGTAATGTGAATGCAAAACATCATATGCAATAATGTTATTAATGTTATGTAATGCCTATGAAATGTCGATGCAGTGTATATTAAATGCGATAAATGAAAATGGACTATGATCATAATGTAAAATGAAATGAAATGGTTGATTATGTTATGGTATGATGAAATGATAATTCTATATGGATGCATTCTATTTTTTTTGTATTTTCTCATTCAAATATATGTGCCCTATTCTGATGATGATGTCTATGATGATAATGATTTCTATAATGCTTCCTAATATGATAATTTATGCAAGGTATTTTTGTGTGTCACAAGATACTGTCAAGATGTAGAGAGAAGAAATTTAGCATGAAAAATATGGATGTTAGCATGGAGAATGGAAAAAAAGGTGAGACATCAGACAGGGAATGACAAGGATAGATTTTCATGATTTTATTTTTATCATCGGGCATGAAAATTGTAACAAATGGAGCACAAACACCATAGTATGAAATATACCAAGGTGTGCAAGGTGACCATTTGTGAGAGACAAGCAATCAAAAGAAAATCCCAAAAGACATAGAATGCCTCGACTCATACTAAGGACCCAATTGTCCCAGTATTTTTGCCAAGACAAACCATAGATAGCAAGAAAAGAAAAGAAATCATTATCCCTCATCACCTCTCTAAATCCTTGACAAGACATCCTCAAGGTAGCTAGTAACATGACCCAAAAACCAATCAAAAAGATAAGACAAACTCAGACCAACAAAGTGTTTTCCAAAGAGATAATGTTTGTTGATAGGATTGACAAGATTGATTGATATGATTGATTAGGTTTAACTTTAGGAAAGACATGTTAAATATCCAATATATTGAGAGGGGGGGGTGAATTAGTATATACTTAAATTTATTGAACATATACCATCCAATCAATCCAAAACATACAATAATTAAGATAAGCATAATCATCAATAGAACATGAACACAATGCACAAGAGACACCAAAATTTTTACGTGGAAAACCCAGAGTGGGAAAAACCATGGTCAGGATTAACTCACAATATAGTATAATCAATTATAAGATATTACAACAGGGTGGCCCATTGCTAGGACTCACTGTCCAAATGGGAAGCTCATTGCCTACAAAAGTGAAGTAACAAAATGGCTGACCACCAAAATGAACTGATAGAAATACACCTCAAGTGCAGATTTAGTTCCTTTGTAATCCAAGAAAGTTAGCTTGCCAGCAAATCACACTTCACCTTTTCGGCTTCCATCTGTAGTGTGCTAATATTTTCTTAGCACCATTCATTCATCTCTATTTCCAACTCTATAAAATTATCTTGTATATCTATCTGATTGTCAAGGATTACAATCAAGTCAGCTTGACAAATATTCTCAATTGATAATCTAAACATTTGGCACACTATAGATGTCGGCATGGATTATACAAACAAAATTTAATCCATTACATCTTTATTCGATTGATAGGTCATCCAGTAATAGACCTAATAGCCAAGATAAGAATTGATACTAGAGATAACCATGAACAACTTCACTCATGAGTTCCTGTCAATGTATGCATTTCTCAATCAGAGACTTTTTTCCAAAAATTGAAGTAGCAATTATTTACCGAAGAGGATCCCAAAGCAAAATACTAGAGGTTGGTTCTGTATTACCGGTTCAGAATATCAGATTGGTATGACTTAGAGTCTTGTAGTTGCAACTCATATATCATGGTGAAATTGATGACAACAAAACTATTAAAAAGGGATATGATCTTCTTCATTCTTCCAACAATCTCCCCCTTTGTCATTGATGGCAACATATGCCAAAAAGAATATACAAAACTGTATAGACCGTTCTCTACTTCTTATTCCTCTTCTCCCCCTTTGGCATCAAGGACAAAGGTCGAGTAATAGAAAAATATGAAATATATGTACATGTAGACACATGGAATCAACTTCTAAACCCCCCCTAAGGATTTATCTCATGTAAATTAAAATACAAAAAATTATTTTACCCAGAGGAGAGGGAACATTGTAATTCATGTAGAATGCCTTATCAGGCGATTTTTGCATCCTCCCAACTCTTCTTAGCATACATTAGCAACTTGTTCAAAGATTCTAAAGAAATAAAAAATTTCTTCAGCTTCATCTGGAGTATCTGGAGATAGATTTATCTTGTTTAAATTCTCAGCTTTAGCCAAAGCATTGGCTACCAGGGCATACTCCATTCTCACATTATCACCAAGCAAGCTGAATTTCCTAATTATCTCTTCTTTCTACTTTTGTAGCATAAATAATTTTTCTCTATGTGCAAAAATAGCATTCCAAGTTGATCTATCTCTACCCATTGATGCATTATAGGTGTCGGAGATAGTGGTCAACTAGGACTCAATGGAGTCCATGAGATCTTTTATGTTTTGAGTGGCATCAGGCCACCTTATGCAGTATATAAACATAGAATTGGCTTAAGCTTCACAATCCTTCACAACTTCAAGGCTTTTCTCTACATTGGCATGTGTCAAGGCACATTTGTCGTGAAGGATCAACAACCTTTTCTAATTTAGCTTATCCTCTGCATCCTATTTTGTTTTCTCAATAAGTCCTGTAGCATGCTCCTTAAAGGAGTCCAATAGAAGCTTCAAATTCTCAATTAGAGAAATAGATATATTAATAGATGTATTTGGAGTAACATCTTGCAAGGCCTTAATGGTGTCTTCAATAAGCTCAGTCCCATTTTGATGCATTTCTAATATTTCTCTCCTACAGGATGCATGAAATACATCACCTAACATCAATTTATGTACCAGAGAAATCTTATTTAGGTCTGCATAACCTTGATTCATTGGAAGTTGTAGGAGTTCCAAAGGAATTACTGGTTGAAATCTAATCTTCTTTGACAACAATTCCTTCAAAATATCATCACCAGAGGAGGATTCTCCAGTGTACTCTTGTGATTCTACCATTTGTTGGGATACTTCTTCATTCTTTCTAGCAACAGATTTTGTATTTCTATTTTCTACTTCCTCCTTTTCTTTTTCTTCCTTAGCATTCTCCTTTTCTGCATTCTCATCTTTTGCATTCTTCTCTTCCATTTCTTTTTTTTCAGATTTTTGTTCTTTTGCCTTATCCTCTTCAATTTTCTCTTCTTTTTATTCATGATTTTTCTCTTCTTCTTCACCTGGAAGTATCAGAGGGGTAGCAACATACACTTTTGCTTCAATATTTTCTTCAACAATTTTTTCATTTTCTGGATTTTCATTGTCAACATTGATTTCCGATAGAACATCTATACTACCTGTTTCTGGAGGCACACTATTGTCATTCACTTCCAAAGGTTCATTATCATTTGCAAAACTAGAAGGAGGTTATTCTATGACTTATGTAGAATTTTATTTTCTAGGTTCGGAGGCTGAACCAAATGCACCAATCATTCCATACTTCTTGGCAGTGTCCTTGATAATGTTGATTGTTTCCTTCCTTATTTCTTTGATTTCTTTCTTAGCTCTTGTCATCAAGATATTCACTCTTCTTTTCTCCCTAAATTTTTTAGCACAAATCTTCTTCAAAGGTTCTAATTTATCCAGAGTTAGAGAGGGTGCAATTTCTTTATAGGCTTTATTTCTTATTTTCTCTTCTAACTCTACTAACTCTACTCTCCTTTTCCTCAGTCTTCTGAAATGATAACATATTTGATAATGGATAGAATTATTATTTATTTATCCTCTTCTTCTACTAAATTATACACTTACACAGTGGACTTCACCATATCATCTTGATTTACTAATTTATTTACCAGCACATCTAATTTAAGAGGGGAACCAGGCCTTATCAGAGAAGCATTTTGCTCTTCCTAGTCCAACGAAATTTCCTCTAGTTCTTTTCCTTATTTTCTTCATGATCACCTGATTCACCATCTAAAGATGACACAAATTGAAATTTCCTCGAGCCAATATTGGCTTCCTGTGATGCAACTTCACCAGAGGAGACACTAACCCTTCTTTTTCTTGTCAATTTTGCAGCAGGGTCTTCTTCCTCTTCCTCCTACTCATCTATAATTCTCATATTATTTTCTCTAGTAGCTTTTTCTTTTCTTAGTTTGACAAGGGCTACTGGAGGAACACCTTTCCTTTTTCCTGATCTAGTAGTCGGTCCAAAGGGAGTCAGGCCTTTACCTTTATCAGCAGTGTTGGGCATTGATTTCGTTGTAGCAGGTCTAGAAGTTTGTATGGAAGGAGAGGTCCTACCAGATCTCCTTACATTGGGTAGTTTTATAGAATTTTTTCCTTGAGTTCATCTCTTACTCGAGCTAACTATTCAGTTGTGAAACATTGATTAAGCATTTTCTCCACATTTTTCTTACTTTAAGCTTTGTGCTGCTCCAAGAAAACTTCTCTAGATTTTTTTGCATAAGTCCCAATCCAGGGTCCATTCAGATTTTTAGGACTAATCAACAAGATTTGCACATATTCTTCACCAACATCTTCTAAAACTTCATAATCTAGAGGTTGAATCTGGATGGTCTGGGGTTCAATTGCTTCGATCATACATTCATCAAAAGATACATGAAATATAATTTCATCTTTGTATTTCTCAACAATATTCCTTGGAATTCTATCTCTCTCATTCATATTCTTCTTGAACACTGGAAAATAATGTCATCATGGCATTTGCTACATCATTCACATCTCCCAAATTCTTCATATGCTCAAAATTTTGATGTACGACAGGTCAGGATGGATCCCAACACACAGTTCTAGATCTTCCTAGAAGCATTCTCTGAAAGTAGACTAACAAACATACAATTAGATAACCAAACTTAAATGGGTACTTTTTATCCTTTGACATTCTCAGGTTCTCAAGCAGTTGTTGCCAAAGAAATTCACATAGAGCATGGCTTGTACCATTTACAAACATATCATAACCAGTATATATAGTTGTAGCAGACACAAAAAATATCAGTTGGTGCAGTAGATTTTGTGGCCAATCATTATAGATGCATATTTCACAGTTGGATTTCTAATAGGTTTTTTTGCAAGATCTCGTTTCTCATAGGGAACACCAGTGAGATTTGATACCGTTTCATTTTTCACTACCTTCAACACAAGTACTGATCCAGTGTTGTAGAGTTTGGTGACAACTTTAATTGCTTCCTTTTTTATCAAGTGTGGTTCATTAGTCCATAAGAATTGATCATGTATTCTGCTAAGAACCAGCTTTACATACGGGTCATCCACTCTAGAATTGAAGTTTGGAAAATTGTTCCAGAAATCCAACTTCATTGTCATAAGATTTGAGTATTCTAGTTTTAACCAAAATTTATCATCAGTGAGTTCATTCATCCATATATCAATCAATTTGATATCATTTAATTCTTCTAACTTAACTCTAATGTACATTCTAGTATCCTCTGTCAGCATAACACCATGAGGAATCAAAGAGAAAGCACCCATAGGGTCATCTTTGAAGACCTTCATTGAATATTTTCTATAGGAGGGCCTAGGTCTTTCTTTTGTTTGTACAACTACAAGATTTTCCATTTTCTATATTTTGAACACTTAAAAATATTCAAGAAGGAATTTCAAAAAACTCACAGTAGCATAGAATCAAAAATACCTTTTCTTCGCAAAGAGCCGAAACTAGGGTTTGCACCAGTTGCTCTTCAATTTTCTTCTAAATCTCTCTAAGCCAATCGAGCCACTTCTTTTGAATGCACAAATGATCGAAATGCATTCATAATCTTGCTTTATAGATTAATGTGATGCCCTAATTCACATTTAATGCACTTGGAATTCAAAAAGCTGCCAAATTTCTTTAGTTGTGTTGTAAAACCCTAATGTGCTTCACAAATGAGCATACGCACCTCTTTTCTTCTAGTTTCTTTTCCAAAACCACTGCATATTGATTTCTTACAACTTTACTATGTGTCATAGATATGACACACTCGTAATCGAGGGTTTCAAGGATTTTTTACTAAACCTCCCCCTAAGACCATGATAGGTCTAGTTACCAGAGGGATCATCTACACCAGATGAGGGTACAAACGCATCAATAGTCTCTAATTATTCTTTATTTTTCCATAATTTTCTCATTTCTTTCTTAACTTCTTCTTTGTCAACCTTCTTCTCAGGTTCATTCTTCTTTTTTGGAACAGACAGTTTTCCTTTTTCCCTTTTGCATACCTTTGAAATATGTCCTAGTTTGTTGCAGTTATAAGAGACAACACTTCTTTCACTTGATTGACTTCCATTAAACCTTTCTCTGCATTGATTTTCCTTATGCCCATATTTATTGCATGTATAGCAATAGCCATCAAAGGATTGATTCATTCTTCTTCCATTAAACCAGTTCATCATCTAAGTTTTGCATTCACTAGATCAATGTCCAAGCTTATTACAGGCATACCATTTTATGGGGAAAGGACCAAAAAAATGATTCATCCTGCTTCTACATTCAATTTCCTTGTGCCAAAACTTTTTGCAAGAAAAACAAGTGCCATTGAAAGATGGCTACCTTTGTGCATTTGGTTGTCTGATAGGTGGTTTTCTTCCTTGATTCCTTTTCTACTTTCCTTTTTCTTAAGACCTTTGGTCTTTTTCTTCTTTAGAGCTTTCACCTATTTCTAATCCCATTCCTCCTTTGTCTTTAGAGGATTTCTATCCAGTAATCAATTCATCAAGCCTGGTGGAGCTTGTCTTGAAATTATCTTCACATAATTTTTCCTTTTTCAATTCTTCTCTCAGATTTACTACTTCTTTCTCAAGTCTAGAACATTCATCAATTTTTTTCTTTATCTCTATATTCAGGCATTCTTCAATTCTTTTATTTTATTCCACTTGCAGCTTCAGTCCGGTAATGTATTCATTTTCTTGTTTCAATTGGTCACTGACTTCTCTATGTCTCTCTTTGAACTTCCTTAATTTTTCCTTCAATTTTCAGACACATTCATTTGACTCATCGAGATTCTCTTTCAAATCTTTATTCTCATTTTCAACTTTGTCTAGATCATCAAGAGTAGTCTAGAGTTTTACATTATCCTCCATTTGTTCAATCTTCAAGATCTCTCTCAAGTTGTTAGGCTTCTCCAAAGGAACCAAGCTCTGATACCAATTGTTAAATATCTAATATACTAAAAGGGGGGTGAATCAGTATATACTTAAACTTATTGAACAAATACCATCCAATCAATCCAAAACATACAATAATTAAGATAAGCATAATCATCAAAAGAACATGAATACAATGCACAAGAGACACCATAATTTTTACGTGGAAAACCCCATAGTGGGAAAAACCATGGTGAGGATTAACTCACAATATAGTATAGCTGGTTATACGATATTACAAAAGGGTAGCTCACTGTCAGGACTCACTGTCCAAATGGGAGGTTGCCTACAAAAGTGAAGTAACAAAATGGTTGACCACCAAAATGAATTGATAGAAATACACCTCAAGTGCAGATTCAGTTCCTTTGTAATTCAGGAAATTTTGCATGCCAGCAGATCACACTTCACCTTTTTTGCTTCCATTTTTAGTCTGCTAATATTCGCTAAGCACCATTCATTCATCTCTATTTCCAACTCTATAAAAAAATCTTGTACATATATTTGATTGTCAAGGATTACAATCAATTCATCTTGACAAATATTCTCAATTGATAATCCAAATGTGTGGCATGCTATAGTTGTCGGCATGGATTATACAAACAAAATTTAATCCATTACATCTTTATTCGATTGATAGGTTAGCCAACAATAGACCTAATAGCCAAGACAAGAATTGATACCAGAGATAACCACAAACAACTACACTCACAAGTTCTTGTGAATGTATGCAATTCTCAATCACAGACATTTTTCCAAAAACTGAAGTAGCAACTATTTACTAGAGAGGATTCTAGAGAAAAATACCGGAGGCTAGTTCTGTATTACTAGTTCAAAATACCGGATTGACATGACTTAGAGTCTTGCAGTTGAAACTCATATATCATGGTGACATCAATGAAAACAAAACTATTAACAACGAATATGATCTTCTTCATTCTTCCAACAAGACACACCCTGATGAAGGTAGATGACCGAGATGACTGATTTGATTGATTGTTTAACCAAATTTGATTGATAGGTTGACAAAGGTTGATTAATTGATTTGATTGATTATGCCCGGTTTCAAGAAATTTAGATCCTCTATAAGGCAAGATTAATTGACCAAGATGAAAATATTGAATTGACCAAGAGACAAACATGAATTGATTTGATAAGGTTTGATTGGTATGATTGATCGATGTGATGATGCCTAATTTCAGGAAAGACATATCTTGTTGAAGGAAAAGTACACATCTGATAAAGTTGACTGATTAACCATTTTGATAAACACCTAGTTGCAAGAAATACATATCTTGCTTAAGGTGAATGACAAGATTGACCAATGAAATAGTCTTACCTCAGGAAGGATGCATCTTGATAAAAGACAAGTGATAGGACCAAATGAAACAAATGACATAATGCCCCATTCTAATATAAGACTAATGATTTGATAGTGATTGTTGATAAATTGCTTGATTGAAGATTGAAGAGTTGTTGGATATGTTTGTATGATGATTCATGATTTGGTTTGAATAATGATTGTTTGATGACAAAGGAAACAACTAGACTCAACAAACCCTAAAGGACTAACCTAGGTCCTCAGGGGCTCATTGATGATGGCCTTTCCTATGTTATACACACAAAGACCTCGTAGTTCGATCGACACAAACCAAAATCGATATGACGTGACAAAATCCTAAAGAAAAACCTAATGTCTCAAGGGCCCATTGAGTGTGGGCCTTGCCTACGTAGGAAATACGCAGAGACAACATAGTTCAACCGACACAAACCAAAATTGATATGATGCAAAGACAAACCTAATTTCTCGGGGGGGCGGGGGGTGGGCATTAAGTGTGGCCCTTGCCTACATAACAAATGTGCAGAGGAAACATAGTTCGACCAAACTAACACAAAATGAAACTAAATCTAACTCTATTTTTAGAAATTTTGATGCTTTTTGATGTTTTTTAGATTTTGAAGGTTTTTTATTTTTTTTGGATTTTGATGATTTTATGATTTTTTTGGATTTCGATGTTTTTATGATTTTTTTTTATTTTGATGTTTCTATGATTTTTTGGATTTTTATGTTTTTAAAGGCCGATACCATGTGTAGGATCCCATGAAGAAATAATTCAAGGAATTTCCCCCAGTCAAGTATAGGACTAACTTATTACGCAAAAGGGGAAGCGATGGATGAATGCAAAGGATGGCCATGAAAGTGAAGGAACTAAATGTTGGTGGTTCTCAGGCCATGACAAGGATGGAAAAACTTTATTATGGACAAATGATATGTGTGAATGGATGAGAGAATGATGGAAGACTAGGTATAGAGTGATAGTAGACAGAGGAGCATAGACTGACTATGCATGACACGTATTTGCTAGGTTTTCGCCATGGTACTTATCCAAAGTTCCACTGAAGTGGTTTTCACTTTTGGATGAATTATTTCTCTTTATTATTTTTTTAATTTTTTCCATTTTTCCATTTTTATTTTTTTGTGTCACCAAGACATCTATTTGCCAAGTTTTCATCAAGGTGACTATTTTTTATTTTTTAAAATTTTTTGTATTTTTTGTATTTTTGACGGTATACTCTAAGCATTAGGTGTAACACTTGTGAAGATGCATGTAGTTGATGGGTTCAGTAAATGGTTCATCTTTTGGAGTGAAGAGATAATAAGCACCAGATCTATATGTTTTTGTGATGATATAAGGTTCCAACCAATTGGGTTCAAACTTTTGGGCTTTTCTTGATCTATCTGATTCTTTGGATTCTCTTTCAAGACTAAGTCACCAATGTCAAAGCTTCTAGGTCAGACCTTCTTGTTGTAGTTGCATCGAAGGAATTTTTGATATGTTTGCAGATGTGTGAAAGCATTATGTCTCTTTTTATCCAATAATTCTAGCTTATGTAGATAGGATACCTGGTTTTCTTCTTGATCGATCAATCTTTGCATAGATACTCTTAGGGATGGTAACTCGACCTCAACAAGAAGTATGGCCTCATATCCAAAGAAAAGGGAATGTGGTGTGGCTCCTATAGGGGTATGAACAGTGATACAATAGGCCCATAAAGCAAGATTGATCTGGAGATGCCAGTCACGGCTAGCGCCATCGATAGTCTTTTTTAAGATTTAAAGGATGGTCTTATTAGATGCCTCAACTTGACCATTACCTTGGGGGTAATACGAGGTAGCGAAATGGTGTCGAATATGAAATTTCTCACAAAGTTCATGGACATCCTGATTCTTGAAAGGGCATCCATTGTTTGTAACGATGGATTGCAGGATACAATAGTGGCATATAATGTAGTTCGGAATGAATTTGGATATCTTCTTACCAGTAATATAGTCTCATCGAAATGACTTCGATCCATTTGGTAAAGTATTTTGTAGCAACAAGGATAAAATTATGCCCATTTGTGGAAGTGGTATGGATCTTTCCTATGAGGTCAAGTCCCCATTGAGAAAATGGCCATGGTGATGTGAGCGTCTACAATTCCTGAGCTAGTGCATGTATAAGATCTCCATGAAATTGACACTGGTGACATCCTTTCACAAAGTGATAGGCATCATGTTCCCTTGTAGGCCAATAATATGTCATTATCATAAGCTTTTTAGCTAAGGTAGGACTATCAGAGTGAGCTCCGCATATACCGTGATGAACTTCTCGTAAGGCCATTTGTGCTTCATGTGAGTTGATACATCGGAAGAGGGTTCTATCTAGACTACGATGATAAAGGGTATCTCTGATGATGGAATATTTGGAGGCTTTTTAGATAAAGGTTTTGAGTTGGTTGGGAGATAATTCAGGAGGGATAATTTGGTCATGTAAATAATTGTAAATGTCTTTGTACCAGGGACATTCAAGACCAACAAGTTTGCACAAAAGTTTAGTTTTGGGGACATCGAACATAGGGATCAATAGTTCTACCAAAAACTCATATTGTGATGCATTATTAGTAATTTGCAAGAGAGATCCAATGGTTTCCATTGTGTCAGCTGCTATATTCTAAATTCTTGATATTTGTTCAAAGTTAATAGTTTCAAAGTACCATCTAAAGCTATGAACTATGTGCTTGTAGGGCATTAGTTTCTTGCCCTTGGTATCATAATCATCATTGACTTGCTTGATCACTAGCTAGGAATCACCATAAACTTGAAGATCGTTGGTTTTTCATTTTATTGCCATTCAGAGTCATGTTAGTAATTATAGACACCTAAAAATTTCCTAGCTTGCAAACTAGGATTTTGGCACTCATATTCATCTATTAATTAAGTGATTTAACATCATTCAATTAATTCATCATCAAATAGCATCAAACAACATCAAATAGCATCGAACAACACCAAACAACATCGAACAAAGTTGAACAATATTGAACAACATCAAACAACATTGAACATCATCCCACAACATCCCATAATGTCTTTGAACATCTTGAAATCATCTTGCAATGTCTTGAAACATCTCAGAATCATCTTAGAACATCCTATAACATCTCAAAATTATCTTAGAACATCTCGTATCATCTCAGAATGACTTGGAATCATCTCACAACATCCCATAACATCTTAGAATGACTCAGAATCATCTCAAAAACATCCTATAACATCTCGAAATGACTCAAAATTATCTCAGAACATCTTGTAACATCTTGGAATCATCTCAAGATGACTCGAAACATCTTGGAATAACTCATAATTATTTCAGAATAACTTAGAACATCTCAGAATCATCCTAAAATGTCTCAAAACATCTCAAAATCATCCTGTAACATCTCAGAATCACCCCATAACATCTTAGAATCATCCTACAACATCTCAGAACTATCCTGTAATGTCTTAGAACATCTCAAAATCATCTCGAAACATTCTGAAACATCACGAAACATCACACCACATCAAACAACATCTGAAACTCTAATTCTGCTATTAATTGAATAATACAACATTATTTAATTAATTCACTTTTTCATCATTTTTGACAAATTAAATAAATTTCATTTATTTACTAAAGTCCTAAAACCCTAATTCTGTTATTGATTAAATAAAGAAACATTATTTGATTAATTCACATTTTATCATTTCGATCAATTAAATAAATTACATTTATTTAATAAAGTCTTAATCTCACTTTATTTTATCCCGATTGATTAAATAACGCCAATTATTGAATTATGTCATTAAAATACCTTATTCCTCTAAGTTTATTAAATTATTAAATCATAATAATTTAATTATGACACTTTCCATCCAAAATTTGAATAATTAAATCAAACTATTCAAATCAATTATCAAAAATCAAATCAAAATAATGCAACTTTATTTGCAAAAGTCAAACTTGATTTGCAAGTTCAACTCCAAAAAGGAATTAATTAATTAAATCAAATAATTCATATTCCTCACCCACTTTTTGATTGAGAAAATTACGATTGCTGACTGAGAAATCTTATTTTTTAGCTAGTCAATCTAAATTTATAACTAAGCAATCTAAGTTGTTAACTAATCAATCTAAGTTGTTGACTAGTCAATCTAAATTGCTAACTAAGCAATCTAAATTGCTAACTAAGCAATCTAAGTTGTTAACTAATCAATCAATTTCCTGACTAAGCCATCTAAATCTTGACTGATCAATCTAAAATCTCGACTGATCAATCGAATCCTTGACTAGCCAATCTATTTCTCAATCACCCAAATTGTTCCATCAAATTTGCACAATCTTCTCATGTCTACATCCTCTCAACACACTCCAACTGTTGATCTAGATATTCTTCAACATGATCCTGATCGTTCATTTCAAATCTCATTTTCTATATAACAAACCCCTTTCCTCAAAAATAAGGATCGAAGAATCAACATCATTTGCACAACGGAGTACTATTGACATTCATAATCACCATTGCTAGTGCTTCAACCTCATTTCTTTGATCAACCAACCCAAGGAAATCACTCATCAAGTTTTTGCACATGGACTTTAGAGGCTTCATGGTGATGAGAACAACCCAATATCAAGTGAATACACTCCACTATGAGATGGTAACACTGTGCTTCTTTTGTACATTCAATTGTGTAATGGTAGATTCATTTGTGTATGTTCAAATAGCTTAGTTTCATTTCGCATGTGTAGGATTAGATCTTACATTAATATGTTTGATCTTAGTTTAGATTCTTAGATTAGCATGTTTGAACTCATTTTCAGTCTAATGTTCTCCCCCTCACACATTCTGGCATGCTCGTTGGGACCCTTGTCCCCTCCTCTAACATTTGTTTGAGTTGTTTTTGAAGTTGTAGGTCCCAGAAGTGCACTTGACAATGTTTTCATGCACTGCCCAAAAGACCTGCGCACTTGACTTTCAAGAAAACTAAGCAGTTGCAACAAGAACCGTGCACTTTCCATGGGAATTGCACATTTGCATCAAGAACACCACTTTTGCTTCAAAACCTTTGTATGTGCTTTTGACACTATTAGCATTTTCTGTCATATTTGAGCATCTACTTCTGACAAAATGCTTTTGCATTTTTTCTTTGAGCATTTTCTCTAAAAAATGAGTAGTTGCTCTAACAGATAAGTGCATGGATCTTGCACTATTTAATGAATTTTTCCACTAACATTTGCTTGTTTTATAATGTGTAAACAAGTATTAACATATTTGATGCAGGATTCAAGTGACATTAACACATTTGTTGTAGGGAAGATGATCAGCCCAATATTTTTAGATCTACATTCAATTTTGATTAACTTATGAACTTGATTTTTGTGCTTTAAAACAAACAACTCAAACTCGCATTTGATTTTACTGTTTTAATATTTAACCAATTCATGCTTTCTTAATTTAGGAAATCTAATTTTGGTGCTCTAAAAACAACAACACAAACTCACATTTGATTTTAGTGTTTTAAAATTGAACCACTTTCATGTTTTCTTAACTTAGGAACTCTCATTTTGGTTCTCATAAAAAGAACAAAAAAAGAAACATCAATTTTGGGGTTCGAAAAATGAACACATTTCATGTTTTCATAATTAGGAACTTTAATTTTGGTGCATAAAAAGAGCGCAAATGATTTCCATTTTTTTGACACACGTTCGATTTAAATTTGTTGACCAATTAAAGGCCAGGACTGTTTTCTTAGAAACACTCAACTTTGGGGCCTAAAATGAACAAGTCATTTCTTTTGTAGTGCACCATTGTTATTTTTAATTGATATCTTTAATACTTCCTATTGGTCCAAATAAAAAGAATATTTTTTTTATGTTATTCACATATTTTTGGGGATAACACCACTCGAGGTATTTAAAAAGAATCAATTTGCTATGTATTGTTCATCATGCATTCAGTGATTGGCAAGATGAAGTGTTTTATCTTCTTCCCTCGCACCTTTTGGCAATCTTGGGTGAGCAAAAGAATATTTTTGAGCTTTGCACTTTATTTTCAAGTTTACCTTAAAGAGGGGGATTGCTTTGAGATACATCTCGCGCTAGAGAACTAATTTGCAAGGTCTTGAAGCACATTTACTAGCGGGCTATATCAAAGGTTGTGAAGTCGTAAGAAAGAAGCTTCAATCTGTGCTGAAAATAGAATGCACCTAATCCCATGCCTTAAGTGGCCAATGGGTGACTGATAGATTTATGTGTTCACAGTTCTCACTAAGAACCAAATTGTTTTAGTGGCCACCCTATTATTCAAAAACATTCTTTGAAAGTGGTGCATCAAAATTTACTTCTGAGAAGTTACTTTCCATGTCCAACTATAGGCCCACGCCATAAGTTGCATGTAAAATCATCTCTTTGGAGCATGAGGCAATCCTACCTAAGAGAATGGTTTATATCCCCTAAGGTTGTAATTGCTTGTTTATGTTAAACTTTCCCATTACATACAAAACAATTTGACATCAAATTTTATGGTTGATTTAAACAAAAAGAACACATGTTCAAATAAAAACTGAATGAGATGGTTGAACCACAAACCCTTTTATTTAATGCATACTTGTGGGGTGATCCCACAATAGTTGTTTACAATTTTTGGCCAAATTGGACACTGAAATTATTATTTTAACTAAATCTTCACATTCGAGCACCTATAGTGGCTAAACTATGAGGAATTTGAAGATGATGCAAATTAGAGTCTCGTAACATTTTGTCTGTAGATTCTAAAAATATTTTTTTCAAATTTTTTGGAATCAGACTGCACTTCTTTTTTCGTCTCCCACGAAAACTGGTTTTTTTTTCAGAAAACAACATTTTTAAAAAGTGACGCACACTGTATAATGCATAAATAAAATTCTTTTTTTTTTGAATTTAGATTTGTAGCTCCAATATCTAGTGCTTCCACTTGGTTAGATAGTTTTTTATTAAATATTTTTTCCTTAATCAAGTTTCGAAGTCAAACCAATTACAATTCAAACATAGCGTGACCGTATAATGCGTAACTGTTTTTGTATCTATCAAAATTTTATTTTATTTTATTTTGGATCAAGGACTTCAATATTTGGTGCACTCATATATTTCAATTTGTTTTGATAATCTACTATTTTTTCACATGTGTAGAACAAAGACCTTCATTTTGGATGAAAAACCTATGTTTAATAAAACTAAAAAAACAAATACATAATAAAACCAAAACATATTAAAATTATATTTGTTGGATAGCTCGTTCTGAGGACTACCATAATCATTTGAAATAAATTTTAAATGAATTCATTTGATCCCCCAAAAGGTAAATCAAAATTGATTTTTTATCAGCATTTTATAGGTGTAAAGGAGACTCATTTATAGGTATGGTTTAAAACTAGCAAAGTTCTATCCAAGGGGGTTTTTATCTAAGGTGGTTTGATGAAACCCTCTTCAATTGGAATCCGTAAAATGGAACTTTTTAAGGCTTATATCATTATATTTTCTAAAAATATGTGATTTCAGCAAATATCATTTCCTCTCAGAAATTGTAAACCAACTTTGTGGGATCACCCTGTGAAATAAGCCTTATGTTTGCACCCCTTGAAAGGATCTTTCCTTAAAGGTTTCTGAACATTCCAGATTTTATTTCAGGCTACATTAATCAAGGTAAACATTTGGGAACTATGGCTTGGGTGTTGTGATTTCACAACCTAAGTTATAAACATGAAGGGCACATAATTCCATGCTTGTTGAGTCAGTCCAAGTGTTGTTTTATCACTTGCCATACTTCAAACATGGAGAAAATTTGAGAGAGATTTTTTTATAAGATCATTGTTCTAACCAAAACAATTGGACAGCCAGAACGTCAGATAGTCCCACACCCATTATCTCCATCCTACCTATTTAAAATAAAAATCAAACAAACCATTAGGGTCATTCCTCCACTCAGACGTCTATGGTATCAATAGTTACTTGGGACTCGTAGATAATACAAGTACACTTTCCCATAACATATCCTCTAGACTGTAAGGAAGTGGAATATCAACCCTAGTTCTTCAACATTTTGATTTCCAAAAAGTAGTACAATTCCAAAACAACACTCAAACCCTAAGGTCTTGAGCTTTACAAAAACCATCTCATAACACCATTACACCTTATGACCATCTGGCGACCAACTGCTCCAGTCTAGAAACAAGACCTTGTAGCACCAATCCTTCAACCTAGCCTCACATACATTGAAGCTGAGAAAACTAACATCATAAGCAGCTTGATAACCTTCATATTTCAGAAAAATTAAATACCTCACCAGTTTCTCACTGCATCAATCATCTTAGACGAAGAGGAAGAGAAAGCTAACATAGTAGATAAAAGACTTGTGTTACCACCACCCGTGTGCCAATAAATATCTTCTTTATGATCTCACAGAAAGTCAAGATCCCTAAAGTAAGGTCTATAGGTCATCATTTCAAACTTAGACATCTTAGTCCAAAAGCTCTCAAGAAATAGCTTTGGGAACTTCATGAAAACATAACTAGGTTGGTATACAACTTTTACAAATGTGCTTAATCAAGGAACAATCTGAACTTATATTCCTTCTACTACTGTCAATATCTAGGTCTTTTCCAATAGTTCTAATATCTCACATAATCCATACCCTCTCATTTAGGACAACATTGGATCTTTAGGATTTTATTCACCTAGAGAGCTCAAACATCACACAACTCTCCCATAGGGGACCCAAGTTGTTTATGACAACCATGAGATCACAACATAGGAAGAAAATGGAAGCAAGCAAGAACAACACTAGGATCCCACCAACAAACACCACAGACAGAGGAATAGACTCATGAGAATATAAACCACGTGACCTTTTGATAGGGTATTGAGCATCAAAACATCCCCAAAACATGTCGATCTATTACCAAAATTACTCTTATCAAGGGTCACAACATCAAGTAGGGAAACAACATCAAGGGTTTCAAAACCCCCTTCAAGGAATAAGTATAGAACATCAAATTTCCCTAAATAAAATTGAGAGAGATCTTGAGGAAATTAAACGAAATTGAAATATGAAGTATCACAAATGCCATGTGCAAAGTTAGAACATCACATATCTGCAACCAATGGACATCATTCCACAAACACCTCACCATCCAATTCAAGAACACTTCCAATATCAACAATATCAAGAAGTTCTACAACACCAAGGTGTATCTCAAATGCAATATCAAAATGTACCTCAATTGGAGTATCCAGAAGTTCTGCAACACCAAGATGTACCTCAAGTGCAATATCAAAATGTACCTCAAACACAATATCAAGGAGTTCCACAAAATCAAGAGAAAAACAATCAAGAAAATCCATAAAGGAAATATTACCAACCAATAAGGAAATTCTCCCCTTTGGGAGAGACTTTATAGGTAATCATGCACAAAATAGTACAACAAGAACTTATCAAAATCAATGATAGTCCAACTTATGGTGAACCAAGCTTTAAAATCCCTTAGTATATAGTATGAACAATGCGAGTTCCACAAAATCAAGGGTCACCCAATGAACAAATGTGCTACCCTCAAAAACCTCATCCAAGACCTCATTGATCACAAAGAAATAGCTATTAAAAATGGCGTTCAAGGGCCATCTACCAATGACAACAATGATAATATCTCAACCTCAAAATTTGAAAGCAACGATCAAGAGCTATCTATCACCGATCACATTGACAATGTTTCTACATCATCCAATGATCAAGAGGACATACATCAATAATTTAATCCCAATCACGATCAAAATCAATCACCTAATTCTAGCGATGATTCAGTCTAAGATATATCGACATCATCCAACCTCATGGCAGTACATATTGATGATCAAGAGACTCTTGATCCAACACTTATACCCAATGTAGAAGATCTAATCCAAGAGTCATTACCCATATGCCCACATTTTGAGGAAAGCCAAGGATCCTTTATAAGCAATCCCTTCTTTGAAATTGATCAATTTCAAGAATGTGATCTAAAGCATGTCAAAGATAATACCACAAAAAATCAAGATCAAGAAACCTTACCATCAAAATACTACAATGACTTGGTAGATATCTTCCAAGACATCCAAGGTTTTCCAAAAGAAGGAAAAATCCATATACCGATCACACATACATCTACCCATGAGATGCTTACTCCTAATGGACATGTAGATGATCTTCATCTAAGACAAGAGTCCCATACTCTTGATATTATTACCAAATAACAAGAGTCTCCTACTCTTAACATATGTACACAAGATCAAGACATAGCAAAAGCTAGAGACATATCAAAAATGGATCATGAAGAAGACTTATACATAAGTTATGAATTAGAAACATCCTGTGGAGACATATCAAAAATCAATCATAAAGAAGACTTATATATAAGTTCTGAATTAGAAACATCCTATGAAGACATATCAAAAATGAATCATGAGGAAGAATTTTGTGTGGATAGTAAATCAAAAATTCCTCTTAAAGAAGCATTAAAATATGATATTTTACAAGATCAGGCCGAAGATATCAATCAAGAAGGTATCCCACATCTAGAGGATCCTATCACTTAAGGACTTGGATCACTTACCTTTTTCAGAGAAAGCTGTAGTACCAATGAAGAAGATATCACCTTTGAAGATCCACAACAAAGTAGTGAAAGATTAGCACCTTGTTTCCAAGAAAAAAAATATCCTATTGCAAATAAGATCTTTCAATGGATGCATTATCAAGGTAGAGGATTAGGCCTACATGAACAAGGTATCGGATTAGGCCTACATGAATAGGGTATCCTAGAACCAGTGTAGACTATTGGAAATCCTAAGTATCAAGGTCTTGGTTATTCAAAGGAATCTAAACATGTCAGTGATACCTCCATAATACAGGGGGCAACTTTATCTAGTGCAAACACCAACATGGGGAGAACGAAGAGTCCTTATGATGAAACTTCTACCAATGCTACAACTAGCCATGTCATGAATCGTCCTCCACACATATTTCCACCCACTAATTTGGAACAACAATAAGAGAAAAATTTATACTCAAGAACAAAACAAGTCATTGAAGCAAAAGAATCAGCAAAACAAAATGGACAAGACAAATTCGAATGGATACAAAAGAAAAATCAAGAAAACCATCCCTATCAAACTCCATTAGTCAAACAAACTATGGGGAAAAATAAAAAAGGGAATTTCACATATCAAAGATGTCCAACAATGCAAAATAAAGCTTCAAGAGAAACTTACAAAGTATATCAAGATTTTGGTCCCAATCGAATCTCCATATCCACCCATCATTTCTCATCATCCAAAGTTTGGAGAGTCAAAGGTTCCAAACTGTCAACCAATCCATCTAAATATCATATCCCTCAATGCATTTTTCCATCCATGATATCCAAATCTCACATTGACCATGTGTTGGAAACAACTCTTTATCATAAGGACTCCAAGGGCACTCTATCATGATGTGCACACCAAGGTAAGGTTAACTCCAGTATCAACAAGGAAGATAAAAGTTTCTAGGGGTTACATTCAAGTGCTCGCATCCTAGAAAAACAACTCCTCCAAGAAGGATATCATTGGCATGTCATGATAGCAACAATGACCATATCAGCACCAACAGTGTCTACATCAGCACCACCAGGTGGTTCAACATGAGAAAAAAATGGTCATGATGATGAAAACATGGTAAACAGGTATCTTGTGTGACACCAAAAATCAATAAATAAAAAATCAAGAGAAAAATCATCCTCCAGTGAAAACCACTATGGTGACACTTTAGACAATTACCATGATGAAAACCTGGAAAATAGGCATCATGTGTAGAATCGAACATCTACATGCACCATTTCAGGTAGAAGAATCTCAACTTATCCATAACGAACCCAAGCCATTGTTTCCAAAATCTAGCTTATCTTGATCTTGACATATGTTTGATATACATTTTACACTTTCTTATGGAAAGCATCTTGACATGGTTCATTCTCTTTGATCCTATCACAAGATAATCCATCACCTACATTTCTAGACATTGGGGGAAAAATCTTGCATCTTGCTTCAAAATAAATCTTGATCTATGTCTTCTAGATCACGTTGTGATCTAGGCATTTATCCCAACAACAAGGTGTACCACTAATGTACTATAAGGGTAACCTTTGAAACAATTCATCCCATCAACAAGGTATACCACCAATTCACTATCAGGGTAACCTTTGAAATAGTTCATCCCAAAAACAAGGTGTACCACCAATGCACTACCAAGGTAACCCTCAAAGATGATGACAACATGGATTATTCCTTCGCTTGAAAATTCTAAGATATCAATAGTTGCTTGAACCCCACAGCTAGTTCAAGTAAGATTTTATGCAACATATCCTCTAGAAAAACAAGGTGAAGTATCAATCCAAGTTTTCAACATCTTACTCTCCAAGCAAAAGGGTAAAAATCCAAAAAAAATCAAAATTATCAAAAATCAGAAACATGCAAAAAACATCAAAAACAAAACAACATCGTTGGGTTATTCCTTCACTCAAACATTCTAAGATATCAAGATTTTCTTGAACCTCACAGCTAGTTTAAGTATATTTTCCACAACATATCCTCTAGACACAAAAGTGGAATATCAATCCAAGAATCATTTATCCCAAAAACAAGTTTATGCTTTGAGTCAAACAATCAAACTGTGTGGTCTCTACGTATACAACATAGGAAAGGATTATCAACCCCTGATTCCTTAGGTTATTCTAATTAGGTTTCCAACATACTTTATTCCAACTTAGTCAAAAATAAAAAATCTAAATAAATTTAAAAAATTCCAAAATTCAAAAATATTCACAAAATAGAAAAACCCACGAAACTGGTATTTGGATAAAATAGATCCCGAAGTTGTCTCTCCCTTGGCTGCAGTGGTTTGAGGACCACCTACAATTATTTTAACCCATGATGTTAGGGTTGCATTGTGAACATGTCAAGCAACATAAAATGACACAAAATATGATGACAAACAACATTTAAGATGACAACAAGAAAACACTAACAACATTTAAATGAAACAAAAACAAATGCAAGCTCATGACACCAATGGAAAATTTAACTACACAAAAACTAAAAAACACCTAGACCATTACAAAGATCATGAAATTTTACCCCATATTTTTTTTAAAAAGAACTAAAAAAAACTTTTGTATGACCAAGATATGGTCGTTTGAAGATATGGTAAAAATTACAAGTCACATAGCAAACAAAAGTGAGATTTTCAGGCAAGTGCGAGCTTTTAGGTCAAAAGAGAGCAAGCAAAAGCGAGGTTTTAAGGAAAGTGCAAGCTTTTAGGTCAAGGGAGAGGAGATAGAGGCGATCTTTTAGGTCAAGTGTGAGATTTTATGTCAAGGGCAAGGTTCTTAGTCAACTGCAAAGTTTTAAGTCAAGTGCAAGGTTTTGTGGTAGGTGCAAGCTTTTCAGTGTCAAGTGCGAGGTTCTGACCTTGCAAAGGTGAGGAAAATGATGCAAGTGCTCAGGAATCACAAAAAATTTTCTATTAACTTCAAGAAACTATGTACACGCAATACAAGAACGTAACAAGCCAAAAATGAGAAGCAACAAGGTACATACTAGGAAACTAATGCCTAAAGGACTTCCAAACTCTCGAAATGTATCCATATGATGTGAGGCTTCCCGAATCCTTGCCATAGCTCCTCGACAATCGATAAAACAAAACCATTCAGATAACTTGAAAACACAACAAAAACAACATCAAATAAACATCAAAAAGCCTATTTCCACCATCACCTATTCCGCAATCAAGGTTCATCCATAAAAAATAGATCGTCACACTCACCCTTTGACAAAATAGAAAAACAAATAAATCAAGCATCAAAAGCTAGAACTTTCAAGCAAACAATCACATGGATTTGAACACAAACAGACAAAACAAAGCCAAGTATAACTACCTATCTAATGACAATTCCCAACAACATCGTAAGATATGTCTTAACAGATCCATTCCTACAATAGACATGATCAACATTAGATAATAGTCTCATAATAGATAGAGAAAGTGATACAACAACATTATTTTTATCTTTTTCTAGTCTTATCTTTTTTATTTACATTATTGACTCATTCCTAGGATCTCTTGAGGATGTCCATAAGGATTTAGAGAGGAAGGAATGAGAGAAATTGAGCGTCATTTCAGTTTTTTGTTTGTTGGATATTTTTTTTATACTACCATGATGAATACTTGTTTTTTTTTGTGTGTGGAAGTTGTTTTGAAGCATTTCGTATAGCAGTGGCATGTTACGTTCTTAATACCTCTTATATTACTTGTTTGACATGTTTTAAAGCTTCTCACCCATACACTCTATAGGGTTTTCGTATGTCTGGTATGAGCAAAGGTACTCCTTGTTTGTAGAGTAAAATTCCATGCAATGGATACAAAGTCACCTTGGTCATTAATACCCTGGTGCATCATATTTGTTTCCTACATCAAACAGGATTGTTCAAACTGTGAAGACTCAAAGCAAAGTGAAAGCAACACATCATTGACTAATACCATCCACTTTCTTCTATCTTCTCAATCTTACTAGCATTTTCTTCTAATCAACCATTTCTTCAGTTAGTCCTTGCACTTAAATGCATCACATCAACTTATCAGAAAATTTGGTTCATTATCCAAAATTTTCAGCAAATTTCCCTAAGGGGCACCATCCATACTATCCTTTCTAGGGCATACTGGGCAAATCTTGCACCTAGGAAATACCGAGGAAATTTTCTTTGAAACAAAGCAGCCAATACTTTATCTCAAAGAGGGGCAAAATGTAGACACCTAAAATTGTCTTAGCTTGCAAACAATTATTTTGGCACTCATATTCGTCTATTAATTAAGTGATTTAACATCATTTAATTAATTCATCATCAAATAGCATCGAACAACACCAAACAACATCGAACAACATTGAACATCATCCCACAACATCCCATAATGTCTCAAAACATCTCAGAATCGTCTTGTAATGTCTCAAAACATCTCGAAATTGTCTCAAAACATCTCGTAACATCTTGAAATGACTCATAATTGTCTTGGAACATTCCATATCATCTCGGAATGACTCAAAATTATCTCAGAACATCCTATAACATCTTGAAATGACTCATAATCATCCCAAACCATCCTATAACATCTCAGAATGACTTGGAATCATCTCATAACATCCCATAACATCTTGGAATAGCTCAGAATTTTTCAAGAATAACTCAAAACATCCCAGAACCATCCTGAAATATCTCGAAACATCTCAGAATCATCCTGTAACATCTCAAAATCACCCCAAAACATCTCAAAATTGTCTCGCAACATCTCAGAATCATCCTGTAATGTCTTAGAACATATCAAAATCATCCCGCAACATCACACCACATCAAACGACATCTAAAACCCTAATTCTGCTATTGGTTAAATAAAACAACATTATTTGATTAATTCACATTTTATCATTTTGACCAATTAAATAAATTACATTTATTTAATAAAGTCCTAATCTCACTCTATTCTATCTCGATTGATTAAATAATACCAATTATTTAATAAATTCATTAAAACACCTTATTCTTCTAAGTTGATTAAATTATTAAATCATAATAATTTAATTACGACACTTTCCCTCCAAAATTTGAATAATTAAATCAAAATATTCAAATCAATTATCAAAAATCAAATCAAACTAATGCAACTTTATTTGTAAAATTCAAACTTGATTTACATGTTCAACTCCAAAAAGGAATTAATTAATTAAATCAATTAATTCATATTCCTCACCCACTTTCTGATTGAGCAAATTATGATTGTAGACTGAGCAATCTAATTTGTTAATTGATCAATCAAAATTGGTAACTAAGTAATCTAAGTTGTTAACTAAACAATCTAAGTTGTTGACTAGTCAATCTAAATTGCTAACTGAGAAATCTAAGTTGTTAACTAAGCAATCTAAGTTGTTAACTAATCAATTATTTTCCTGACTAAGCCATCTAAATCTTGACTGATCAATCTAAAATCCAGACTGATCAATCTAATCCTTGACTAGCGAGTCTATTTCTCAATCACCCAAATTGTGCAATCAACTTTTCATAATCTTCTCATGTCTAAATCCTCTCAACACACTTTGACCATTGATCTGGATATTATTCGACATGATCCTGATCGCTCATTTCAAATCTCATTTTTTTATATAAAAAACCCCTTTCCTCACAAATAAGGATTGAAGAATCGACATCTTTTGCACAACAAAGTACTGTTGACATTCATAATCACCATTGCTAATGCTTCAGCCTCATTTCTTTGATCAACCAACCTAAGGTAATCACTCACCAAGCTTTTCACATGAAGTTTGGAGGCTTCATGGTGGTAAGAGCAACCCAACATCAGGGGAATACACTCCCCTATGAGATGGTAACATTGTGCTTCTTTTGTACATTCAATTTTGTAATCATAGATTCATTTATTTATGTTCAAATATCTTAGTTTCATTTCGTATGTATAGGATTAGATCTTAGATTAATATGTTTGATCTTAGTTTAGATTCTTAGATTAGCATGTTTGATCTCGTTTTTAGTCTAACGTTCTCCCCTCACACAATAATGCTTCATACTGAGCTATGTTATTGGTGCACATAAATACTATGCAAAATGACTTAGGAATGGAATCCCCTTGAGGTTTGATGAATAAAATACTAAATTCTAAACCATGACTTCTCTAAGATCCATCGAAGTACAATTTCCATCTAGTTGGTGTTTCTATGACAAAGATTGATTCATCTGGGAAGTCAAATATTAAAGGACAGTTTTCTTTCATTGGTGCATCTGCAAGTTTATCAACTATCACTTGTCCTTTTATTGCTTTTCGATCAACATAATCAATGTCATATTCAGTTAAAATCATAACCCACCTAGCTAATCATCCTATCATAGATACTTTACTAAGAAGGTACTTTAGAGGATCAATTTTGGCTATCAACTTTGTCTTATGATTTAGCATGTAATGTCTCAATGTTTTTGGCTACGAATACAACTGCAAAGCATGCTCATTCTATAACACCCTTCCAAGATTTAGGTTTAAATACAAAAAAATAATGGTAAAAATATTTATCAATATAAACTTCTTACACCTGATTTTAAAACTTTCTTATTGGGGTGGATGCAATAAAGAATCTTACAAAGATCTAACCGCAACAACTAAATAAAAGTTTATTGAAAAAACCTAAAGGTTACTAATAGAATATTCTAAATTATAACGTTATGGTGAAGGAAAAATTACTCCAAAAATTTACAGGTAACCTAGATTTCCCCATAATCGATTCATTTAGCGAACTAAAAAGAACATCAAGTATAAAGGAAAACATACCTATGGGTGGGTGCAAAAAATATGGGGGGTCAAATTGTGGCCAAATTTTAAAAAAAAAATTGATATAGTATAATGAGAGCATGCTCTAATGCGCTCACATTTTGGCTTGGTGTGTCGAGCCTAAGGCTTGGCCACATCAAGCCTATTTTACACTCGCGTTATAACACAAGTGTGGAATAGCATGCTCGCATTATGAGTTATTAAAACAAACAAAAAGGGAAATTGAATTCATTTGTGTTTTGACTATTTTTTCTGTTGCCCACGGCCAAAAGCCCTTCACTTGTGTGCTCGCATTCTAGGAGGAGACAATCTTCCATTTTTTTTGTCAATTTTTTTCTATTTCATCACCAAGATGCCACCACATTGATGGGGAGGTCAAATAGGTAAGGATTGTTTTTTTTTTATGAATTTTTTAGTTTTAGGTTGTTTTTTATATTCATTTATTGAATTTGTAAGAAATTTTAATGATCCTAGAAACCCTCTTCAAAACCCTCCTAAAAATCCTCAACAACCAGAGAAACAACAACATGAACAAAATCCTCAAGTTCAACAACCACAACAAAAATCTCCTCCATCAATCCCTCAACATCCTCCTAGCACTCAACAAAATTTAATGGGGGTAATTGAAAACAATAAAAAACAAAGTGAGGAGTTAATCACGATGTTGAACGATCTAGCAGGTTCAACCACGGAGAGAAGAACACTTGTAAATTCACTTCAAGAATTGTTAAAACATGTATATGAAATCAACAAACAATTAAGTGGTTGGCAAGATAGGAGGCAGGCGGCTAAGAATTTTTGTAGAGATAAATTATCATATAAATATGTAAAATATGAAAAAAATACAAAATTAGATTTGTGCTCATTATTCACCGATCCACACACAAATCAAAATCTTGACGTCAATTTGAAGAGTTTTCTTATCCATTGGTGCCACCACCAAGGGATTAGGAACCATTTTTGGGATAGGTGGTACATGGTTTTTGATTACCCACCATGCAACAATTACGAAGTCCCACAATATTTCCTGAGGAAACTATAATGTGAGTTCATCCTAAACAAAATCTAGAATTATTTTGATATGAGTGAATTCCATAGGAGAGGTGGGGGATCGGCTAAAGATAGACCCGGTGCATGGCAGGGTCCTAGGCGGCAAGTGAGATGAGTTCTCACTAGGCCAGATCATGAGCACATTGTTATCCCTTCCATCGTGAAGGAGAGTGTCGAGGTAGACACATTGTAGGCTATCACCTCTTTGACCCAAAGTGTCATCTAGCATGTCAGTCCTATACTATAGTTTGATCCAGCAGAGTCTTCAAGTGGTAGGCTTCTACCCCATTCATGTCAAGCTTGCGGGGCAACTTGTTCATATGACCCCACCGACACTTAAGAGGTTGCTATGCAAGATATGTCTAAAGTTATGGAGACGGAGAGGGAAGTTGACATTTTGAATGAGGCTTATGGCATTGATACTCAAGTAAATGTTAGCATGTTCATTGAATTAAATTTATTAAATTTCAATTTTGAAATGCAATATTAACTAATTTAGTTTTATGATTTTCATAAAATTTTAGGGCCATAGTGTTGATACTGGATACACCAGCCCTACACCTACTTATTACTCCACTGCATCTACCATTGAGGTATGTAACTAGTAAATAATTATAAATTTATTACATGTTAATAGCATTGTTATATGAATAATATTCTAATATATGATTTTGGATATTGAATAGGCTAATATTGGAGGTTTCATGGGAACACCTCCTAGTTCTAGTGGAGTTAGACAAACCTACACGCAGGTAATAGAATAAAGAGTTTAACTAATTAATTTTACTTAATAGATTAGTGTAGCTTATATTAATATCGTTGATTACATTGTATTGAACATATTTCAAAGTCAAAGCATTACTTCACATTCCATAACTAATAACTAGATGTTGATAGATGACAAAATTTCAAAGTTACAATCTAGCTATTTAAAAAGTCAACATAAGCAGTGATGCAATTACTTCACATAGCATAAGTAATAACCAGGAGAAGCTACCAATTGCATTTTCTTGTCATGGCATTCCATGAGACCACTTTTTATTGAGGCATATTTTCAAACAGTCCACTGCCTTGTCTATGCTATGGATGCTTGGAAGAAATATATGAAAGAATAATAGTAAGCAATAACATAGACAAGGCAATGAGTTGTTTAAAAAAATTCCTCAAAGAAATGTGGTCTCATGGTGATGTCCATCATCGTGAGACCCAATTTCTTTCAAGCATTTTTTCAAATAGCTCACCGCCTTTTCTATGCTACTACATTTTCCATACATGTCTACCAAAGCATTTTATCAAACAAATCACTTCGTTTTTATGGAAAAAATCCTAAAAAAAGGTGCTTTCCAACAAACTATGGGTTATTGGAAAAAAATCTACCAAAGAATAATAGTAAGCAATAGCATAGAATAGGTAGTTAGTAGTTTGAAAAAATTCCTTGAATAAATGTGGTCTCATGGTGATGGAATGCCATTCCATCACCATGAGACCACATTTCTTAGAGGCATCTTTTCAAATAGCTCATTGCCTTTTCTATGCTACCACATTTTCCATACATGTCTACCAAAGAATTTTATCAAACTACTTCAACTTCCTTGTTGCTATGGCTAGAAACCTAAAAAAGGTGCTTTCCAACAAACTATGAATGCTTGGAAAAAATATATTAAAGCATAATAGTAAGCAATAGCATAGACAAGGAAATGAGTATTTTGAAAAAATGCCTTGCAAAAATGTGGTCTCATGGTGATGGAATGTCATTCCATCACCATGAGACCACATTTCTGCAAGGCATTTTTTGAAATAGGTCACCGTCTTTTCTATGCTGCCATGTTTTGCATACACATCTACCAAAGCATTTAATCAATCTACTCACTTCCTTGTTGCAAGAGCTAAAAGCCTAAATTAGGTGTTTTCCAACAAAATGCGAATGCTTGAAATTTTTTTATCAAAGCATAATAGTAAGCAATAACATAGACAAGGAAGTGAGTAGTGTGAAAAAATTCCTCAAAGAAATGTGGTCTCGTGGTGATGGAATTCCATTCCATCACCACGAGACCACATTTCTTTGAGGCATTTTTTTCAAATAGCTCACTGCCTTTTCTATGCTACCAAAGCATTTTATCAAACTACTCACTTCCTTGCTGCTATGGCTAAAAGCCTAAAATAGGTTATTTCCAACAAACTATGGATGCTTGGAAAAAATCTATCAAAGTGTAATAGTAAGCAATATCATAGTCAAGGTAGTGAGTAGTTTGAAAAAATGCCAAGTGAAGAAATGCAGTCTCATGGTGATGGAATTCCATGACACATTTGTTTGTATGGAATTCCATCACCATGAGACCCCATTTCTTTGAGGCATTTTTTCAAATAGTTCACTACCTTCTCTATGCTACCATAGTTATCATACATGTCTACCAAAGCATTTTATCAAACAGTTCACCGCCTTGCTGCTATGGATAAAAGCCTAAAAATAGGTGCTTTCAAACAAGCTATGGATAGGGAAAATAGAAAGCATGATATTTAGAAATGTATAAGTACTCAAAATTTTGTTCATTATCTCATACATTATAATCCATGATGTGCATCACTATTGTAGTTTTCGTGATTGAATAATTTTTATTTTTATTTTTAGATGTTGGAATCGGATACACCTCCAAATGTTCATAGGGAAATGGAGCTTGATGTTTTTTCTACTATAGACTCCTCAATGCCCCTCACAAAGGTATGAGGTAGATTACTAAATTTTAATTTAGATTCGTTGTTATAGCTATCAATTAGTAAAAAATCAAACCATTATTGATTCGTAGTTTGATTTCTCTTTGGATGGTTTCTACAAGGCTTCAACACACCTCAGCATGAGCATTTGAATATTTCCCTCATGGAGAGTGATCATCAAATGGTAGTAAGTGATTATTTTGTTAAATATATCATTTTTTATAATTTAATTTCTATATATTAATGTCTTTAGTTTTTATTGTAATAGATAAGGCTTGACCAAGAACTAAACCCTAGAAGGAGCACCAGGAGCACTCCTCGACCTTAGAATAAATGAGTGGCAGGCCTATCACCATTTGATCGACAAGCAAAGGGAAATATTTTATTTCGAGAGCATGGAGAGCAATGACTTTTGATTCTAGAGCCCTTTGTTGTATGCCTATATGGCATTTTTGTACATATTTTGTATTACATATATTTGACATTGTATGCCTATATGGCATTCTCATAAGCCAATATGTCCATTTTGTATATATTTTATACTTATATTGACATATATTGATGAATGCCTATGTGGCTATTTGGTTAATACAAATTTTTTTGTTGATGGTGCCCATATTTGCATTATAAATCCATGGTTCAATAGATATGAGTTATGTGTATTAAAGTGTATACTTTACAAATTACGTGTATACTTTGTGACTTATGTGTTTTCATGCGTATACCTTGTATTCATGCATATACTTTGTATTAATTTTCATATACTATGTATTTGTGTGTATACTTCAAGGCTTACGTGTATTTGAGTACTTGTGCTTCCCTTATTCACATGTATGCTTGATTTATTCACATGTATACTTATCAATTGGTTAGACCTAGCATTGATCATTGTTTTCCTTCATGGTTTGTCTTCATTATTTATTGATTGATGCTAAACAACTTTATTATTTGATGCTAAAAAACTTCAATATTTCTAGAAATACTAGTAGAGTTACAAATTACAAAATTGCACAAATTGAAAAGAAAAGATTAACTATAAATAAATGCATTGATTATTAACTTGATAATTAATTAAGAATGAGTATAATATATATATATCAAGATATGGGCCTTCTAGAATGGCAACTACCAACTAGAAAATAGGAAAAGCATTCCTAGTACTTTGAAAGCAATAATCCACCCAAAATTGCAATGGGAGATAAGGCAAATGAACCCACATAGGCATAGCTGAATAAAGAACAATTCACCCTTCACAGCTTGGTGAAACCATTGCCAAACTTAGAAGATCTTAAAGATAAAGAAGAATTATGATCTATATAATATAGAATTAGTACCCACTTTAATGACTTCAAAATTTTCAACCATGGGCTTATCATGATTTTTCAAATTTGGTAAGGATGATTATTTAAGATTCTTGAGCAATGTATTTCCTAATACTCCCTTGTTCTTACATATCTTAATTCAGTTTAATTCAAAGAGTTCTATCAAATGCTTTATCTAAAAGCAAAAAACACGTTTTCAATTGGTATTACATGAGATGTTTCATAAAAATATTCCAGTATATTTGATCTTTTGATTGAAACAACTCAATTAATTAAAGGATACATAATCTTCACAACACTTCCAAAACATAATATTCAAATGAAAATGATAAAATGTTTCACAACCTAAGTTGTTAATTGAGGAAAAATAAATTGTTTCCAAGCTCCACCATTGTACGCATTTACAATTGGTTCTATATTGTTGTAAGGGAAAGGAGGATAATTAAAAAATTTCTTGCACTTGCTAGATTGAGGGTGATCATATTCTTTTTGTGTGTAAAACTCAGACTTCTCAATTTTTGTGTGGATGTTTCTCTTTTCGATTGTTTTGCATACCATCATATGGGATCAAGCTGGTTGAATGTGGCTCGGAGTGATTCGGCATGTTTGGGTGCAAAAGAGGACCATGCCTAGTGTAAAAATACCCATCTAGATGTGTTGGAATAGTTCGTTTGGTCACACGAGTTGTAGAATGAAAGTTGTACCACTTTGCAATTTTACACTACTTGCATTTGACACTTTTTCCATCAAGTGAAAATGAACACCATAGGAAAATGACTTTGAGATAAAAAAAACCGAGAGAGGTTATTGGAGAGGGGCCCAACATGATCCTATAGGCTCAAATGGAGAGTTTGTAAGCATCACATTTTTTGAGTAGTAACCTGTAAAAGATTGTTGCCCTTTTCAACTTTGGACCCTTAAGGGATCGAGTTGGTTGAACATAGCTCAGAGTGATTCAACATGTTTGGGTGTGAAAGAGGACCATTCCTAGTGTAAACATACCCATCCAAATGCATTGGAATAGTTTTTTTGGTCACATGAGTTGCAAAACAAAATTTGCACCACTTTGCAACTTTACACTGCTTGCATTTTACACTTTTTCCATCAAGTGAAAACTAGACACCACAAGAAAATGACTCTGAGATAACAAAAATCGAGAGAGGTTATTGTAGAGGGTCCCAATGTGATCTCATAGGCTCAGACAGAGAGTTTGTAAGCATCATGGTTTATGAGTAGTAGCCTGCCAAAGATTGCTTCCCTTTTTCACTTTGGACCCTTAATGGATTGAGCTGGTTGAACATAGCTTGGAGTGATTCAATGTTTTTGAGTGAAAAAGAGGAACATTTCTAGCATAAATGTACCCATGTGGATGCATTGGAACAATTTGTTTAGTCACACAAGTTGCAGAACAAAATTTGCACCACTTTGCAATATTACATTGCTTGTATTTGACACTTTTTCCATCAAGTGGAAACTAGAGACCATGGGAAAATGACTCTGAGATAACAAAAATTGAGAGAGGTTATTATAGAGGGGCTCAGTTTGGTCTTTTAGGCTTCTACGAAGATTTTGTAAGCTTCACGATTTTCGAGTAGTCTCCCATCAAAGATTTTGCCCTTTTTCACTTTGGACCCTTAAGGGATCGAGTCGGTTGAACGTAGCTTAGAGTGATTTGGCATAGTTGGGTGTGAAAGAGGACCATGCATAGCATAAAATTACCCATTCAGACATGTTGGAATATTTTGTTTGGTCACACGAGTTACATAATGAAAGTTGCACCACTTTGCAACTTTACACTACTTGCAATTGACACTTTTTCCATCAAGTCAAAATTGGACACCATGGAAAAATGACTCTGAGATAACAAAAACTGAGAGAGGTTACTATAGAAGTTCCCTACATGATCCCGATGCCTCAAAAAATATGTCTTTAATAAACATGGTATCTGAGTAACAGGTCGTCAAATAATGTTGCCCTTTTGCAATTTGGACTGTTAAGGGATTACATTGCATGAATTTCAAAACATTTAGTAAATATCATTACAAATGTTTATGTGAATAGATGGTATGCTATATTGATATTGATATATAACCATTAGGTTGATTTGTTTTAATAAATGAAGTTTTTATAACAAGTTAGTCAATTGGTGCTAGTTATAATAGGGAGAGAATAAAATAAAAAGAATGATTGGTAACCATCTATGGTTATTACACTCACTATATTAATAATATGATGTTTACAATAAAATGAGATTTATCTGGCAGTCCTAATTCTTTTTTTTGTTTGACAATTATCCAATATGCTTCATACACCATTCTGAAACCCAAGTGCTTGTACTTGTAGGCACAATGCTTTCTAAAATCTATCAAGTGGTAATATAAAATCAAAATTGAGATTTGTTAAGATCATCAAAATAAGGATGTTGCATTTCTTTTTTGGCTAAGATTCTCTTGGATGACTCATAAATCAACATTTTTTGTAAGGAGACACCAATCAAGTTTTAGGAGTTTACTTACAAATAGGCAAAGTAAAAGAAGAAAAAGAAAGAGCATCCAAAATGGAAATGAAATGAAAATAGATGGAAGGCACTTACAAACAACAAATCCACACTATTTGGTTTCAATTCAGGAACAACAGGGCTTAAATCTTGATGCTTCCATTGAGGATAGGCATGCCAGTCTCTCAACTTAGTCACTCGTGATCATACATCTTCATTGGGAGTTCCAAGATACTTATTGCACACAACATCTCTCATGAATAGAATAACTTGAAATTTGAGATGCTCCTATAATGTCTACATCATAGGTGCTCATGATGAGGTTAACTTCAAATGAATAACTTGAAATTCCATCGCTAAGCTTCACAAACACTTTTATAATGGCTTAAAATCATAATTAAGATTTGTCAAGATCATCAAAATAAGGATGTTGCATTGCTTTTTTGGATGATATTCTCTTCGATGGCTCATAAATCAGCATTTTTTGCAAGGGGACACCAATCAATTTTTAGTAGGTTACTTACAAATAGGAAAAGTAAAAGAAGATAAAGAAAGAGCATCCAAAATGGAAATGAAATGAAAATAGATGGAAGGAACTTAAATACAACAAATCCACACCATTTGGTTCTAACTCGGGAACAACAAGGCTTAAATCTTGATGCTTCCATTAAGGATAGGAATGTTAGTCTCTTTTATTACTCACTCCTTGCCATACATTTTCATTGGGAGTTCCAAGATACCTATTGCACACAACAGCCTCTCATGAATAGAACTCTGTATCCTACATTTTTTTGAGAATATCCTACATCATTTCTTTGCATATTTTTGAGAAAATAAAATACCATTAAACTTTGTATCCTTTGCCACAATTCTAAACATAAAGTATTCTACATTTTCAAGTTTAATAACTTCATCAATCACCTACATACATGATATAAACATTAGATGATAGCATTTGCATCATAGCATTGGCATCATACAAATTAGTGTGCATAGAAGTATAGATTAATAAGAACCAATGTGCATACTTACAAATTAATCCAATGAACCATCTGAGCCTGCTCTACTCTTTATTGTGTCAAGTATTTCCTCATGGTCAGACTCACGGACCTTCCACAAGGTCTTGTTCAAAGTTTTACCCCTATATTTGGTCAAATGAACATTGGATTCGTGACAAGGTTCAAGTAATGAAGAATCTTCCGATGCATGTCAAAGTCCTGAAACAACCAATATTTAACACTCTTATGTGGGTACCTTCTAAGCCACATTCTAGTAACAACAACTAAGCTTGTAGGGTATTCGATGTTTTCTCTATCTATAACTGGGGCCTCCAATTTCTTATTGGCCTTAACACAACAAAACAAGTAATAGTTTGTTCCCTCTTTGTTTTCTTCATCTGTAATAACTGCATAAACATGCACTGCATTGATATGTGCAAAAAATATCTTGAAATTAGTCATTATAAATACACTACAAAGTAAGATAACAATAGGAATTTTAAAAACTAAGCAAGTAGATATATTACCTAGTTGAACTAGATATGATATGTGGTCAAAGTCAACTAATGAATCCATTTGTGTTAGTTCCAATTTCATCAAAGGTCGATACGTGTGAAGTGGGCTAAGATAGCTTAATGAACATTTCTCAACCCACTCCTTTGAATCACAATCATTATAGGCTTGCATTGTACATGAAGAACAAAAGCATGCTATCTTTTGTGTATTGATATTCCATGAACCTGCATTTGAGCTAAGGAAAGAGTGTGTCTCACTCAATCCTGTTAGTGTACAACAATCCTCATATGGTGAAATGTTAGTATCATCCATCAACCAAAAAAATCTATGAACTAAAGACGTAACTTCATTACCTGGACCCATCGAAACATTACACCACTTGATACTTGATTTTGTATGTCAACTTTACATTGTCTTTATATTTTAACTCTCCTTGTGCTAATGCTCTTTTCACACATGCTCCTACACCATCATGCTCCCCCTTTCCATGCCTGACCTCACAAAAAATCCACATATGATGAACACCTATAATGACATGCATCCTGCACAACTAGTAGAACATGCACAATTTCTTGAACCATGTTGCATAGTTACCCAATCATATTATATGTCGACCATATGTTATGCCCCTCTGAGACAAATCACTATAGAACATCTGGAAGCAACCTTGCATGAACTCTAGATAATATGTGTGATCATCACTAATATAAAAGTGATACTCCCTCAATACCTTCCTTTGTTCCTTTGTACTATCAGTTGCATGAATGAATGCTATGTGCACAAATATCAAAACCTATGTGGAGTTGTAATATTATGACTGCACCTCACATTGTGGTTGTAGAATGTAGTTCTCTACAAATTCAAACATTGAAACTATTCTACCAATTGGAAAGATGTCCTTGCATAACTTGAATTGTGTGTCCAACCATCGGGATCTATGGGTATGCCTTGCATACTCATACACTATATTGTCATGAAACATAGATAAAAAATGATACACTGGAATATTTTGAATAACCAAATCACACCTTTTTGCTTGATTACCATCTTTAGTAATGTATGCCCCCTTTTTTTATACTTCCCAAACTCTACTAGTTGCTTTCCCACCTCATGTGTGCTTTCCATTTATTGGCATACTAGTATACGTTGCAAGACAACACAACGCTAACATGAACCATCCAAGCAAGCCATCCTATGGAATATTTGGCCATCCTCTATTTCACATAATTTTTTTGATAATAAATCTCTTTAAGATGTTGGTGGGGAATGTATGTTACAATCCTGTAAAACATCATTAGTATGAAAATCTAAACATATAGAACGATAAACATCATAATGGTTAGAGAAATCAATATGTAGTCTACAACAACAAGTAGTGCATGTGTGATTTATGTTGACACAAAAAGGTTTAAAATTTTCAAAATATCTTTGGAAAAATTGAATTTGAGGATAATTCTATTGAAATTTATAAAAACAAATAGGTTTGAGTTGTATCCAAAAAATGCTTTGGATGTGGCTCACAATTTCGACTACTGATTCTCCTTCTTACCACATCTCTTTGATTCGAATATGACCTTGTTCTATTCTTCCAATAGTCTTCAATTAGTGTTCTTAATGCTTCAACAACTGGTCTATCTTTTTGTGGCAGTCTCCCCAAGAATGCCCATAATTCATTTGAATCGGTGCCCTCAATTCTTTGTCACCTTTGAATGGATCTTGATAAAAAAATTCTATTTATTCTCAATTGTTCACTTATCTTTCTAATGAGACAAGATCTCCTTGTCTGAATACTTACAAAAGTTGATGTAATGACATGTCCAGTGACATTACTATCCTTTGAGCATGAGGTCTTACCCACACTCTCATAATAATCCATTAGATTCTTCACAATAGTGTTTTCACTTTAAGCATTCGATGTTCTCAACCCAAGAATCTTCATGATGTTTCTATACTTTATACCCTACATCATTTCAACAAATATTTGACATCTTGTGGATTTATTTAGCCTTTCAAAGAACAATTTCCAAATCTTATCAGTATATCTTCTACAAGTGCATGCTAGAATCTTAACTTCCATGTGCTGCATAATATCCTCATCAATATTAATCAAATACTTTGGCTTTCTATGAAAAATTATAGGCGGTGTTCTCCTAGGTACATACATCTCAACATTAGGAATTTCATCAATATTTAAGTGAGGTGGGATAGATTGCATACCTTCGATCAAGGGTGGAATAGATGACATACATTGAGGTTGGCATGGGGATGATGGTGTACATTCTTCTTCAAATCCGAGTGATAATGTACTCTCAACTTGCAGTGTGGTGGATGGTGTCCCTTCATATTCACTTGTGGTAGATGGTGTCCTTCAATTTTCACTTACGGTAGATAGTGTCCCTCCATATTCACTTGTGCTTAATGGTGTCTCTTCATATTCACTTGTGGTAGAGGGTGTGTCTCCAACTATGGTATCCAATTCTATCTTAGCATGATTCTTTTGCATTCATGCCCTTTATGCCACCAATTCCATTTCTCTTTTTGATGGTTGAGGTTCCTCTTCAATTGGATTTTTTTTGTCAATTGTATCCAATTTCTTCTTCTCACAATAGGTCCTCATCTTTTCTCTATTTTTTTCTTTATTGATTTCATACTCTTCATCTGTTGGTTTATTCCTTGTTCATTTCCTTAGCATGGTGGATAATTTTACCTGTAGCATGGTAATGAGACAAATATTATTTCCTAAAAAATGAATCCATACAAATAAATAAAATATATGTCATTCAAGGCTTCAAACAAAATACTTACAATCATCCTATAGAAGAGTATTTATAGCATAGACAAAGGTCACATGGATTTTTCTAATGGAAAGCCTTAAAGAAATGTGGTAATGTCGCATGCCATGATTGCAACATAGGCTCAAAATGGAAGCATGGACAAGGCATTTGAAATGTTTGACAATAATTTTTTCATAGACATGTATGAAAAATGTGGTACCTTTAACAATCTAGTGAGCTCACTATCTTGAAAATTCGGCAGGGTTGACAAGGTAGGTGCATCGTATGCCTCATAGAAAAGGGGTCTCACAGGTACATCACCATGAGACCCCATTTCTATGAGGCATATGTTGCCCCTACCTTGTCAAACCTACCAAATTGACATTATCGTGAGACCCCATTTATATGAGGCATATGTTTCCCCTACCTTGTCAACCCTACCAAATTGGTAAGCTAGTGAGGTCACTAGCTTTTCAATGCTACCACATTTTGCATATATTTCTATGAAAAAATTATTGTCAAAAAATTCAAATTCCTTGTCCATGCTTCTATTTTGAGCCAATTTTGCAATCATGGCATGCCGCATTACCACATTTCTTTAAGGCATTCCATCCAAAATATCATGTGAGCATTGGAAAGCTAGTGAGCTCACTAGCTTTCCAATTTAGTAGGGTTGACAAGGTAGGTGCAGTGTATGTCTCATAGAAATGGGGTCTCACAGTAGCTTGCCAATTCGATAGGGTTGACAAGGTAGGGGCATCGTATGCCTCATAGAAATGGGGCATCACAGTGATGTACATCACCATGGGACCCCATTTCTATGAGGCATATGTTGCCTTACATCACCGTGATACCCCATTTCTATGAGGCATACGCTGCCCCTACCTTGTCAACCCTACCGATTTGGAAAGTTAGTGAGCTCACTAGCTTTCCAATGCTACCACATTTTTCATACATTTCTATGAAAACATTATTGTCAAAAAATTCAAATTCCTTGTCCATGCTTCCATTTTGAGCCTATCTTGCAATCATGGCATGCCACATTACCACATTTCTTTAAGGTATTCCATCCAAAAAATCATGTGAGCATTGGCAAGCTAGTGAGCTCACTAGCTTTCCAATTCAATAGGGTTGACAAGGTAGGGGCAATGTATGCCTCATATAAATGGGGTCTCATGGTACATCACAGTGAGACCCCATTTCTATGAGGCATACTCTACCCCTACCTTGTCAACCCTACCAAATTGGCAAGCTAGTGAGCTCACTAGCTTGTCAATGCTACCACATTTTGCATACATTTCTACGAAAACATTATTGTCAAACAATTCAAATGCATTGTACATGCTTCCATTTTGAGCCTATCTTGTAATCATGGCATGCCACATTACCACATTTCTTTAAGGCATTCCATCCAAAAAATCATGTGAGAATTGGCAAGCTAGTGAGCTCACTAGCTTGCCAATGCTACCATATTTGGCATACATTTCTATGAAAACATTATTGTCAAACAATTCAGATGCCTAGTGCATGCTTCCATTTTAAGCCTATCTTACAATCATGGCATGCCACATTACCCCATTTCTATGAGGAATATTTTGCCCCTACCTTGTCAACCCTACTGCATTGGCAAGCTAGTGACCTCACTAGCTTGCCAATTTGGTAGGGTTGACAAGGTAGGGGCAGCGTACCAAATTGGCAAGCTATTGAGGTCACTATCTTTCCAATGCGGTAGGGTTGACAAGGTAGGGGCAACATGACAAAATGCCTCATATAAATGGGAACTCATGGTGATGTAAACCACTGTGAGACCCCATTTCTATGAGGAATTTTCTCATGTTGCATCTACCTTGTCAACCCTACCACATTTTCTTGTGGCATGACATGATTGCAAGATAGGCTGCACCTTTCCCCATGTTGCTAACTTAGCCTTGAATAAAGAATCTTGAAACAGTGGAGAGAAGGGTTAGAATCCCTTGTAGGTAGACTAATCAAGGAAACATTTAAAATATATCATAACATAAGTGATTTGGTAAGTTTAGTGATGAGGTAAATTTAGAAATAGAGATGAAAACCAGACTAAATGCAAAGATATATCAATGTGGGAGGAGTATATTCCAATTTTGTAGAGATATGTATGGAAAATTTTGTAGCATAGACAATGCAATCAGATGGTTGATAAAATGTACATCACCATCAGACCCTGACATTTCTTTGAGGCATTTCTTCAAATAGTCGATTGCCTTGTCTTTGTTGTTTGATAAAATGCTTTGGTAGAAATGTATGGAAAATTTGGTAGCATAAACAAGGCAATCAACTACTTGGTATAACTATTTGACAAAATACCTAAATGATATATGTCCTCATGGACTAGAATGATTGCAGAATATGCACAAAAAAGATTTATTGAAAATTCTTTAGAAAATTTCAAGCATATCAAAATTGTAGGTGTAAAACCAAATTCAACTACATTTTCCAACATCCCCATGCCTATACCAAAATGAAAGCTTTGGAGAGTGGTATGCACAACCATCATAAAGGATTGAGAAATGATGTATCATTTTACTTCCTTATAACTTCTACTAAATATATGTGTATACAAAACGTATAAGCATACACAATGTAAGTCAATTGTTTAACAAATTTCCTCAAAGAGGCATGGTTTAAAAATGTAATTAGCAAGTGTAAAGAATTGTGTAATTTAAAATGTGCATTGACAAGCTAAGGTTATAATGACAAACAAACAATGATCAACATTGAATATGAAAAATAAATAAAAATAAAAGCAAGCCAAATTAGAATGAAAGAAAATGTGTAAAGACTTCACACACCTAAAAAACCATGGTTTCAAATGGAGGAGTTCTACCCAATTATGAATCCTGTGCTTCTTCTTTCTTCAAAATGCTCAACAATTTGACTTTTTCAAAAGCTTGTTCCCCTCCAAAATTCAATTGTATATCACTCTTGAATGGAATTCAAGCTTGAATTAATATCATATGCCTTTCAACTTGAAAAAACTGCTATTTCATGCAAAGGTGGTGGAAACATCATGAAAAATGTAGTGGAATATGAAAAACATGCATACACACTTCACAAAATCATCAAAAATCTTTTTTTGTCAGAACACGCACAGAACCAGGAGAATATGCAGAATGTGGTCCACGAGATCATTGGTATATTGAGTCTTTTACCGTTTTTAGAGCAAGACAAAATATGCTCACATTATAATGCACTCATGTTATAACGCGCTCACATTATAACACGAGCACATTACGTCTTGCTAAAATAACAGCCATATCTCTACTACTTCAAAACGTGCTCGCATTATGAGAAAGTTGATTTTTATAGATTTATTTTCTCTCTTTTTCTCTACCCTCTACCCTCTACCCTTAAATCCTCTACCCTCTATCTCTCTCCCACTCCCTCCCTCTCTCTCTCTCAAGTCTCTCACTCCTACCCCCTATCCCTCTCTCAAGCCTCTACCCTAAACCCTCAACCCTCAACCCTTAAACCCTAAACCCTAAACCTTCAACCCTTAACCCTCAAAACCTAATCCCTTAACCCCTATACCCTCTCTCTCTCAAGACTCTCCCTCCTACTCCCTCTCCCTCTCTCAATTCTTTCTCTCTCACTCACTCAATCACTCATATCTCTCTCCCCTCTACCCTTAACTCTCTACCCTTAACCCTCTACCCTTAACCCTAATCCATCAACCTTATACCCTCAACCCTCTACCCTAAACCCTAAACACTAAACCCTCAACTCTCAACCCTTAAACCCTAAACCCCCAACCCTCAACCCTTAAACTCTAATCCCTCAACCCCTATACCCTCTCTCTCTCAAGTCTCTCCCTCCTACCCCCTCTCCATCTCTCAAGTCTATCTCTCTCACTCACTCCTTCTATCTCTCTCCCCTCTACCCTTAACCCTCTACCCTCTAACCTTATCCCTTAAACCCTCTACCCTCTATCTCTCTCCCACTCCCTCCCTCTCTCTCTCTCAAGACTCTCCCTCCTACCCCTCACCCTCTCTCAAGTCTCTCTCTCTCTCATTCACTAACTCCTATCTCTCTCCCCTCTACCCTTAACCCTAATCCCTCAACCCTATAACCTCAACCCTCTACCCTAAACCCTAAACCCTAAACCCTCAACCCTGAAACCCTAAACCCTAAATCCTCAACCCTTAAACCCTAATCCCTCAACCCCTATACCCTCTCTCTCTCAAGACTCTCCCTCCTACCCCTCTCCCTCTTGCAAGTCTCTCTCTCTCTCACTCACTAACTCATTCTATCTCTCTCCCTCTACCCTTAACCCTAATCCCTCAACCCTATACCCTAAATCCTAAACCCTCAACCCTCAACCCTTAAAACCTCCTTCTATCTCTCTCCCCTCTACCCTTAACCCTAATCCCTCAACCCTATACCTTCAACCCTCTACTCTAAACCATAAACCATCTACCCTAAACCATAAACCATAATCCCTCAACCCCTATACCTTCTCTCTCTCTCAAGACTCTCCCTCCTACCACCTCTCCCTATCTCAAGTCTCTCTCTCACTCACTCACTCCTTCTATCTCTCTCCCCTCTACCCTTAACCCTCTACCCTTAACCCTAATCCCTCAACCCTATACCCTCAACCCTCAACCCTAAACCCTACACCATTAACCCTCAACCCCTAACCCTCTACCCTCACTCCTTCTATCTATCCCCTATACCCCTAACCCTCTACCCTCTACCCTTAACCCTCAAATCCTCTACCCTTTATCTTTCTCCCACTCCCTCCCTATCTCTCTCTCAATACTCTCCCTCTCTCAAGTCTCTGTGTCTCACTCGCTAACTCCTTATATCTCTCTCCCCTCTACCCTTAACCCTCTATCCTTAACCCTAATCCCTCAACCCTATACCCTCAACCCTCAACCCTTAAACCCTCTACCCTCTACCCTATAAATTAGACCCTCAACCCTCAACCCCAATACATTGTACCCTCAACCCTAATCCTTCAACCACATACCCTCAACCCTATACCCTAATGTTGCAAGTATGGATGTGTTTGGTGGTGTTGTCATTAAGGTTATCATTGATGTCAACATAGTTCAACTTGAGTACAGATGTACTTGTATAGTTGAAATACTGTAGAATTACTTAGAGTACATGGAGCTATATTTATGAAGTCGTAGTTGTGTTTTTTCCAAGTAATTTTGAGAAAATTTGAGAAATAATGAAGGCAATATTGAAGTGTGTATTTTGAGCGTTCTCTAGTGTTGTGCTCTACATTTATTTTGTGTTGATACTATGCCCGTGCAGATCTATAAGTGTGTTCATAAGATTCAATGGATAAAATATTCTGATTTTTAGCTTCTGATTCGATGAAGAGTGAAAGATATGTTCATCGGTGTACAAACTGGTTTGACAGAACTATATGTTTGTGGATTGGGAGAAATGTTTTGGCTCCGCAGTCTTTGGATATTTGGTTTCAGATCTTGTAGATCTAGGAGATGACTCTTTCTTATGGTTTTTGTGTTCTAACAAATTTTCTTGTGGTTTGGCACTCTGAAAGACCTGCTCCAAAGCTCCTTTGTTTTGTTGGTTGGTCTGATTGGATTGGTGAAGAGTTCTCTGTGAATGAAGTTTGTTGTAATTGTTGTAGATGTACATGAGGTGTTCTCAGAGATGGTAAAATGTCCGGCGAAGTGTGTTAAGTGATCTATGAGTGATTATCTTGTTGTAGATGTGTGTACTTCAAAGATCATTGGTGTTTTCATTAGGTTTGGCCGACCTGGTGTCTACACATTACATTAATTTTTTGCATCAACTTAAGGAAGTGTGTTCTTGATCCAAGATGTTGTTTGGGTCCTAAATTAAATATTTAATTGGTCCTCTCTCATTCTTATCCACCACGGGAATGTTGAGTAGTTGACCTAGTCTGAGTTTGTAAATGAAATTGTATAGTCGATCTTGGAGAATGTTTCTAAGGTTGAAGATGGTATAAAAGAAAATAAAGTTGTAGCGAATTTCATAACCATCCATCCACGAATCAAGAAAGTGAGTGAAGTGTGCAAACAAGTGCGAAAAGAAAAGAGTGGAAGAGCGAATTGAAGCAACAATACTTTAAGGTGTTAGATTCTTGAAAGTAGTGAGCTAATGGTATCTACAATCTTCTGATCAAGTTGCAAATGTGTGGAACCCTAGTGGTAGATCTTCATTTATCTCATTTTATTTTTCTATAGGTAGTGAGCCTCTTTTCTAGACAATGAGTCCTTTGAAGGTGTTGAGCCCTTGCATTTGGGCAGTGAGCCTTTGTATTTGGGTAGTGAGCCCTCTGGTAATGAGCCTTTGTATATGGTATTGCATTACTACTCTATTGTGAGGTAATCCTCACCGTGGTTTTTCCCTCATTGGGTTTTCCATGTAAATTTGGTGTCTCTTGAGTTTGCTTTCTGTTATTTACACTTAATAACAGATTGAAGTTAAAGAGAAAATATTAAGTTTAGAAGTAAAGTGACTTGAGACAACTAATTCACCCCCCACCTCTCAGTTGTCTTGTGTATTTCAACAATTGGTATCAGAGCTCTGATTCCTTAGTGAAAATATTAACCGCTTGAGCTGGATCAGATGGCGCACAACTTACAAATCCCTATTTTTAATGGAGTTTATTATAGTGACTGGAAAGGACAGAGGATAAGTTATATGATTTCACTTAGTTTCAATACCTGGAAAGCTATGGAGATAAAGTATGTGATATCAGAAACTAGTCCTTCCTCTGCTAATGAGATTGTAGCTTATGAGGAGAATGAAAGAGCAAGGTATGCTATCTTCAGTGCTTTATCTAAAACTGAAAGAACAAAAGTTATTTCTCTAGCTACTACTCATGAAGTATGGATAAAATTGATAGAAATTTATGAAGGAAATGATAGAGTAAATGTAACACCCCTTCGTTTTTCTTTCTGGACTGGACAATGTGTCCTTGTTTTGCGTTGATTTATGTTTCTAGATATTCAGATACTATTTTTTGTGTGTGTATTTGATCGCTATTTATAGAGCGACGAACTATCATTGTGTGATGTGGTTTATTTGATGATTTTTTTTACTTGTTTTAATCGGTGTAATGATGTTAGTTGATATAACATGTAATTGCTTATGAGATTATTGGATTATGATGTAAGTGTCAGTCTTGATGAGTGTATTGGTGAAGGGGACGGGTTCGTCACTCACTTGCGAGTGCCCTATGATTCTGTGATTTCCTTTTCACGGTGTGTATTTTATGCTGTTTAGATTATATGATGTTGGTTACTATGTTTTCAGGTTTGCAGGTACACGACATCGACTCCACCTGGTTTCACAGGTCTGAGCATGTTGATCCAATCGTTAAGTTGAATGGGAGATAGTAGCTAGGTAACTTGTGTCAAGTCTACACCCTAGCCATAGTGTGTCGTCAGTTGTATGTGTCGAGTCATTGATTGCCTTGCTTTAATCTTATTTAATTTTGAAAGGATTCTTGATTTGAAAATAAATACTTAGAATAATTGCATTAAATCATGTTGATGGTTATTTAATTTAAATTATGCAATGCGGATAGAAATTATTATTTAAATTAATTAATTGATTAAATTTAATTTATTTAATTAATTAATTGATTAAATTTAATTTATTTAATTAATTAATTAATTATTTAAATTTAATTTATTTAATTAATTAAATTTAATCCATGAGGTTGAATTTAGTTATTAAATAATTTAATTAATTAATTAAATGTGATGTTAAGAAAATTAAAAGAAATAAAAGAATTTAAATTCATTATGGAATTTTATTTCATTTAATGGGAATTTAATTATTTTGGAATTTTAATTTCAAGTTGTGGGAATTAAAGTAGAATTTGTAATTAAATTATTATTTAGAAAGTTGAAAAAGAAAGGAATTAAAATTAATTTCGAAATTTAATTTCAGTTTGTGGGAGATTAAATTAGAAACTGTAATTAAATGTTTATTTGGGAAATTAGTTCAATTTGGGAAATTAATTTATTAATTGGAATTAATATTGCATGCAAATGGGTTTTGGTTGTGGAGGATATTTTTTTGGGATTTATGCCAACATGTGTGAGTGGAATTAATTAGAGAGAGTTGGTTGAAAATTCATTCATGGGAAGAATTTTGGGGAGAAAAAACTTCTTCATGGCAGTGAAGATAATTTTGGAGGAAATTGACAGAGAAGGAATTTGGAGAAATTATTGGCTAGAGCTTTAGATTGGGGTTGTTTTGGTAAATCTTGTGGTATTTGTTGGTTGCATTCTTGGTTGGAATCACGGTACTATTGAAGAGAAGCTGTAGAAGCTTTGGAGGAGGCTCTGCAACAAATTTTCATTACCTATAGCTTCTTGAATCAGGTTTTCTTGTGTGGTTATTTTATTGATCTTTATTTACATTTAAAAGTGTAGTGATTAAAGATTTGTTTGATAAATCTGTTTTAGAAAATAAAATTGTTATTAGAAGAAAGGAAATAAATAAATTTAAAACTTTTGTTTTTCCTCTTAAATTTCTTCAAGGAAATTGTGAAAACCTCTGTAGAAAATTGTGCTGAAGAATACTGGAGGATTTAAAAAATCTGATTTTAATTTAGATCCTTTTAGTATTCATTGTTCTCTTATTGTTCATGAATTCAAAAATATGGTTAAAAAAAATTAATTTATATATATATATATATATATATATATATATATATATATGTGGGTTATATAATATATATATATATATACAGATTATAGTTTAAAAATACAAAATATTTTATTTTCGTCGCCATATGGCCGATGTTTTTCCCTGTTAATGAAATATGAAATTCGTTTTTCTTTTATTTAAAAAAAATATTTTTCAAAGCGAATATTTGTTTTCACTGTACGTTTATTGGAATAGTATATTGGGTGGGGGTGCATTGCACACCCCACTTCCCCACATATATGGAGGCTACAATTGCCTTATGAGGCAGCGCCCTCCACTTAGTGGAGGGAGCGCTGTCTCATATGGCAGCGCAACCCCCTGCAGGTCGCGCCATGGAGAGGGGCGAGGGTTCGGCTACAACCGACCCCTCCCCAATCCATATAAGGTATGTTTATTTCTTTTATTTTTGTTTTATTTTTTATTTTATTTTTTTTGTTTTGTTTTATATTATAACTTAAATTCACAGCTTCACATGAAATTCAAAATTTTGAAATTTCAGATTAAAATTAATTAAGATTAAATATATGATATTTTATTATAATGTGGATTTTATAATATATATATATATATATAATAATTATATGATTAAAATAGATAATGGGTAATTCATAATATTATTAATAGGGTTATTTTTATTTCAAATTCTTTTGGAAGGGAAATTATGTAAAGGATAGTGGTGATTTTATAGAGTGTATATATACAGTTAGATATATGGATGTATATTTAATGTAAATATTACATGAGTGATTGCTATTGAGAATATATGCAATATTTTGTTTTGTTTTTATTTAGACGCATGTAATTGGGTTTTGCATGGAAGTGTTCAAAAGATAGGATTTAAATTGCTTGGTCAAATAGATAAGGAATGAGATATTTTATAAATTGCATGTTTAAATAGAAAATTGATAGAGATATAGAATTTAGTTAGGGAAATTGAAAGGATTTACAAGTATGGATTTATGTTGTTTTTAAAAGTAAATTTAGGAAATGATTATATTGATGAGGCAATTAATTATTTTATTTGTTAATTTTTGTTGGAGCAATTAAATCATTGTGATTGGAATATGAAAGAGATATGGATTTAGTATATCCAAAATAGTAATATCCTCAGGATTTCCTTTTAGAATTATTTTCCTCGTATTTCACAAAGAGTTGTGAGTTTAAAATTGTTTAAGATTCCCTATTATGAAAATGGAAAAAGGGTATTTGAGTAATTGAGTTAACCCTGTTATCATTCTTGACTTTGTCATTGTTACCTATTGATTGAGGATGGATTTAGGAAATCCAAATGTTAGATTTGAATTATGACTTGAATGCTATTTGTAGCTACGTCGTCAAGTTGTGTTTTGGGATATGAGATTAAGTGTTAGTCCAAAATTGTAAGTCTTCCTTTTTGGATATGTTAACTTTGTGAGTTATCATTTCACGGTCTCATCTTTTTTAGTTCTCTATGATAGTGAGGTTTGTAGTGAGTCGCCCGGTTTCCATGAATGGGGAATGGTTTATTCTTCTTTGAATGGTTTGTACTTCTTCGAATGAATTATTAGATATTTGTGTACCTCCTTAGTTTGGAGTGGTGATGAATCACATGATAACCGTAGGAGGGTGAAGCTCAATGGGGGTCGAGATCTGGAAAGATCTGACGAGTAACTCATGTACCTTGAGTGACATTTCTCCTAGGGTAGTGGTATGTATAGTTTACTGGAGTGTCATACTGTTATACTCAGATAACAATGTAATCTTGGAGTTAGTATTGTTCTTGTGGTGGTTTTTTTTTGTGTGGAGTCAGCTGTGACTAGAGGTTGTAGTGTTTTTCCTTGTATCCTTGTTACTATCTCCTAGCACGAGGGGTGGGCCTTCGGGTACCACTTGGTTGGGAGGAACGTGCGCCCTACGTCGTTGGGTCCCCTTTTAATTTGCAGCTTGTGTTGCGAGGTTTTCCAGAGGAGAGCTTGCAGTGGCTTCATTGTTTAGTTTAAGCTTTCTATTTACTTCAGTATAGCTCTTGTAATTTATTATTCTCCTCATTTGTTTTAGAGGAAGATCTTGTAAATCTAATAGTTAGGTATGATCTACCTCATTCCGGGAATGAGTATTGTAATCTATTTTTAAGTTAATGTAATATGGAACTTATTATACGTTATCCTAGAGTTAGAATCTTTTATGCTTTGTATTTATGTGCAATTAAATGTATGGTTAATATTTTAATAATGCTTTATGTGCAAGTGGTGTGTATGTTTTGGTAATTAATGTGATCTTGTCACATTACCTTAGTGGTTGTTGCGTAGTGTTGTGCATCTTCTTGTTAATAATGCACTTTTAAGAAAAATAAATAAAAAATTGTACGCTTCCATGTTGAGTTGCAACTTCCTTTAGGGTCCCATGGTGGGGCATTACAGTAAAGTTGTCAAGGAAACTAAGTGCTAAGCAAAAATTTCAGAACTTTTAATGGAATATGGAGAAGACATTGCAAGCTATTATTAGAGAGTTCAACTTATAGCAACTGAAATCAAGAATCAAGATGGTATCATGTTAGATGAAGATATAATTGAGAAGATCTTGATGACCCTACCAAAAAATTACATTAACAAAGTATCTACTCTTGAACAATCATATGATCCAAAGACATTTACTAAGGAGCATCTATTTGGTGTCCTAACTACATTTGAGATGAGAAAATTTGCAAGAGACAAATGAAACAACCTTTAAAGTAATGAAGATAGGAGATGATTCGGATGATGATGATTCAAAAGATTTGGAAGCAAATTTCACAAGGAGATTGAAGAAAGGTACTAGTAAATACAAAGGTAAGTTGCCTTGTAAGTGTTTCAGTTGTGGAAATCTTGGTCATTATGCATCAATATGTCCTAATAGAGCTACACATAAGAAGAACAAGGACAATAAAAATAATCACAAGGATAAAAAGGATAGGAATTTCAAGAAATTGTATTATGTCAAAGAAGATGTAGGAATCTCTGATGTTGAATCTGACTTTGAGGAAGATAAATATGAATGTTTGTTTCTAGACTTGGAAAATAAAGTTGTATCTACTAGCCTTGGAAGATGTGCAAAGGAATCTGGTTCAGAGAGCAAGAAGGACGAAACAGAAGGTACTTTGTTAACTACTTTTCATGCCAAACAGGATGAAGAATTTTGGGTAATTGACAATGGATGTTCAAATCATATGATTGGAGATAAGAGTAAGTTTACTAAACTTGAGAAGTATGATGGAGGAATAGTTATGTTTGGGATAAATCTTGTGCTAATATTGTTGGCTAAGGAACAATTAGTTTTGATGGAAAACATAATACTGACAATGTTTATTATGTAAAGAGATTAAGGCATAATCTATTTAGTGTTGGACAAATGTGCAACAAAGGTTTTAAGCTTGTGTTTCAAGATAACACTTGTGAGATCAAAAAAGGATCTAGAACTGTGGTAACAGCTGGAAGAAAAACTCATGGAAACATCTATCAACTTAAGGGTGGTGATGGTCAATGTTTTGTTTCTCAGATTAATGAGAGTTGGCTCTGGCACCGAAGGATGGGACATGTGAATTTTGATAATCTGATCAGGATCAGTTCTAGGGAAGTTGCCAGAGATCTTCCTACAATCATAAAGCCTTCAAATTCAATCTACAGAAGTTACCAATTGGGAAAATAGACAAGGAACAGTTTTAAAGGAAAGGATCAATCATCTACACGAATGCTAGAACTAATCCATACTGACCTCAATGGTCCTACAAGACTAGGAAGCCTAAATGGTGACAAGTACTTTATGCTCTTAATTGATGATTACTCTAGGATGACATGGGTTACATTTCTTAGAGAAAAGGCTCAAGCTCTTGATAGATTCAAGGTGTTTAAGGAAAGAGTAGAAAATGGGGAAAACTTGAAAATCAAATGCTTAAGGTCTGATAGAGGTGTCCAGAATTTACATTTGGTGAGTTTAATGAATTATGTGAAGAGCATGGCATAAAAAGACATTATTTTGCTCCTAGAACCCCTCAAAAGAATGGAGTTGTGGAAAGAAAGAACTGAACTATTCAAGAGGCTTCCAAAACTATGATGAAAGAATCAAATGTTCTTGATGTGTATTGGAGAGAGGTAATCCACTTTGTTGTTTACATTCTTAACAAAGTTTAGATCAGAGGTAACAACACTAAGACTCCTAATATTAAATACTTTAAGGTATTTGGAAGCAGATGTTACATTAGAAGAGATGATGAAAATCTTGGAAAGTTTCATGCTAGATGTGATGAAGGAATTTTCCTTGGATATTCAAATAATAGCAAAGCATATAGATGTTTTAATAAGATATTGAGGAAAATAATTAAAAGTTCCAATGTAAAGGTTGATGAAGCTATGTATAGACTAGTGGAAATAAATGAAGTTGAACTTGATGATCCTATTTATGTACAAATACAAGAAGAAGAAAAGGAAGAGAAAGAACAAAGTAATGAAAAAGAAGAGATTATGGAACCTGCACCTAAGACTCTTAAATATGTTCAAAGAAATCATGTGGAGGAATAAATAATTGGAGACATAAGTCAAGGAGTGAAGAAAAGGAGCAAAGTGGTTGAGGTAAACTTTGGTTCACTCTCTAAGATAAAACCTAAGACTATGAGTGAAGAATGTAATGATGAAAGTTGGGTTAGAGAAATGAAAGAGGAACTACGGCAGATAGAGAAGAATGAGACATAGGAACTAGTCCTTAGACCTACAAACAAGAATGTAATTGGTTCAAAATGGGTATTCAGAAACAAGTTGAATGAAGATGGTGAATTGGTAAGGAATAAAGCAAGACTTGTATGTAAAGAATACTTACAAGTTGAAGGAATAGATTTTGAAGAAAATTTTACACCTATAGCACGAATGAATTTCATTCATATGTTCTTTGCATTTTCAGCTCATAAAGATTTCAAAGTGTATCAGATGGATGTCAATTCTGAATTTTTGAATGGAGAACTGGAAGAAGTATATATGGAGCAACCGGAAGATTTTCAACTATCTGACAAACCAGACATGGTTTGTAAGTTAAATAAGGCATTGTATGGACTTAAACAATCTCCCAGAGCTTTGTACACAAGATTGGATAGATACTTGACAAAGCAAGGATTCAGCAAAGGGTCTGCAGACAACAATATTTACTTCAAGGTTGAGAAAGACAAGATATTGATAGTTATGGTATATGTTGATGGCATCATTTTTTGTGGAAATGAAGGTATGTGTAAGAAATTTTCTTAAGAGATGCAAAAATAATTTAAAATGTTTATGATTGGTGAATTGAATTTGTTCCTTGGACTTCAAGTAAATCAAATTGACAAAAAGATATTCATTTCACTATCCAAGTATGTTAAGGAATTGTTAAAGAATTTTGGAATGGATGAATCCAAACTAGTTTGTACTCTTGTGGTAACTGGATGTAAGCTGAGTAAGAATGATGAATCTGCTAAATTTGATCAAAGCATGTACAAATCCATGATTGGTGGACTTTTGTATCTTACTGCTACTAGACTTGATATCATGCATGCAGTATGTTTAGTTCCAATATTTCATGAAGAACCTAAGGAAGCACATGTTATAGCTATGAAGAGGATATTCAAATATATTAAAGGAACTCCAGATTATGGGCTATGGTATCTGAAGGATAATTATTTCATATTGATTACCTACACTGATGTAGATTGGGTTGGTTGTGTAGTTGACCAAAAGAGTACAAGTGGCGGTGCATTCTTCCTTGGAGGAATATTAGTTCCATTGTTGAGCAAGAAACATGATTCAATATCTTTATCCACTATAAAAGAAAGGTATATTGTAGCATCATCCTGCCGTACACCAGTACTTTGGATGAAGCGAACCTTGATGGAAATAGGTATGGTGAGTGATGAACCTATTTCTATATTTTTTGATGATACAAGTGCTATAAAAATTTCAAAAAATCTAGTGATGCATTCTAGAACAAAGCATATATCTATTAAGTATCACTTCTTGAGGGGGGAGGTATTGTAGAGTGAAGCTAGACTTGAATATGTACCTACCAAAGAACAAGTTGCAGACATATTCACTAAGGTCCTGCTGAAGGTTTTGAGTATCTCAGAGGGAAGTTAGGGGTTATTTCCCCTCCTTTGAACTAAGTGCACAAGGAGGTGCATGATTCCAATGGATTCAAAAACTCTCTTTGTTTTGGACTGATGATTGAGGTCTACTCCTCAGGAGGAGTAGAGAAGTGCATTGTTGTAGTATGTGATGTGGGTGTACTCCTTAGGGGGAGTGAACAGAGCTTTATATGGCAAGAATTTCCTTTGCCATTGATTTCAAAGGAGGGGAGAGAATCATGTGAAAATTGTAAGCTTGACAGGTTGTCACTTCTGAAAATCATGTATGTTATCTTTGATAGTGTTTCACGTCATGTGTTGCCATCAATGACAAAGGGGGGTATTTTTTCAAGTATGGATGTGTTTGGTGGTGTTTTCATTAATGTTGTCATTTATTTCAACATAGTTCAGGTTGAGTACAGATGGTAATTGAATAGTTGAGATACTCTAGAGTTGCTTAGATTACATGGAGTTGTATTTATGAAGTTGTAGTTATGTTTTTTTCCAAGTGCTTTTGAGAAAATTTGAGAAATAATGAAGGTAGTATTGAAGTGTGTATTCTAAGTGTGCTCCGGTATTGCGATCTACATTTCTTCTATGTTGATCCTATGCCCATGCAAATCTTTAAGTGTGTTCATAAGCTTCAATGGATAATACATTCTGTGTTTTAACTTTTGATTCAATGGAGAGTGAAAGATATGTTCACTAGCGTGTGAACTGATTTGATAGCACTATTTGTTTGTGGACTAGGAAAAATGTTTTGGCTCCGCAATCTTCTGATATTTGGTTTCAAATATTGTAGATCTGGGAGATGACTCTTTCTGATGGTTTTTATGTTCTGAAAAATTTGTTTGTGGTTTGGCACTCTGGAAGTCCTGCTCTAGAGCTCTTGTGTTTTGTTGGTTGGTCCAGTTGGACTGGTGAAGAGTTCTCTATGAATGAAGTTTTTTGTATTTTTTGTGGATATACCTAAGGTGTTCTTAGAGATGATAAAATGTCTGCTAAATCATGTTGAGTGATCCATGTGTCATTATCTTGATGGAGATGCGTGTACTTCAAAGATCATTGTTGTTTTCATTAGGTTTGGTTGACCTGGTGTCTAACGTTACATTAAGTTTTTGCATCAACTTAAAGAAGCAAGTGTTTGATCCAAGATGTTGTTTGGGTCCTAGATTAAATATTTAATTGGTCCTCTCTCATTCTTATCCACCATGAGAATGTTGAGTAGCCGACCTAGTTTCAATTTGTAAATGAAATTGTATAGCCAACCTTAGAGAATGTTTATAAGGTTGAAGATGGTGTAAAAGCAAATCAAGTTGTGGTGAATTTCATATCCATCCATCCATGAATCGAGAAAGTGAGTGAAGTGTGCGAACAAGTGAGAAAAGAAGAGAGAATTGAAGAAACAATACTTTAAGGTGTTAGATTCTTGAAAGCAGTGAACTGATGGTATCTACAATCTTCTGATCAAGTTGCAAATGTGTGGAACCCTAATGGTGGATCTTCATTTATCTCTTTTTGTTTTTTTGTAGGTAATGAGACTCTTTTCTGGACAGTGAGTCCTTTGAAGGTAGTGAGACCTTGCATTTGGGTAGTGAGCCTTTGTATCTGGGCAATGAGCCCTATGGCAGTGAGCCTTTGTATCTTGTATTGCATTACTACTATATTCTAAGTTAATCCTCACCGTGGTTTTTCCCTCATTGGGTTTTCCACGTAAATTTTATATCTTTGGTGTTTGCTTTATGTTATTTTCATTTCATGTTTACACTTAATAACATATTGAAGTTAAAGAGAAAATATTAAGTTTAGAAGTAAAGTGACTTGAGATAATTAATTCAGCACCCCCCCCCTTAGTTTTCTTGTGCATTTCAACACCTAAAACCTCTACCCTCTACCCTCAACCCTCATCCCTCAACCCTCATCCCTCAACCCTATACCTACAACCCTATACCCTAAACCATTAACCCTATAGGTCCTCAACCCTATACCCTCAATTCTCAACCCTCTAACATATACATTGGATGCTCAACCCTCATATATCTTTGTCCCCCCCTCCTCTTCTCTCCTCTTTATCTCACTTATTCCTCCATCTCTCCCTCCATCCATCCCTCCCTCTCTACCCTAATCCCTAAACTATACACCCTCAACCCTTAAACCCTTAAACACTCAACCCTTAACCCTTAACCCTCAACCCTCAACCCTTAAATCCTAAACCCTCTACCCTCTACCCTCTACCCAATACCCTCTACCCTCAACCCTAACCCTGATACCCTCTACCCTATATGTTGGACCCTCAACCATAATCCTTCAACCATATGTACCCTCAACCCTAATCCCTCAACCCTATACCCTCAATTCTCACCCTTCTACCATATACATTGGATCCTCAACCCTAATATATCTTTGTTCTTCCCTCCTCTTCCATCCTGCTCTCTATCTCACTTCTCCCTCCATCTCTCCATCCATCCATCCATCTCTCTCTACCCTAATCCCTCAACCCTAAACCCTCAACCCTTAAACCCTTAAACACTCAACCCTAAACCCTAAACCCTCATCCCTCATCCCTCATCCCTTAAACCCTCTACCCTCTACCCTCATCTGAATACCCTCTACCCTCAACCCTCAACCCTAATCCCTCAACCCCTATGCCCTCTACCCTATACATTAGACCCTCAACCCTAATCCTTCAACCATGTACCCTCAAACCTATACCCTAAACCCTTAACCCTCTACCCTCAACCCTCAACCCTCAACCCTCAACCCTAAACCCTAAACCCTTAAACCTTCTACCCTCCACCCTCAACCCTCATCCCTCAACCCTATACCCTCAACCCAATACCCTAAACCATCAACCCTATAGATCCTCAACCCTATACCCTCAATTCTCAACCCTCTACCCTATACATTGGATCCTCAACCCTCATATAACTAATTTTTCCCTCCCTCCTCTTCTCTCATTCTCTCTATCTCACTTATCCCTCCATCTCTCCCTCCATCAATCCCTCCCTCTCTACCCTAATCCTTCAATTGTATACCTTAAACCCTTAAACCCTTAAAGACTCAACCCTAAACCCTAAAACCTCAACCCTCAACCCTCAACCCTCAACCCTTAAACCCTCTACTTGCAACCCAATACCCTCTACCCACAACCCAATACCCTCTACCCTCAACCCTTAAACCCAAGTAAACTCTCTACCCTATACATTGGACCCTCAACCCTAATCCCCCAAAACTATACCCTCAATCCTCTACCCTCAACCTTAAACCCTCAACCCTCAACCCTTAAACTGTAAACCCTTAAACCCTCTACCCTATAGATTAAACCCTCAACCCTCAATTCTCAACCCTCGACTCGTAATCCCTCAATCCTCAACCCTCAAACCCTAAACCTTCAACCCCGATACCCTCTACCCTATACATTAGACCCTCATTCCTAATCCTTCAACCATATATACCCTCAACCCTAATCCCTCAACCTAATACCCTCAACCCAATACCCTAAACCATCAACCCTATAGGTCCTCAACCCTATACCCTCAATTCTCAACCCTCTACCCTATGCATTGGATCCTCAACTCTCATATATCTCTTTCCCTCCGTCCTATTTTCTCCTTCTCTCTATATCACTTCTCCCTCCATCTCTCCATCCATCCCTCTCTACCCTAAACCATTAAACACTCAACCCTGAACCCTGAACCCTCATCCCTTAAATCCTAAATGCTTAAACCCTCTACCCTCTACCCTCAACCCTAATCCCTCAATGCTAACCCCTCAACCCTTAACCCAAGAAAAATATCTAGGGTAAGTGCAAGAAGTTGAGTCCATGAAACATGGAAGTTTGGCCTTAGCCCAAAAAATGAAATCAACTTTCCAAAAATGGGATCTCTTTTAATAAACGGGATCCCATTTTTTAATAAATGGGATCTCGCTTTTAGAAAATGAGATCCCATTTAGCTTTGGCATCATCCTGTTTAGCTTTGGGATCCCGAGCCTAAATTATAAATGGGGTCTCATTTATTAATGGGTCCTGAACTGACAGATGGGAAATGAGATCCTGTTTTCAAGTAGTATTTTTTTAATGAAACTCAGTTATTAACACGGCTCGAGATCTCGATTTAGTAGAGAGGGTAGTGACGATATTGACCTCCAAGTATGCCTCCACCCCCAATCTTTGTGCTTTTTTCATGATTTTTTGAATTTTTTAATACAAAAGTAGGTTTTAGCATTTTTTTTCAATTTATTTACCTTTTTATGTATTTTATTTACCTGTAATAGAAGAAGTGATAATTTGTCGAAGTAGAAGAAAAAATGAAATGAAACCCTCTAGAAATGAAAAAATCATCCTTAAATCATATCTTAGAAACAAAATTTAGCTTTTGAAACTTAAATTGTTCAATCGAGCATAAAAAACTGCATTTGAAAACCATAAATTGAAAGAAAACAAAAAAAATTGCATTTGAAAACCCTAAATTGGAAGGAAATAAAAAAAATTACTTTTGAAAACCCTTGGTTTTGAAACCCTAAATTGAAATCAAACAAAAAAATTGCATTTGAAAACCCTAATTTGAAATGAAACAAAAAAATTTTGAAAACCCTATTTTTTCTTCAAACCCTAAATTGAATTCAAACAAATTTTTTTGCTAAAACCATAAATTGAAATCAAACAAAAAAAATTGCATTTGAAAACCCTAATTTGAAATTAAACAAAAAAAATTGCATTGAAAACCCTAAATTTAATTCAAACAAAAAAAATTGCATTCAAATGAAAACCCTAATTTAAAGCTCAGGAATATTTGATAATGGAAAAAATTGATTTGCATTGCTTAAATATTTTAAATTTCATTTGCATTGTATGGAGACAAGTATACATAGGCATGCCTGTGGAAGAAATTATTCGATAGATTTAGGTTGATACATAGTAAGTTAGGGTCCTTAATATTCACAATGAGATATAGGATTTGATAGATATTATACATTTAAATGTGTATTCATCAGGAGACAATCAATTAAATGTTATGAACATAGATATAAAACAATATATTAAACTTTTCTTGTGGGACTAGTGGATCGTTACAATTGATAAATTTTCATTGTTTATTCACAAATTTAGTTAGCAAATTCCTAAATCCTTGTACAATCCATTTCCAATTGTCACTTAGATAATGTGCATTCATTTCTATTTTATGATTTTATCTCTCTTAGTCATGCCTTGTTTCCATTTCTTGTTTGTATGTGTTGTCTCTTATCTTTTGACAATCTTAACTCTCATTCTAGTCAATTAGTTGTTAATTAGCCTTCTAGTTTAGTCAAAAATCTCAATTTGCACTAGTTACCTAGAAACTAAAAGAATCTAAATATTTTTCTTTTCTTTCTTTTAGATTCTTTCAATTCCAAACAATCCAAAATAAAATTATAAGATTCAACATTTACTAATTTTATTATACATTTTATATCATAAAATTCATTTAAGTGAGAAATATTCAATTTTATCATAGTATATTAAACTTCATATATATATATATATGCAATCAATTCTAATGAAAACCATTTTAAATAAAATAATCTTATATTTTAAATTAAAAAATAATCAAGTTAAAGTATACATCAAACTCAATCTTAATAATACATAATTGGGGGAACCCACATAAGTGGTGAACACCTTTGTGGAGGAAGGGAAAAGTCGATTTTCCCCTCTACATAAAGTGAAGGGGTTCGGCTGAACCCAAGTGCTCGCCCGAACCTTTATGTGGGTTCGGCCGAACCCCAAGGTTCGACCGAACCATATGTTCGGCCAAACCCCATTGACTTATGTGCAGTAAATAATAAAATAAAGGGGTTCAACCGAACTAGGGTTCGACCGAACCCCCTTAATACAAATTAAAACAAAAAAACCCTATCATCCCTGTCATTTTCACCAAGTAGCAAACAGTGACAAAGGCAGCCAGCGAAGAGGGTGCATGCGACGAACTGGCAAAGAAAAAACAAGTGTGCAAACACTTCACCTTCGAGCGAACCCTCCAACACATCCTCTCAGGTTTTCCATAGCTCATTTTGGTGCAAAATTCGTGGCTTCAATTGCATTTGTTTGAAATTTTCTAAAGCATTCTCAACAAATTCATTATCTAGAACTTAGAAGAATATAAATAGTTGAGTATACAATCCATTTTTGTATTCAATTCATTTTTGTATTCAATCCATTTTTTTATATGCAATTCCAATGGATAAAGAAGGAAAAGATAGTTAAACAAGGAAGGTATACAATCCATTTTTGTATTCAAGCATAAACAAGATCTTCTCACAACCTTCAACAAGAAATAATGAATTGAATTATTGGTTTGGTAAGATTAACTTTATAAAGAAATTTGAAATAGGTTTTGTAGAGATAATGAGCCCACTAAATGCCAAGATGATGAAATATGCAAAATATAGTGGAAAATGTAAGCTAAGGCATTTTAATAAATCAAGAAATCATTTTTTGAATCCCCTATATTGGTTGCAAGCCCAAACTATTCTAAACTATTCTACATATACTCATTTTCATTTGAACACATTGTACAACCATTCTTATTCAAATGAGAAACCTAGGAAATGAAAGGCATGTAGCCTTCGTGAGTGTATCATTCAAAGATGCAAAGATAAATTATCCAAATTTGAAGCAAGATTATGCTTTAGTGTGAGTATTGATTAATATTTAATTACATTTTCAATAGTAAAGTAGTTGTAGTAATCTTTGACATGTAGTAGTAAAGGAATTTCTTAGTAGAATAAATCAAGAGAAAAAAAATGAGAAAAATGGACCACTATATTATAATAATTTGACATATAAAACATGCCTATGAAGTTGGCCAAAGAATAGAAATTAATTAAACTGATAACACAAGTTGATCTAGGTTGATCACACCAATATTATGTAGATGATGTGATAACAAAGGATGATTCATATGCTAATAAAACTAATTATTTAATGAGTAATTAATTCCTTATATATATTTAAATACTAGTTAAAATACATCTTTGCACCTTAAAATGAAAAAGCTACATGTGATTATAGGAGGCTTATTACAAATAAATGATGAAGGAATCTAGACTTAAGGTGATTGAGTAAGGAAGAGGTAGAATGGCTATTGAATTTTTACTATAATTTCCTCTATTAAATTCTTTTCAAATATCTACTCGGTGATGTCCCCTACAAGTTCAAGATGCTTCAATTTCTAAAAATTAAAAAAATATCCTATGTGTGAAATTGTGTTGGTCATTTTCATGAATTTCTATCAATTACCATATTGTTATTTTGATGGATTTGCATACCAATATTTCATCTCTACCATCTCCATTTTTCTTTTTCCATTGGTCTATTGGGCTTCATCCTCAAAGTATAATCTTTCAACTAATCTTGATAATCCACTTTCAACCTTTGTTAAATTTATCTAAGTATGGATTCTATTAGACTTCAATTTTATTACGATTGTCATGCTATTAATCCAATCCTTAGTGTTTCTTAGTGACCTAGAATATTTTCTATTTCTAGAGTGTTTGGCTTGACCCTCCATTCAAACCATTCTTGTCTCCATATTCTTTGACACCTCTTAGCTCTATTGTATTCAAGTGTTATATTTTCTAGGATTTTAGACTTGGTTATATCCTACCATACCACTCCCTTTTAAACTTAAAAATCCCAATCCATTTTAATCCAAATGTCTATAAGTATTTTTGCACCAATTTTTTCATCTCTCAACCATCATGTCATTTCAATCATTCCCCAACAACTTCACAATCTTATTATTTGTATTTACTCCTTGTAGTATTGGGAATTTAGTCTTTCCAATCCTTAGGTACCATCCCTTTCTAACCCCTATTATCTTGATCCTCTACTAGTAAAAAAAAATCTTGTGTTTTAGAGTTCTAGAATTGATTCCATGCGTCTAAATTTTTATCCATCTTTTATTTCACAATGTCAAAATCATGATAATGCCATCTTTATATGATGTTAACATCATCAATTTTTAGAGTAACTACCTATTGAGACATACCTACTAACATCATCTTTTCATTCTCCAAAAAATAAAAATATATAAAGCTATAGGATTCAACCTTATTTTTCCCTAGTATATTATTTCATACTCCCACAAACCCCAACACCTAGTTGAATACTTTTCCTATCTTTTAGAGTCAAACATTTGGCCTTTTATATTTTTATAAAAAAATTAAGGTCATATAGATACATTAATCTCAACATCTCGATGATTTGTCCTTTATTAAGGTCATATAAGAAACCTTTTATTATAATTGTGTATTAAGGACCTCCATTTTTATTTAAGTTTTTTTATGGGTTCATGGAATCTTTGATTTTGTGTTTTTTGTTCTTTATATTAATTATTTATTAGTTTGCATATAAGATGTGCTATAAAATTATGTTACACTATGTAGTTCATGCTAGGATGAGAAAATTTTCTAAAATAATATGTGGGGAATTTAAATTGATTGTGGATTATCAATTAGGGTGCATCATTGGGGTAAAAGGGAATTTGAGAGTGTAAGCTCTAAATGATAAATCCAAGTGCATTAGACTGATTTGAATGTTAGTATTTTATTCAATTCATTAAGGTTTCATGTATTCAAGATAAATTTGATAGTTGAGGGTTGGACATTCTATTCATTTAGAAAGAAAATAAAAATATATATGTTAGTGTCATATTATAGTGAAGTAGGTTTTATTCCATCATCCATAAATTTAGTATAAAGCTATTAAATCCCTAGAGAGTGTTATTCAATACATAGTATTTGTATAGGATTTTATATGATACTATATAAATATTAGGTAAATTATTATTGTGATAAACACAATATATATATATAGGGATGAGTAGCTTGCTTATATCTAGAGTCACATAATTTGAACTAACTACCAAATTAGAGACCTCTTATATACTAAATTAGTTGTGTTCCTATATTTAAGATCTATAGGAAATAAACTTCCAAACTTAGCAAGGCTCAAAGAAGAGGAGGAGGCTTTATCCAAGTCATTCTATCTACTCTAATTTGTCTCCCCCTTAGTCTAAATATATAGGCTACTTCCCCATTGCCTACATTATTCCTAGACTGGGACATTATGGTAGATTTCCTTAATATCTAGATGGTTGCAAGAAAAATACCCAACACCACATCCTCTAAAAAAAATAACTCAATTAAAATTTTAAGATATCCATGTCTTCAAAACATCAAGTTATCTGTACTTTGTACATTACATTAGGCACTATTCCAATTATTCTCTATTTATTCCTCATAAAGAGAAAACTTTAGATAATGCAATCTATAATGACATCATATTCTATGAGTCAAATTTTGAGCATACTTACTATTGTGGGATTGATGTACTTGCCTCTCTTGATTGATATTCTAGTGTACTCACCACTATTTTCATGATTCCCAATATATTTTGGTTTTGTAAAGAGAGAAAAATAGTGTTCAAACTAAGAACATTCTTTTAGTGGACCTCACGTGATGATAGGATCTAAGGCACTTCTCATCACACAAAATCTCCATCTTGGATCCAATTCTAGACTTTCATACACTACACCCCCAAGATTAAGAAAATGACTCATACATCATTATATAGAGTAAACACATTTCAAAATATATAAAGTCACCATTTCTATAGGAGCATATGTGAAATTATCTAGATTAGTAGTCTTAATGAATTTAGTCTAATCATTTTTTGTTCTTACATAATCAAAATCATTGAAAGAGAGAAAAATAGAACCATAACATAGAGATAATCAATAAATTTTGCTACAACTATCAAAAAAAAAAGAAAGAGAACTAGATATCTTCAATAGCTCAATAAATGAATTAATACTTAAGTTATGAGGATCACAAGATTGCCAACTAGGGTCCTATTCTTGTGGATCTTGCTATAGTACAACTTAACAATAAAATTCCTCTAGCATTTCCAAATCTCTCTATCCCTTCACTTCCTATCATGCCACTAAATCTTATTACAATATATTGAACTTCAAAACATCACACTATGCACTTTGTAGATTATATTAGTTACTATTCTACTAAGTATTTATTTATTCCTCATCAAGAGAAAACTTCATACAATCAACCACATAATGACATTATTCACACAATTCCTCCACATGAAGAAGGTAGCCCACCTTTTAAAAAAATCCAAATACAAGGTATAACCTTCTCTGCATGTATTCTACTAAACCAATATGAATACACAAGCATTATTGAGTTAATCAATATAATTATTTGACCAAATATTGATTTTTTGAACCTTTATAATACCAATGTTTTCTTGTAATAACTCAAAAAATTATTGAAAACAATATTGTACATACTATGACGAATGATATTGATCATCACTAACATGTAAAAATTGTGCTCCCTAACTATCTTCTTATTTTATTTTTTACTATTAGGGGCACGCCTATATGTGATGTGAACAATAATAGTTTATCTGAATAGAATTCTAATATTAATATGATTCAACTTCTTTTTGTGGCTGCAACGTGTAATTTTATATAAAATTGACTATAGATCTATAATAGTTCCAATTAGGAAAAATCCTTGCACACCTTGACTTGTTGATCTAACCATCAAGAATAGTGGCTATGTATTGCATACTTATAAAAAATATTCTTAAAATCAGAAATAAAATTAGCAACTTGCTTCTCTTGTGACCAACTCACATCTAGAATCTTCACCTCCACTCTTCAAATTGTATTTTATAGTTATCTCATATCTCTTTTTCTCAAACATTTTATTTCCCAGATCATTTTTCTTCCATCATGGGTACATGATATAAACTTTGATAACCCACCGCATTGTAAACGCTTCTTATTTAAACACATTTTTACAAAAAATTATAATCATTGTATCTAACACATTAAAATAAATCTAATAAGTCCTTAGATAAATTTGGTATTTTAATTATACCACACTCTTGTAAAATTTGGTTAGTATACAAAGTATAATTAATATTACATAATAGTTCATGGTAGATAAAAACTACATGTCGTATTTACAATATGTATTAGAAATTTTAAGAGGCATGTACAATAAAAAGGCTTACAATCTATTCAAATTCCCTTTGTGATATTTTTAAATGAATATATTTTTCAAGAAATTTTACACAATTTTGTTTGGCTACATTCCAATTAATTTTTAGTATGTGGTGTGTGGTCTTGATCACCAATTTTTTATTTTAAAACATCCTTTACATTGAGTGATACTCTAGAGTTAAAGTGCCAAAATCATTCAATTTCATCATTTGTGTTATTAATTAGCTTTTTATGAACTCATGGAATCCTACCATTAAAATCTCAAGTACCATTTTCAATAGGACTATCTAGTCTTGATCTTATTGCTAGTACTTTTCACAATATTTTACAGTTTATGCTTAAGTGAAGATGAGTTTGCCTCATTAATCAAACCTTTCTTAATTTATTTCTTACTATTGAGGTATTTATTACTCTACAAGTAGCTCTTTTATCTTTCTACTTACTAGTAATCATAATAGAATTAAGAGAATTAAAAAAATATTTTAATAATAATTTTATTTTAATTAGAAATTTTGATTGCCTAAATATTTAATCTATTTTGTAAAGGTCTTATTTTTTACAACTTTAGTAATTTTACAAAATTATTCATTGAAAATTTTTGAAGCTCAAAATTGAATGGTTCATGGTTCATTTAAGACTTTATCTTATGTTCTCATCAATTTTAAGTAACCATTTTTGGTTTCCAGAATTATTACAATTTTATCAAGCTCATTAGAAAATTTTGAATATGGGATATCATTCTTATTCGGAAAGGTCCTCTCTCTTCTTAAGTAACTTGGAGATACAATGACTTTCATTTTTTTATGTGCACATGTTATCAATTTTATTAATATTATCAACAATTGGATCATGGAGTATAATTTTAATATCATGGGGTTCATTTCTACATTATTCAAAAATATTTCTAAATTTGAATTCTTATTTTTCTATGATGTTACTCTTTTCAATAGGTGTTTCATAATAAATTGCAACATTTTCGCTTTCATGTTCAACATTTTTATTTTCAATGTTAAGTAATAATGTTTTCCCTTTATTACTAGTTGTAGGAAATAAATCTTAGGTGCAACCTTTATCAATGTTTTTAAAATTGTCTTTAATGACACATTTTGTTCTAGAGTGCACACGCACACTTGTAAATTTAAATTTTATAATTGTTTTAGATTATGTTTTTTGTGCAATCTAGTAATGTGAATGTTTTGATTATTAAAAACTATGATAGATGTTGAACATGTTTTGTGTTAATGGTATGGAAATATTATTGATGAGTAGATGAATTATTATAACTGTTTTAGATTTCTATTCCTTATATCTAGATATATTATTTAAACTAAGTTCTCATTGCTCCTTTAGGTACACATACATACATAACATGGATAATGCAGATGTTCCACCTCTGGAATCTTTGTTTGCAAATACCACTAATGAGATTAATAAATTGAAAGACTCATTAGCAAAAAATGCAAACCCAGGGATATATTCTGATAGTGTGACCAAAGCAATGATAAAAACCAATTGTTTTCCATTTTATCAAAGTGCACGTAAGGTTAGGGGATACCAGGTCACTAGATGTGTTGATCATGATATGGCCTCATTGATCTACCCACGATTTCTCGCAGCACATGGTCAATACCCAAACAATGACCAGATTCCATTATATTTTGTTCAGCAGTTGTATGCTTAGGTCCATTTGGGCCTCAAAGTCAACTACCTAGACATTCCACCATATGTTGGTCAGGGGTGTGGCAGGATTGCTGACATACCCACTTATCGTCGAGCAGATAGACCGACCCCAGTGTTTAGGGTATTGGTTGGTGAGAGGTCTCCTGCTCTCACCCCAGCTCTAGCCCCCATAGCAGATGAGGTTTTTGTTGCTTCCCAAAAGGAAGCAATTGATACTATAGGTGACATTGCAGCTGCCACCACTAGGATATCTGCTAATCGTGTAGGTCATTATTTGATGTATAGACATCCCCATCCCACGCCATATTTAGCACAGTGGACCACCATGGATCCTTTCATAGCAGCAGGCATCCCTACTCGCACAGAGCTTGAGGCACTTACAGGAGATATGGCATGCAAGACTCTACATTGTTTGGCTAAGGAACTCTTGGAGGCATATGCCTTCATTGCATCAGACTATGGGATCGGTATAGAGAATGATAGAGATCGTTTGGCACATGGAGGTCGTTCACTTCTAGGATCCCATCACTCTCAACCTAGCACTAGTGCACGTCAGGATCCACCATCTGATCATTCGATAGCTGCACAGACTATGGGTTTTATTGAGATGTTGGTTGGTGTCGGTTCGTTATCATCGATGCCATCTCACCTACATAATCCTCTCCACTCATCATTGTTGGCATGACATGAGATAGATCAAAGGGATGCAGATATTGATTCGTCGCTTGATCGTATAGTTGATATGGTGGAGGTGGTTGTTTCAAAGGACTCAGGTCATCCGATATCAAATGATGTGCATGTATGTGTGCATGTGCATGTTTCAATTCCTTTTTAACTATTTTTAAATTTTAGTTTTAATTTAACTAGATATTCATGTACTGATATATATGAATTTATATATTTGTAGGTGGACATACCTAATGTCACTCCTAGCCTTGTTCCAGATCGTACACATCGATGTGACTCTATGGATGAATCTGATGCTAGTGGACATGTGAGTTTTAAATTTTTATATATACATGTGTATATGTACATGAATATGTACATGCATAGATCTAGATACATATTTAATATAAATTATATGTATTTAACATATTTTGTACACCATTTTATTTGCAGGGCTCAACACATCCATTAGAGCAGGACCGTTCTCATTCAGATGGTCGTTCGACTAGGAGTCGAAATTCATATTAGGCCCTGCATATTAGATGTATTTTCTTATATGATGATCTTTCTAGTATTTGGAATTTGATTATCTCTAACTTACATTTGCTATATATGATGATTTTTAGTATTCGACGTTTCCTTATATGATGATCTTTAGTATTCCACATTCGATGATCTCTAACTTACATTTGCTTTTATGATATACATACATTTGGAACTTTTCTTATAACATGTTAAATGTTTATACATTGATCAATATTGATATGTTTACATGTTTATATGATATATGTATACATTTGCTTATATTCAATATACATACATTTGCTTATTTGATGATCTCTTACAACTTACATTTCCTTATATGATATATTCATTTGATCTCTCTAGAGTAGAATTTTAGGAAATGAATGCCACTTTATAATTAAGTTCATTCATGTTGATCACAATAAATATTTTGCACACGCATGCCCATGTTGAATAAATTATAGTAAGGAGTCAAAAACTATAAAATAAATGACTCCCAAGCTCAAGTAAACTAATGATATTTTATAAATGAGTGTATTTACTTGAGCCTATAATTTATTAATTTCAAGGACATGTTCTTCTAGTTTTAAAATTTCATAAAAGTGATGAAATTAAAATCTTGATAGAAAGTAAGAGCAAAGAAACAAATAAATTTTATTCTTTGAAATATTAAGAAAATTCAATTCAAATTATACCTCTATTATCTTTTTGACTTGTAAAAAAATTCTAAAATTACTAGATATGTTGCATATCTATACATTAAATAACAACAAACTCCACAATGAAATAACTTGTTTGATTACCACTTGATTCATTTAAACTAGTATTTAGGGAACATGAATAAGAACTATGGTAAAAAACTAGTATTTAGTGAGCATGAATAAGAACTATGGTAAACAATTGGTATCTTTCTTAAAGAGTTTCAAATTCCTATTCTTATCATCACTAACATGCAAGCTGTTATAAATGATCAAAGCCCTCTTCCCTATTAATATATATCTAGATAAATATATATTTTTCACAAGAGAAGCCTCAAAGTGATATATATAAATATAGGGTTTTGTCCTAGGAATATACCTAATAGGAAATAGGAAGATGAAATCATTTGTCCATGTTATGACTTGACAATAATCTCCAATATGATGCAATGATTCAATAAAGTTCATAATTTAAATTAAAAAATTATTTAAATATAGATACTTGCAATAATATTTAACATGTTACATTTCAATAGAGAAATTAATTAACTATAATATTAGCCATCTTGATTAAATATATACAACTATATACATAAATACAACATTATATTGAAGATATAAATAAATAAACATGCTAGATTTGGGGGATCATTGAAACTAACACTAAATTTTCTTCTACTCCCACCATCACTCTTCCAATGAATTTTTTTATGACAAGGTTTGCACATTATGTACATAACAAGTACTTGAATTCCATGGAACAAATATATAATTGGAAATATCTACTCAATTTAAGGTTCTCAATGTATTTCAACCCCTAATTTGTGTCCAACCAAATTTAAAACACTTGTCATCAACATATATTATAAGTAACTAAAACAATCCAGAGTTCAAACAAGTTACTATAAGTTCTCGTCTTGAACATGTATGTACATGTACAAGTGAACTTGAAAATCATGGAGATAATCTAACTCAAACATTCTGGTTCAACCGGCTCTTGAATAACATGTAAATTTTTTTGATGGTCATCACTATCTAGTCTCCATTTTTTTCGTCCACGTGCATGTGGAACTGCATGAAGATGTAGGGCGGTAGCAATTATAAGGTGACTATATTGATATACCTTGTTATCAACTTGATAGTCCACAAAATGAATCCCATGTTGAACAACTTTGATTTGTATTAGATATATCCCTTGCACAACAACAGATTTTGCACGGTAAACATGAACTTGAGGTAATACATGTGCATGTATACAACATTTGCGTGCTCAAGGTTTGTACAATATATATTTAATGTTTTTAAGGTAATGTACACATGTACACAATGTATATATATATAATTTTAAATTCAAACTCACCTGTGGGAAATAACATTCCATCGTTTGTTTTAGGTTGTGTTAGCTTATTCCTCTCTTTTGTGTAACGCAGTAAATAATAGCTAACACCTTCTATGTTTTCAGGCTCTGCTATAACTACAAAAACATCTCCTGTACACCAAATTTACACAATAAAATTCTAAAAAAATTAGAATTGTCTCTAGACAAGTTAAAGATCATTAAATTTATATAATATTTAAATTATTAAAAACTTACACATGTACCTTTTCTAACCAATCCTGAAATATGGTCATAATCAATTGAAATCAAAGGAATGTCTTGAAATCTTTCATCCTCATTTTCATCGTATGTGTCTGAAACGAATAGTGGTACCATATCCCATTTACTAACGTATTCAAGTTCTTCATTGTTGCATGCATGAGAGTTTCCCGCAATGCACTCAGTGTAGAAACAAGAGTAATCCCTCGTGTATAATGTCCATCCAGGGTGACTATCTGAACTCATAACACAATGCAAAGATCTTGTTTTTTCTACCCTCTTACATCCATGCATTGATCTTCTATCCACACCTAGATAAATGTAATTGCAACAAACTTATGTGAACTTGAACATGTGTATATATATATGTGTAAATTTCAAATTTAAATAAATTTATTTATTTTAAATGTAATTTATACATACCTGATATCTCCCAAAACACTTTATGTGGAATGTTTCGGTTTGTTCTTGAAGATGTTCCGACCTCATTTGATGCAAAGTGTTTCTTGCACCATTCAACAACATCATGTGCATCGTCTATATGATCTTCTGAATAACTCATTTGATGTTTTCTTAAAGCATGTTTGATGCAAGCTCATGCGCCATCATGCTCACCCTTTCCATGCCCACTCTCAAAGAAACTCCAAACATGTGGTATGTTGTAAATTTTATGATATCTAGAAAGTACATAAAATGGCCGTGATGATTTGAATTGTGCCACACATCCATCTGACCATACAAAATGTTTTTCAAATTTTACACCCCTGCTTCTCAAATTCTCAAAAAAACATTTTGTAAAACAATGTTGTAAAAAAAGTGTGTCATGCTCTTTATCATCACTAATATAAAAGTGATATTCTTTCTTGATGGCTCGTTGTTCATTTGTACTCTCAACACCATCCAATTCCAATTGTGCATGTCAATAACACACATGAACCATAATAGTGACTTGCTTTGAAAACTAATATTCTGACTGAATCTCTTTTTGATGTACAAAAGAGTAATTTTCTGCAAAGTCAACTACTGATAGAATTGTTCCAAGTGGGAAAGTATCTCTTAATTTTTGAAATTGATGTGCTTGCCACTTAGCATAAAATGAATGTTGTATGTATGGTTGTATCAATTTTTTAAAATCTTCCATAAATTTCCCAATAGGTATCTCCTCTTCTACATAGTTTAACCTTGTGGATTCTTTCCCAAAATTTGTTTGAAACTTTACATACTTGTAACTCTTGCAATTTATTGTCTGACTCAAGTCAGCATTTTCATTTGTTGAAGGAAAGTTAGCCAAATTTTCACATGTTTCACAGAGTCCTTTTATGCATTTTATTTGAGGTCCATTTTCATGATCACATAATAGATCCTTTATGAACAAACTTACCTGTTTAGGAGGTGCATTTTGAAAACCATATCTTTCTTCTCTCATCTTTCAAAACACCCGATAGTAGAGATCAAATTCAATGTGATAATGACAACAACAAGTTTCAAAAAACTTGTTTATCTTCACATAATATGGCTTTAACCTTTCAAACATTGTTTGCCCAATCTTTATATGAGGATACATATTACAAAAGTTCATATACATCTCAAGTTGTGTTATGTCTAGCCAATGTTTAATATGTTCTTCATAAATACCAGAAACAATCCTGTACCTCATAACATCTCTAGTATTTGACGACGGACGAGTCTGATCATTCCAAAAACATGAGATCAATTTCCTAACAACATCTTCAATCCTGTCAGAATGGGGAGCTCTACACATAATTTCCCAATTGCCTTCAGAACTATCATCTAAAACCTTTCTCTTTTTCTCATATTTTATTAGTGTGGTTCTACTATAACCAAATTCAGTGGAAAGTGCTGACATTTTTCTTTTTCTGGATAGTTCTTTATTTAAAACAGATGTCAAAATCACCTTTCTTGCAATGGCCTTATCCACTGATCGAGATCTTTTCCCAATGGAATCTAAACCTTTTTTAACATTTTCAACAATATCTTTTTGCAGTCTCGTGTGTTTCCTCTTATTCGATGCAGAATATACACCCATCAATTGTAATGACTCTTTCAGCTCATCACGAAGAAGTAAATGCAATAACAATTGGGTTTTTTCAAGTGTTTCAAGATGATTGAAATGATCATGGATTATTCTATTTATAGATTTAGTTATTGACCTCTTACTTTTATTTTTAGGTTGGTTGGCATAACATTTCAGTTTCTCCATATCCATTTCAAGTAAATGATCTAAATTTCTATAAGAAATTTGTTTCCCCACTGTTTCAGCTACTTTTATATGCTCATCCATTAGTGTAGAAGGAAGTGATCCTGACCCCTCTCCAACATGCATTGTTTGAACTCGAGCCTCCTCCCTATCTTCAAGGTCCATGTGTTCTTCAACTAATTCATTTGGTCCAATATCTAGATTGGGCTCGACTTCTGCTTGAGAAATTCCTACTTGTTGAGCCATTTGTACATGTCACAAAATATTGTGCAAAGAAAGTGAGAGATGATGATATATAAGTGGAGTTGAACATATGAAATCAAATGAAATTAAAGATTCTTGAACTTAAGAATTCCATGGAAAAAATGCATTTGAAAAGGATATGATTCTAAGATGGGATATATAAAAATGGTATGATATATTAAAATGGTATGATATATGATGTGATAAGCTAAGAATGCAAGAGGTCAAATGCAACTCTAGGTCCAAATTGGTTACGATGCAAGGCTTGACTTGTGTTATGATGGATAAACACAAGGGACCAATGATCAAGAGACAGTATGCAGGAGATGATGCACTCCAAAAGGATTTCCCTAGACGAGTAAGGATAATGTACCTATGTTCCCTAACTTGAAAGTCCATGATAAACCTTATGTGATGTGGGCAATAGATAAATAATGGATTATTTTTGAGACCTATGAAGAGTAGTGGAACTTGTGCAAGAGCTTAGGGTTCTATTTGATCAATGGTGAATATGGAAAGAACTAAATTCATGGAATGTATGCAACTTGGAACTTAGGCACGATATGATCTTGATATATGCAACCTGGGTTGTACATGTATGCAAGAACTAGGTGAAATGATATATATGTATACAAGGACTATGTGATGTGGGCGATAGATAAAAAATGGATTGGTTTTGAGACCTATGAAGAGTAGTGGAACTTGTGCAAGAGCTTAGGGTTCTATTTGATCAATGGTGAATATGGAAAGGACTAAATTCATGGAATGTATGCAACTTGGAACTTAGGCATGATATGATCTTGATATATGCAACCTGGGTTGTACATGTATGCAAGAACTAGGTGAAATGATATATATGTATACAAGGACTATGTGATGTGATCAAATTAAGAGGTGTCGAAATGAGAACAAAATTGATATTTTATAGAAAATGCAATTTTGGATGGACGGATGAGATTGAAGATGACAAAACGACAAGGTGAGATTTTCACACTAGAAAAAATTTCAAGCAGATTGCAAGGAATTTATTTCAGTTTGACTATGTTGATTCAAATTTGGAGGATGATGTTCATTTGTTCATGTTGTCTGAAAACAGTTGGCAAACACGTGGTGTTGTAAAGAATGAAAATCAACCACATAGAAGACATTTACAAAAAAAATCCTAAGGCTGCAAGGAAAATATTCTTATGGATCCCACGAACCGCATATCCTTAGCAAATTAATTTCAGAAGCTTGGCCCCACGGGCTCCCCCTTACAGTGCACTCACTTCTCAGGGCAACCAAGCTTCCAATCTCCATGAAATTCCCATGGCAGATTGATCATTTCTACTAAGAACTACACAGGTGCGAGTGCCTTAGCAACGATCGTTGTTGAACCAAAGAATAGAAGGTTTGTGGTTTTCTAAAACAAAGGATTTATTTCGGGCACCCGTTCAGAAGGCCACGCGAGAGGCATTATCATCCCAGTCTGCAGAGGTTAGGGTCTGTAGGTTTCGACGCACCACAAGGGTACCGGGGAGTCAATTGCTGGTCCGCAGGAAGTTCTGTAATGCTAAGTTTTCCTTAACATTCGAATTTATATACCAGTTGGGCATCACTTGGCTTTAGCGTGTTCCCAATTTGAGTCACTTTGGGGTGAGTACTTTTTCCCACCAAAGAAGGCCCAAGATCTAAGGCTTAACAAAAGCGAACCAAAATATTCATAGTTCAATCGATCTTTGTTTAAAAACAAAGAGAGAGCACATGAATATTTCAGATCACACTCGCATGGTGTTCTTTTTAAACCAAAATCAAAATGTGAACAAACAGAGAATGCACAAGGTTCATTTTATCCATTTGTAGTGTTTGTCAAGAAAAGGGGTTATTTTTAACTGTACGTAGTGTTTTCTATCCAAGAGTTAATTTTAAACCCAATGAAAAACAAAGTGTGTTGTTCTTTTTAACCCATATGCATTTGCATGTATGTTCTTTTTTAACCAATGTGTGTAAAATGTGAGTTGAAAAGAAAAAAAAAAACAATTAAAATAACATTTAGCTAATTCCAGCTAGACACATGCTAAAACAAGAATTTGAGGGGTTTATTTTATGCATTTCATTCAACATTAAATTTACCATGCATAATTTATTTCAACTTAGAGATGATTGTTTGGAGGTGTCAACAGATTCAAATTTTAGATTATAATTAAAAAAATGATTCAACATTTAAATGAAAATAAAAGTGATTTAATTTTGAACTCAAATTGCTAACAAATTAAAGAAACTTGCCCCTCTCATCTTATAGATAAATGATTCATTAAATTAAAATTACCCCAAATCAATAAAAATACACTTTATAGTACACAATAATTTTATCAAGTATTACATGAAGAAAATAACACACATTACTCATGACTATTTTTCATCAAAAATATGAGTGTGTTACAACATGATAGCTTGAACTATTATATTTTCATGTTTTAATGCAATTAAATTTATTCATGCTAGTAACTAAGTTTTAGACTTGTTACTATAAGTTCTATAATTCAATCATGTTATATAACATATAAGAATGTTATGGTTTCCATAAAAAATAGCATGTTATTAGATAGTGTGGTAAGTCTATGAGCCTCTTTGTACCTAAGTAGATAGTCAAGATCTAGTAAATTTAAATATTTTATTTTTCTTAGATAAGGTACCCATTACGAGTGATCATTAGGATTTGTGTCTCAACCTTCAATCCCTATCTATTAATACTGAACAAAATCTAATTTTCAAGTTATAAAACAACAAATATATATATGTGTACATACAAGGACTATGTGATGTGATCTATGTATGTAAGAGTAGGAATATGTAAGGACTAGAATGCAATGAAAATGGTATCCAATATGATGTGATAAATTAAGAATCCAAGAGGTCAAATGCAACTCTAGGTCTAAATTTGGTTACAATGCAAGGATTGACTTGTGATATCATGGATAAACACAAGGGACCAATTACCAAGAGAGGGTATGTAGGAGATGATGGACTCCAAAAGGATTTTCCTAGATGAGTAAGGATAACCCAACATGTTTCCTAACTTGAAAGTCTATGATAAACCTTAAGTGATGTGGGTGATAGATAGAAAATGGGTTGATTTTGAGACCTATGAAGAGTAATGTCCAGCTTGTGCAAGAGCTAAGGGTTCTATTTGATCAATGATGAATATGAAAATGACTAAATTCATGGAATGTATGCAACTTGGAACTTAGGTGATATGATCTTGATATATGCAAGGGGTTGTACATGCAAGAACTAGGTGAAATGATATATATGTACATACAAGGACTATGCACGATGTGATCTATGTATGCAAGAGTAGGAATATGTAAGGAATAGATAAATGAGTCATTAAATTAAAATTACCCCAAATCAATAAAAATACACTTTATAGTACACAATAATTTTATCAAGTATTACATGAAGAAAATAACACGTGCATTACTCATGAATATTTTTCATCAAAAATATGAGTGTACATTACAACATGTGATAGTTTGAACTATTATATTTTCATGTTGATCCATCTTCTCAATTTTATTTATTTTATATATCTAAGGGATGCACTTATTGCTATAGATTATATATTTTTTTTATGTTGTACTCGTCTTAGAACTTCTAGATGCACATAAGATAAGAGCGTAACCATATTAATCTAATATCCTTTTATTTGATTATTTGTGGAGGTAAAAATACCAAATTAGGGATTTGACAATATAATTGGTAAGATAACCAAAATTCACCCCTTTCCCTTTGTGGCACTAGCTACATGTATTCTTGAAAATCTTTTCACATGGAGGTTTTGTGTCTTTTCCTATCTATCATAATTATATTATCTTAGAGCTCAACTTAAATAACATTATGACCATTTTATATCATTTAATTATTTTAACAAATTTATCATGTTATTCTACTAAAGTTTCTTGTTATTAGTTGTGTATTTTATTCTTATTTTATAGATTTTCAAATTTTGTATAAATTGTTATTTTTTATGTACAACAAAAATCTGTGTAGACATATAGACCTTAATTTAGTCATGCTACCATCTAGGAAACATGATGTAATTTTTATTATCTTCTATTGATTCATAATTCTAGATTCCTATCATGATGAGATATCTATTTCTCAACTCTCATTCTAGGTTTTTCTTTGTTTATAATTAAATCCCATTTTTAATATTTTGTTTAATTAAAACATAGTACTTTTTTTTAATAGGAAAAATAAGCTTGCATAGTTTATATAGGTGAGACCAATTTAGATTTAAGACCATTTACACTTGTTGATTTATCTATTTTGGATAGTATTTTTGTGTTATTAATCTTAAATCTAGGAATAAAGTTAGTTAAAACTTTCAACTTTTTATTTAGGTTATCAAATTCAATACATTTTTCTTTTTACTATCAATATATGTTTATTTCTTTATGAATTATTTCAATCTTATAAAGAATATTCTAATTCTATGTTAGATTATGTGTTAGAAAATTTTTTTAAAAATTATTTTAGATACATACTTCTACATTATATGTTCTTCGCATATAAACTTATTTAGTTAATGTATGCTTTATGTGTATATTCATCGTACTTCTTGTTAAATCTATCCTAATCCAACAATAGTTATTGTTAACTAATATGATTCTATTTATTATAATTTACTTATATTTTTTACTAATTTTTGTGTGTTTGTGGGGTGTTTGAGCTATCCCCACCTTCTCAACTAATTATCACTATTTAGGTTATCAAATTCAATACATTTTTCTTTTTACTATCAATATATGTTTATTTCTTTATGAATTATTTCACTCTTATAAAGAATATTCTAATTCTATGTTAGATTATGTGTTAGAAAATTTAGAAAATATTATTTTAGATACATACTTCTACATTATATGTTCTTCGCATATAAACTTATTTAGTTAATGTATGCTTTATGTATATATTCATCGTACTTCTTGTTAAATCTATCCTAACCCAAAAATAGTTATTTTTAACTAATATGATTCTATTTATTATAATTTACTTATATTTTTTACTAATTTTTGTTTGTTTGTGGGGTGTTTGAGTTATCCCCACCTTCTCAACTAATTATCACTATTTAGGTTTTTTATATGAGTTTAAAAATTCTCTTTTGTTGAATTATATTGTGTCATCTTCTTTAATCCAATTTGGTTATACATAATAACTTCCCTACTATTCATTTTCATGTATTAATACAAAGGGAGATACTACTTGATAGAGGGAGAAATATTGGTGAAAAATGGTGTTTCTACCATATCTATATAATTGATGATGCACAATTGGATGAAATAAATATAAGGATTTAAAAGACATACACATAGATATCTATGCAAAATTGGGTGCTACAAAAAAATACAAATAAAAAGAATATATTGTAGATCAAAACTAGTAAAACATTTAGTATAAAGATTCATAAAATCTAGTGATAATTTGCAGATTTTAGTTTTATAGAACTCAAGAACATTCAATTTTCTTATATATCAATTATTGGATGCATTTTTCCTTGTTGATAGATAAAACATATGATAAAATCACTATTGTAAGTAAATAAATTTACCCATATTTGACGAAAAAGAGAATAAATAAACACGTACCTTGTTTCTTTCTATGATAATTTGTTAAGTTTTGTTTGCGTCTATTTTCTTCTTTATCTTTTGAAAATTTTCGTTGAGCTTTGTTTTTTCTTTTTGCTTTTTTTCCCATTTTCTTCTTCAAAACACAGATGTTTGATTTAAGCTAACAACAAATTCTCCTACAAAATGCAAAAAAATTGTCACAAGAATTGAAAAAACTTATATTAATCAAAACAAATGCAACAATAAGAAATAAAATATGAAACATTTTCAAAAAATCCAACATTTTTTCACCTGTGATTTGTCTTTTTCAGTCGACACGTTTGAAAGCATGCGGGTCGCCTGGAAAAGGCCGTTTACCAGAGGAGCTCGAAAAAATGCACGAAAACCTTGGAAAAGTTGTTTGACTTTCATATGTATACTGAAGGGGTTCGATCGAACCAATTTCAGGGGGGTTCAGCCAAACCCCATTAAGAGGTTTGGTTGAACATATGTTCAACCGAACACCCTTTTTACCCTAGCTTCTCAAAAAATAGATTTTTTTTGTAAAAAATTATCGTTTGAAGCTCAATTTGAATTTGAAAATGCAGAAAAATTCAAAAACCCAACTAGATAATGATAGTCCTTGGAATGAGCTATCCGTTGAATATAATTTTAATATGATTTACTTTTATTATGTATTTTATTTTTTAGTTTTATTAAACATAGGTTTTTCACTAAAAATCAAAATCTTTGGTCTGTACATGTGGAAAAATAACAGATTATCAAAATAAAAAATTTAAAAATATGTTGAGGCTGGGTATTGATGTCCTTGATCCATTAAAAAAAAAAAAAATTGAATTTCGATTCATACAGAAAAAGTTGTGTTGTATACAGTCCACATATGTCTGAATTGCAATTGGTTTGACTTTGAAACTTGATTAAGGAAAAAATATTCAATAAAAAACTATGAGACCAAATGCAAGTGCTACATATCGTAGTTACAAATCTAAATTCGAAAAAATTATAATCTTATCCTTCATACAAAAAAAATTATGTTGTATACGGTGAGCGTCACTTTTTAAAAATGTTGTTTTCTGAAAAAAACTAGTTTTCGTGGGAGATGGAAAAAAAAGTGCAATCTGATTCCAAAAAATTTCAAAAATATATTTTTAGAATCTATAGACAAAATGTGATCAGACTCTAGTTTGCATAATTTTCAAATTCCTCATGGTTTAGCCACTACAAGGGCCCGAAAGTGAAGATTTAGTTAAAAATAATAATTGCAGTGTCCAGTTTGCCCAAAAATTGTAAACCACTATTGTGGGATCACCCAATTATGTGTTTCTATTATGAAAATAGTCAGTCTATTCATAAAATCAAAAATATTCATAAACCAGCTAGTCTATTACCCTAAACCGTAAACCAATGTCTTAAGGGGTCCTAATATGACATTTCTTAAGGGGATCAAAGAAGTTCTCAAAATTTGGTGAATTTTCCCAAGGCAACCAAATTTAACAATAATAAGATCGTGCATGATTATAATATGAATGAGATTTCATGAGAGGTTGGTTAGTCGAAACAAGAGCTATCTCAATCAACTATTCCACAAGAAAATGTTGTTCACTAACTTTCAAGTCCATTATTCCAAGAGCCACCCAAACTTCACCCTAAGTTCCCTAAACCCTAAACCCTGAACTCTAAAATCTAAACCCTAAACCCTAAAGCATTCATTTTGTCCTAGGACCTTAAAATTCAATTTGGTTGCCTTGGGCAACTCCACCAAATTTTGTTCCCTTCATCCATGTCATTTTTTCCTAAGACCTTACTACATAGATCCCCTTAAGCAATCCTATTACCCTAAACTCTAAACTCTAAACTCTAAACCCTAAACCCTAAAGCCATCATTTTTTCCTAGGCCCTTAATGAAATTTGGTTGCCTTGGGAAACTTCACCAAATTTTATTCACTTAAGACATGTAATTTTGTCCTAGGACCTTACTACATAGATCCCCTTAAGCCATCTTATCACCCTAAACCATAAACTGATGTCTTAAGGGAACCTAATATGAAATTTCTTAAGGGGATCAAAGAAGTTCTCAAAATTTTGTGAAGTTTCCCAAGGCAACCAAATTTAACAATAATAAGATCGTGCAAGGTTACAATATGAATGAGATTTAATGAGAGGTTGGCCAGTCAAACCAAGAGCTATCTCAACCAACTGTTCCACAAGAAAATTTTGTTCTCTAACTTGCAATTCCATTGTTCCAAGGGCCACCCAAACTTCACCCTAAGTTTTCTAAACCCTAAACCCTAAAGCATTCATTTTTTCCTAGGACCTTAAAATGAAATTTGGTTTCCATGGGAAACTCCACCAAATTTTATTCCCTTAATCCATGTCATTTTGTCCTAGGACCTTACTACATAGATCCCCTTAAGCCATCATATTACCCTAAACCTTAAACTCTAAACTTCAAACCATCATTTTGACCTAGGACCTTAATGAAATTTGGTTGCCTTGGGAAACTTCACCAAATTTTATTCACTTAATCCATGTCATTTTTTCCTAGGACCTTACTACATAGATCCCCATAAGCCATCCTATTACCCTAAACCCTAAATCCTAAACTCTAAACCATAAACCCTAAAGCATTCATAAATTGTCCTATATTAATAGTTAATTGTTTTTTTCAAATTCAAGTAACATGCCTTAGACATAAATGAGGCTTACACATTTTATCATTTGTATTCAATTAGGCCATTTATATTCAATGGTTTAAGGGTATTTCCTAAACATATATCTTAAATTTTGAAATTACAAATCTAATGTAGGTTCACTTATATCTTAAAGATCACATGGATCAATTCAATAATATCTATAATCCACCTCCACACCCTCCATCTCCACCAGCTTCACCTCCACCTCCACCCACTCCACCCACTCCACCTCATAACCCCCCACCTCCACCACCTGAAACTTATGGTACTTACTTGCAAGCATGAATCAATGTCGATGTTAGAACCATTTAGGATCAAATCAACATTATTCAAAATGAAGAATTTATCACACCACCTTTGAGGATGTTTGTATCTAGGATGCAAAATGTTGTTGATGTTGTTAGGGCTATGGATGGGATCTTATATTAGCATTGGTGATGGCTAGAGGAGAGGAGAACTTCTTATTCTAAAAAGGAAAGCACAAAGAAATGAAGAGATGCAATAGAGAACCGCAACACTTTATAAAATAAGATAATGATCTTATAGTTATGAATTTATGAATTTGGTTTGATGGATATTTTGTGTGATGAATTTATGAATTTGGTTGGATGGATATTTTTAGTGACATGAATTTATGAATTTGGTTGAATTTATGAACATATAATGATGAATTTATATTAGTATATATTTTATGATTATCTACTAGATCATGATTTCTCCTAATGGAAAAATGTAATATATATATATATATATGCATTAGACATAAATGAGTTTTTTGTAAATATTTCAAGTTTATTTTTTAGTATGTAAATGTATTAAAATTACATAGACTTTCTAGATCTTATATTATGAATTTTGTACATACACATAGTTTAGTTGAATGATGTATGCATGCATTATGCATCATATTTTTTATTTTAAATGTACATGTACATGTTAAATTTTGAAATTTGTATGCACATGCTCAAGTTCAATCAATGTATGCATGTGTATGTATATGTATGCACATCATATTTTAACAAATTTTCATGTACATTTCAAATTTAACTATTTCTATGTACACATAGTTTAGTTAAATGATGTATGCATGCATTATATGCATCATATTTTTTATTTTAAATATATGTACATGTTAAATTTTGATATTTGTATGCACATGATCAAGTTCAATCAATGTACATGTATGTGTATTTATATGTATACACATCCCATTTAAACAAATTTAGATGTACATCTCAAATTTAACCATTTCTTGTAATTTTATAAGTTTGTATGTTAATTTTGTATAATTTAATGCAGGTGAACACTTATATAGATATCATGGATCAATTTAACATTGATTATATCATTAAGCTAGCACCTTAGCAACCTCCACCTCCACCCCCTCCACCTCCCCCTCCACTCCCTCCACCTCATATCCCACCTCCACCACCAGCTAGATCAGATGAGGCTCGCTTGTTAGAACGTATTAATGAACAAGTGGCATCCATTCAAAATAAAATCAATGTTATGCAAAATTAAGCATTGATTCCACCACATGTGAGACGTTTTGCATCTATGATGCAAAACATTGTCAATGCCATTAAGACTATCGATTCTGACTTAGATTGGCATCGATGAGATAGAGAGAAGATGAGATGATTTTATGTAAATGGTCTCTCATATAAACAAATTTTAGACCTGGGTGATCCCACAAAGTTGGTTCACAATTTCTGAGAGGAACTGATTTTTGTTGAAATCACATATTTTTAGAAGATATAATGATTTAAGCCTTTAAAAGTTCCATTTTAAGGATTCCAATTGAAGAGGGTTTGATCAAACCACCTTAGATCAAACCCCCTTGGATAGAACCTCGCTAGTTTTAAACCATGCCTATAAATGAGTCTCCTTTACACCTATCAAAATGCTAATAAAAAATCACTTTTGATTTACCTTTTGGGGGATCAAATGAATTCATTTAAAATTTATTACAAATTATTATGGTATTCCTCGAAATGAGCTATCACATGAATATAATTTTAATATGTTTTGGTTTTATTATGTATGTGTTTTTTTAGTTTTATTAAACATAGGTTTTTCACCAAAAATCAAGATCTTTGTTTTGCATATGTGGAAAAATAGAAAATTATCAAAATAGTTCTTTTTAAAATATGTTCGTGCTGGGTATTGATGCCATTGATCCATTAAAAAAATAAATTGAATTTCGATACATACAGAAAAAGTTATGTTGTATACAGTCTGCCTATGTCTGAATTGCAATTGGTTTGACTTCAAAACCCTATTAAGGAAAAAATATTCAATAAAAAACTATGAGACCAAATGAAAGTGCTAGATATCATAGTTAAAAATCTAAATTTGAAAAAATTAGGATTTTATCTTTCATACAAAAAAGTTATGTTGTATACGGTGAGCGTCACTTTTTAAAAATGTTGTTTTCTGAAAAAAAATAGTTTTCGTGGGAGATGGAAAAAGAAGTGCAATTTTATTCCAAAAATTTTGAAAAAAATATTTTTAGAATCTACAGACAAAATGCAATGAGACTCTAGTTTGCATCATCTTCAAATTCTTCACGGTTTAGCAGCTATAGGTGCCCGAATGTGAAGATTTAGTTAAAAATAATAATTTAAGTGTCTAGTTTGGCCAAAAATTGTAAACCACTATTGTGGGATCACCCACCTAAAAATTAAAAAATCCCATCTAGCCCCTTATTTTATCGACCCTAATACTCAGCAGCCCATTCCTGCCAATAAATCTAGAATATCCATGAGGTGGTGTATACATCCATAGATGAGTGTACATTTTTGGGATCAATGGTATATGGTATTTGATAGTCCGCCACATGCTAATCTAGAGGTCCCATTATATTTTTTGAGGAAACTATATGTAGAGTTTTTTATGGGGAAAAAACCCAATTATTTTTATTTTTAATCATTTTAGGGTGTTGGTGGCGGCATGCCACAATAGAGGTTAGGGGAAAGGGTTGATCCCCAATGTCTCGTGCATGTACAACCCCTTGTTTCTCCTCTTGGTCCTACCATTCCTACACCTATGTATCAACGTGTGGTGGTATCAACATTAGGATCCCTCGGTACGCTCATAGGAGACCTTGATCAACATGCTTCTGTGATAGCATCTAGGGAGCATAGAGACTACGATGATGGAGGAGTGCTTTATGGAGTTGGTCCTAGTACCACTCCACAAGTGTCGAGACCACATGTATGTACTAGTTGCCATCAACTATTCTATGGACCCAATCAGGCCACACCTAGTTCAAGTGGGCATGGAGATTCTAGTAGATCATCTAGTCACCTCAGTGCATTTGTAGAATTTCTTATTGCAAACCATCACCCTAAGGATAGTGTGACACATGTATAAATATGCATCTACATGTTGAATTTATAAGAATTTTAATGAATGTATATAGCAAAAAAAATTGCAATACATTTTAACAATCAAACTATTTGGTGTACAGATGACACTGACGATGGGGCAATCATCTACACCGTGAGTAAATATGTCGACACCAGTCCTAGTCGACAACCCTTATGGGGTATTTTGATTTCAATTTTTCTAATTATATATATGAAATAATTTTTAACTTGATTTTTAAATTTATAATTCAATCATGAACATATGTTTTAAATATTTATGTTGGTTCAGGGGAGTCAATCGACTTCCATGTTGATTCCAACCAAGGGGTTGTTAAGCGCTCCTCCACTGTCGAGCCTCATAGATCGGGGGCAGATACATTTATATTATAAATTGTTTAACTTACCCCTATAGTTACAATTATGAATTTTGAACTCACTATATATCAAATGTGCATGTACACTTGTAAATATTATAAGTGTTAAATGTCTATATTTATGTCTAGGTTGATACGACAATGAGAATGGGCATCATACAAACATTAGATGTTGCAGCTACTCGTGAGGCCTCTGAATTTTAGGTTGTTTAAAAAAATTTCTACATATATATTAACCTAATTTAAGCATACATGCTTTAAATTTGATCTTGTAGGACTTTGTTAGTGCAAATTTCTACCATGACTCAGTCATAGTTACACCTCCAGGAGGACATGCAGAGTAGGCTCCAAATATCATGGTAATTTAAATTTTTGATTATATTTAAATTCAATTAAAAATTATATATTCTAAATAACTTTAATTAAATTTAAAATTGAATATATATATAATATGAGCTCATACATTTTAAATTTTTTTTTTTAATAGCATGAGACACATCTTGTAGTTGAGCACATACAAACAGGTCCTGGAGTAGAGGGTGCACAACCTGTTGTGGTACAATTTAAATATGATAAATTATAAATTAAATTGAATTAAATCATTTTTAATTGTAGACTTACATCTAATTTCAACTTTCTTTCTCTTGTATATGTAGATTGATTCAGAGAATTTAGAGGTTGGTCTAGGTGCACCAGTACATCTAGAGCCAAATATGATGGCAATTTAAATTTATGATGAATTATAAATTAAATTGTCATTAAATAACTTTTAATTGTCTTACATTTGATTTCATCTTTCTCTTGTATAGAGTGTTTCAGGCCATCCACATAGTCAACATGGTTTGAAGAGGTCTCTTGGTTATAGAGACAATACATGAGTTGAACATGATTTTATGGATTATATTTGATTATTTCATGGACTACATATTTGGTTTCTCATGGACTTTATTTCATGGGTTGTACTCTTTTGAAATTTATTTCATGGGTCAAGTACTTTGTTGGACAAGTTATTTCATGGGTTGTACTCTGATGTACTTTATTTAATGCACTTACTATATTGTAAATAATGGACTTTATTCTTGTTTAATTTTAATTTACACATGTGCATATATGCATTTTTTGCAAAATTTTAATATGTAATTAATAGGACATACATGATATACATGATATACAAATTTAATTCAGTGATCCATATACATGATATACATGAATTACAAATTTAGTGATCCATACATGATATACATGTTATAAAAATTTAATTCACATCCTAATAGGATGTCGTAAGGGGTCCTAATACACAGATTAGATCTAATAAAATAAGAAAATAAATCATAATCTACAAACAAAAGCAATCCATTTATATACCACAAAGGATGAAATTTTAAGAAATAAATAATATCATACAAGATTAGAGAACAAAAGCATTAATAAATTCAATAAACTAAACATAAATAATTTATAAATTAATTTATAAGTTGTCAAAACAAATAAACTAATTTATAAGTTTTCAAAACAAATAATAGCATCCATGTAATTGGCAACATCCTAAACCAAATGATTTCAAAATACAAATTGAATAATAGCAAAAATCTTCACCTATGGACATCTTAAGGAGATGAAATTCTTCAAATTACATGTCTCATATTTAATTGCAATTGATATAATTAACTTAGAATTTAGGATGACTCTATCATGCCCACAATTTTTGCTAGAAAACCCAACCGATTTTTTATTATTATTATTATTTATTTACAGCACAAGCTTTAAGCTAATGGTTCTGTAATGCCTTAATTTTGCATGAAGGGCAAAGACACAACCATCATTTTTTAAAAAATAAATCCAAAAAAATGCTAACAAATGGGTAACCATGCACATATATGGTAGCACACTACACGCATCAGGTGGAGTTTTTTGTGCAACTCCATCATCGACATGATGCTCGATAGAAGAGAGCAAGGAAGATAATGTATTTGGGTACACAAATTCCATCGTGTTCACCCTTAGCAAACATTGGGTTGGCTCAAGGAGGTAGGTTACTCTAAATTTATGTTATACATCAATTCCTAAAACATTAGAAACCATGGGGTTGATTCACATTCTAAAGTTAATGTCATTGCAATATCGCGACAATTGTACTAGGGTTATAACTTGGATGAAAATCATCAATTTAAAGTTTTACTATAATAAAGGTAATATCACTTTCTCTCAAGAAGTACTTAGTCTTTAATCAATGAGGTAACTATTTTACGAGGAATTTCCTTATCAAGACTAATTGGTTAACCCTAACAAAACTTGTCTTACTCTGTTTTTTCTATTTATTTATTTTAAGAACAAATTAAATATCTTTTAGTACATTACTATTGTGAGGAATTATATATATATATAGAGAGAGAGAGAGAGATATATATATAATAGTAAATTATCACATTTACGTTTAATCTTACACATATATATAAGAATTGCCAAAAACAATTTCATTTTTATTAATGATTAAATTATTTATATTTTTGTTATATATAAATATTGTAATATAAAAATTAATGTAAGTTTAGAAGTAATATCAGATTCTTTAAATGATAGAATATAAAAAAATAATAGAATATAACATTCTTAAATGATAATATACAAATATAATACATATATAGAAATTCCCAAAATTTTAGAATCTCAATTATATTTACTTTAATTATTTTCTTACCCATAATTAGATAAATAAAATATATGCATTTTTTTTTATACTTTAAAAAATAACTTTTAAAAATACAAAATTTAAGAATAACAAGTATAATTAAATATATGTTCATTCTTTCATATACCCACTATTATTTTCTTTTAAAGAAAAGGAAGAGGAACGAATAAAGAGGAATTTTTTTATTTGAGATTATTAGAACCTCTTTTTAAGAGTATGGGAATATATTCCCCTCTTCTTCTTCTTTTTATCATACATATAAATATATTTAAAAAAATATCTACTCACTTTAAAACTTGATTAACTAGAAACATTGCAATCTAATTGTCTCCTTTCATGCCTAAGGCCCTGAATTTTAGAAGGCCTATATATTTATGCAAGATAAAAGAAAAGTAATATCAAAGATATAAAGTAATGCAAATAATGGAATGAGGTCACCGCATACGTTAGAGGAAGAAAGAGATCATTATTGCACATTATTGAAGATGTTTTATTTTAAAGGATAAAGTCTAAATAAGACAATACAAATATCATTTAAATGTGAGACCTAATCTCATTTTAGAAGAGAGTCAACAGAGCATGATTTTCTGTGTATAATTATAACAACGATTTTCTTCAAAACACAAAAGACTCATGTTAAAGATTTTGTGAAGAACGGATTGTTCCCACTCTTTTAAACCACACAGTAAGAATTATATTTATTTACTTATTTATCCACAAAAATGTTTTAGCTGTGAATTTAATTTCATGAGGTGATAAGGCAAGTTACAAATTTCTTATGAAAGTAATGTCAGATTTTACTGACAGGGAAATTAGCGCAGTTCTAAAATTTACTACTGTAATTTCATCTGCTTTGGATGTTCTTCATATGAAGGTAAATATAGAGGATAAATTCATTTGTGTTTTGCTAATCTGCGACCTTAGAAGAAATGCAACAAGACAGATATTGACAATGTTCAAAACTCTAATTATATTGATAAATTCCTTAGTAAGTGGATGGTCAACAAAGCTGGCATTTGAATGGGTTTGAACTCTTCGCAATCTATGCTAGCGTACTCTCCCAAAGATAATGCATGTGCACTGCAGTACGCCAAGCGACTACATGCAACGTACAAGTGACAAATAAAGCTCTTACTTTTACTTCTGTATCGTGTCGCCTGTGAGTGCAAAATCGATGTGGGTGAGAGAATTTAATATTAACGTGATCAAATGAGAAACCTAACGAAAGTCACAACAAAACTATAACGTCAGCACTTATGGGTGAAGGCGCTCGCCGAAGCATGGTACCAGACAGAAGGTGATGTAGCTACCAGACCCCACGACCTAGGTGACAGGCTCAGACCTACTGAAAGGCGACTAATAGGGACAAGTAATATATATGACAGATCCCCAGATTTGTGTACCGACCATTGGACTGGCTCTCCAAGAACCGAGGTATTCATTCCAGTCTGAAGGTAATTAGTGCACTGGTAGCCCTTGCAGTGAAAGGGAGGTCAGGTAACTACTTTTCCGAGTTAAGGGTCAGAATCTAATGAGGATTCACACCCAAGGGTGAAGGTCATGCAAACCCTATAATCTGGCTTAAGTTGTTAACCTACTCCTCCTATCTTTTGCACAGCTCATTCCCTCGGCAGCGCTTGAAAAACAAAACATAAGGTGAACGACTCATAATCAACCTGGTAGAGAGGTAAGGAGGCCGCTATACTGCAGTTCAAAAACCGACACCAGCATGATCACCTTGTTCATTAAAAGTTCTAGCTCGATTTCTATCTTACTTTTATTCCAAATGGTGAGCTATCTGCTACGGGTTTGGCTAGTCGAGTTTACTGGTCTGCCTGTTCAAATCTGTAATATTTGATTGTTTTAATAAAATCTTTTGTCGAGCATGCACCCCCAAAGCCCAGGTTCAATGCCCAAGACATGCCTCTATGCCCACCCCTCTCTATACTGGCGATTGTCTATGCAGGGCAGAGTAGACGCCAGGATTCCATAGTTTCTACAGCTTACACTTAAATGTTATCTATGCACATATGTATATTTTAAAATGTTATTTTAGTTTAGAAGTGAAGAGGCAACACCTCCCTTTTCTTCTTCTTTTTTTTTTTGACTGATGTATGAAATATATTCTCTTTTACACAACTGATCTACTTATTTTCATTATTTGCATGCAGAACTTACAAGTACAACCACGACAGATATGTTAATCCGAAATGTTATTTTAGTTTGAAACTCATTTATTTCCAAGGCACAAAGAACAATAATCCCATCTTCTACAGATAATGAGTTTGAAGACAATAGCTATAGAATGAAACAGAATGATAGCATGGGGAATACCTTATTAATGGATTATAGATCTAGTGAATACCCTATATAAATCGATTATTTAGGGAGTCAGATTCCGCTATGAGGATCCTAGATTGTCTAGTACGTAGTGGGTGAGTATACCTTGTTTGTAACTTTCCTATTGTTCTTGTATTTATCCTGAATCAATAAAATGACTACTTATTTTCAGGATAACATTAAGATGCAACACAATTTAAATAAACTTCCCATATTCCAAATTTATACATAGAGTTGGCACAATTATTATGCTCGAAAATAAGCCCTTTCTTTTCATTATTTTATTCTACAATAGAATATTAGCTTTCAAGATTTACCATAACATCTAGTAATTAAAAAAAATACACACATATAAATAAGGCTTGCCCCTTTTTTTTTCTTTCCTTTCTCTTTCAGGTTACATTAAAAAAACACCAACTTTCTAAATCATAGTTAAATTTGAAGAAATACAATAAAAGACATGCCACTGCATAAAGCCTGCTCTTCACCCTACTGTAATGTCGTCATGGAGCCTCGTAGGCTTTGGCCATACCCCCGAGCAAGAATTTCTTTTAGCTCCAAAATATGAATGGAGTATTTTCAAAAGTATATTTTCTCATCAGAGGGATAAGAATAGCATAGCACAAACTTCATGTATCTAAGCTTTATGTGTTCTATTATTACCATGATCCATTCAATACCTTCCTACAAAAAAATAATAAAAAGCGAAATGGAAAAAGGAAGAAAACTTATCTCTTTTTTTTTTCTTTTGGAGAGGGGACTAGACTCTTTTCTCCTCCTTTCCTCTCCAAGACAAGCCAATTATAGGTCACTATCTCCCCAAAGGGTTCTTTCTCTCCTCTTCTCATTCTTCCTAACCTCTTCACTAAGTTCTCCAAAAGGAGAAGTGGGTAGCACCCCACTCCTTCTTCCTCTCCAAATATATAGAAGTTTCACAAATTGCAACTCTTTGATGGGAAGGTGTGGAGTGTACCTCCCTCATCAGTGAAGGTCCTTTCCCCATTAATGAGAACATGCATTTGGACAACCACTCAATCTTTCCAATCCACCCTCTTCTCAAAATTCGTCACTCTCCATTATGGGATCTTTTCAGGGGTCAAATCATGTTGTAGAGGAACTATTGTATTCCCACTTGACCCCTGCTACTATGGTATAGACCCTAGGGGGCTTATTTTTGCATCCTAACCCAAAAATTTGACCATCCAATCTCATTAAAAGCCCACTCAAGGTTCCATCCGAGTTTCAGATTTAGTTAGGGGTCTCCAAGACCTAATCCCCACTTACACCTCACATGAATCACAACCTTAGTCTTCCAATACATTAACCCTACTTGTTTCTAGGCCCCAAATGGGGTCAAATTTATATCCTCATGAAGAAATCTTTTGATTCACTCTTGATGGTTCTCCCTTCTCATGCTAACACCATTAGCTTCATGCACATTACCAACGCGATCATAAGTATCAATTGTGTATCACATTAATCTATTAGTTGAACAATCTAAACTTTAACTATATAATAATCCATTTAGAATCTCAATTTGCATTCCACGATATATGAGTGTATTCCATCTTCATGGTAGTGAGAATAAAACATAATTTCCAAATGATATGCAATAATATTGACAAGAGATCATCTTATTTATTATCCACAATATACTTAATCATCAATTCAAGAAAAAAATATAGCAAATTATGGTTGTATTAAGTACATACGAGGCAGGGTCTTACAAACTCATCATAACAATCACATTCTATACAATTTAAATAGTGTCAATGTTTATTTAATTCATGTCATAATAGGATGTCTTAAGGGGTCCTAATATGGCATCTTAAGGGGATCAAAGAAGAGTATAATTAAGTATAAATATTAAGTGATATAGAAAGGTATTATACTTTAGGGTGACTCATCATAAAAAAATGATATAATTAAGTATATTCATTTAGGATATGTCCTAATACAACGTCTTAAGGGGATCAAAGAAGAGTATAATTAAGTATAAATATTAAGCAATATAAACAAGTAATATACTTTAGGGTGACTCATCATAATAAATGATATAATTAAGTGTAATATTTAGGATATGTCCTAATACGGTGTCTTAAGGGGATGTCTTAAGGGGTCCTAATACAAAATTTTAAGGGGATCAAAGAAGCAATATACATGTTGTCTAGTGATTATAAAATCAAATTGAAAGTTTCAAAGTAGGGTGACTCATCATAACAAATGATATAATTAAGTATATAATATATAGGATATGTCCTAATAGGATGTCTTAACGAGATGAAATACTTCAAAGTACATGTCTCATATTTAATCATAATTGATATAATTGATTTAACAATCATGTGCACATTTAACAAACAAAATATATAGAATATTGATTTTGATACATAAAAGTACATAGAGTATAATTGTGTATGTACATGCATTTGTAATTTGTACAAAATGTTTAATTGTGTATGTATGTATGTATGTATGTACATATATGTCAACTCAAAACAATGTTTACAAAATTTGGCTATGTCATCTCAAGAACATCTGAAACTTGTGCTTGAAATGTTATAGGTCTTCATGCCACCTGATATCAAAATGGTACAAGAAATATCAATGAAATCATCAAAACATACATATTTTAATTTATATAAAACTATCTATATGTACACAACTCAAGTACCTGTATTTAAAAGTATTCCACACATGTGTGTAGGTTGAAACTACATCCTCTCATTTTTGTTTCAAAGTATGAGATCAATGTGATGATTGCTTAAGGATACAAAAAAAGGATAATAAATCAATTTTAACTATTAATGTGCAAGCAATATCAATATATAATCAAAACATGTATTTAAATATAATTTAACTAATAATTACCTATTTTTACTAAGTATTCCATGTTGTCTATGTTGAATCTGCATGGACTCTCCTTTTTGTGATGATGGCTTAAGGATCTATAAAAGGAAAATTTAAATCAATTTCAATTAATAACACACTTGAGCAATATCAAAACATGTATTTAATCTATTTAAAAAGACATTATAATTTAACTAAAACTATATTTACTTATTCCATTGTACCATCTACATCCTCTCTTTTTTGCAACGCATCTATGATCGTCTCATGCTCTTCCATAGAAATTGTCCATAGCACTTTATTTGTAGGTCTTCCACAATATCGATCTAGTTTTATATTTATTTTCACCACCAAATGTGAATAGTGTATAATCATTTTATGTGTTTCATAATCTTCAAATGCAGGCAAACCATTCTTCCTTATTAGGTATTTTTGTAGCCAAGTGCCAACAACCACCACTAATCCTATTGGAAAACATGATAACCATCATCAAATAAGCTCTCAAAATTTTCTTAAGGGGATCAAAGACTTGTTCTAAAAATTTCCTTAAGGGGATCAAAAACTTGTTATAAATTTTTGCTTAAGGGGATGTCTTAAGGGGATCACCATACCTGTTGGATAATGATAGCCATCATCAGCTTATTGAGGTTCTATTAACTTATGTTTAGTATGCACACAATGAGCCAACCAATATTATGTTTCCTCTTCATTCCCCTTGGGTGCAACAACAACATACACATGTCCTGCAAAACAAAATTGATTTAATAACTTCCGTGTATCCATATAAATAATTTAGTATTACAAAATAACTTAATAAAGTGAAATAAAATAAAATAATTTGAATTAAATTACCTTCTTGTACAAGGTCTGAAACACGGCCATAGTCTTCAGATGCAAACAATTGATCATTATCTTCAATAGTTGTTTCATATTGATCATGTGCTTGTGTAGGTGTCAACAATCTTTTCTCCCACTCTTCAACCCATTATGTATTTTCACATGCTTCCCAATCTCTTGAGATACAAAACTAAAAAAAACATGCAAGATCCCTTATCCAGATAGTCCATGTGCTTGATGTCGAACTCTTAAATGAATTCCATTTAGTAGATCCACTTATTGTCTCACAGTCAACTCTAGGTAGAATTTTCTTTTCTTCAACCAACCAAAAGAATTGACGAACTGTAGAGTACTCACTCGAACCAAGTGTAGATAATCTTGTATTGCACCAACCTACAATCCCACGTGCATCTTTAAATTTTACTGCATCCTCAAATTTCAATTGTTCTCTAGCAAGAATTCTTTTGACACACGCAACAGTTCCATCATGTTGTCCTTTACCATGTCCAGCTTCAAAAAAACACTATATATGTTGGATATTAAGTTCCTTATGAACCCTACTTAACCAATAGAGCATTCGAGCATTCTTGAACTATCTTGTACAATTATCTGACCATATGAGGTGTTTTTTTTCATTTGGATTCCTCTTTCTCTTAAATTTCTATAAAATATATTTAAATAGTATTGAACAAACTCTGACGAGTGTAACTAATTGTCACTCAAATAAAAATGATACTCGCTCAAAAAATTTCTATTGAATCCTTTGTGTTATCATCTGCATGTCTATAAACACTATGGGCAAACATAGCTACTTGCACTGAATTATAATATTGTGATTGAATTTCCTATTGTAGAGCTAGAGTATAATTTTCCACAAAATCAACCACTGAAAGTATAGTACCAATTGGAAATGTGTTTCTACATGCGTGAAATTGGTCATCAAGCCATCGATCATGTTGAGAGTGCATGACATATTTTGGTACAATCTTATTCTTAAATTCGCTTATAAATGCATGTAGACTAACTTTTTGTAACTAAATCACAACACTTTCATATTTTCCATCTTTTAAAGAATAGTCAACATTCTTAAATCTTTTAACATCTACTAATTGTTGTCCAAAATCGTTATCAACACTTTCATGCATACAAATTCTTAACAATAAAATATTTCCACTACTAGTGCATTTCCTAGAAATACAAGAACTTAAATAAAATAATTTCCTATTAGATCTTTCACAAAACAAACCTTATATAAACTCCCTTATTGTTTTAGGTGGTATATTAATACCACATTCTTGTATAATCATATTAGTATGCAAAGTACAATGTATATATCGAAAAACATTATAAAAATAACAAAATTGAACATGCATTTTACAACAACAAGGTATTTGTTGCTTATTAATTTTTACATACCAGCATTTAGATTTTTCAAAATACCTTTAACTTATTTTAATATTACTAGGTAACAGTAAATCACCAAAAAAAAATCTATAAAATTGAGTTTGTGTTGTATCTAATAGGTGTTTTGGATGAGGATCACGAAATTTGGACCCCACTCTTAGTTTTAAAACATCTCTAGCATTAGATGATAACCTAGTATTATCATGTTGGCCAATATTTTTCAATCAAAGATTTAATTTGAACATTCAATTTCATGTCAGACCTCAAGAGTTGGCCACTAAAACTCCAACATTGGTTAATTGGATCATTTTCTATACTTTCTCTTCCTTTTTGCGCTCTTAGCAATGTTTTAGGATATATTTGTAGAACTTCACTAATATTACTTACCATTATTTTATTCAAAGTTGTTTTATTAACTATAGTAGTTGTTATAGCTCTTCTTGTTACATTTTTATCTTTAGATCGACTATTTTTTCCAATAGATTGAATGGCACTAGCAATAGTAGACATAGCATGTTTTAATGATTGATCTTTTCTTCTTGGTCTAACAAAAAAGCCTAACTTTTTCATTACTTTTCTCATTTTTTGCATTCTCATCAATTGCATCATTAGTTGACATTGAAATACAAGATTTTTATAATAAAATAATTTCTTGCATATTCTATTCGCATGTGTTCTTATTTGCCTCCAAGAAATCTTACCAAGAAGATTATCCAAAACATCACTTTCAACTTTACAAAAAAAAATCATTAAATTCAGCATCACATCCTAGATTTTCATTTTCATTTTATTTTCATTTTCAACTTCAAAACGATTTTCATTTTCATCAACAAAACGGTTTTCATTTTCATTTTCATCAACAAAATGATTTTCGTTTTCATTGTCAACAAAAGGATCATTCTCATTTTCATTTTCAACAAAAGGATCATTCTCATTTTCATTTTCAACAAAAAAAATTCATTTTCATTTTCAACAACATTTAAACGATTTTAATTTTCATTTTTTAATTTATTTTCAACAAATTCTATAAAATTATCATCTCTCCGAATATTATCAATGTCAACATCATTAAGTCCAACATCTTGGAAAACTTATACAAATAAATTTTTCATTTCACTAAAATGTGGATTTGAAGACGTACCTGGATTTGTGCCTATTGAAACATTCTCCATAGCATTGAAAGAGGGATTTGAAGACATACTAGGACTTGTTTGTATAATCATATTATTTTCCAAATTGGCTTCTTGCAAATTAGCTTCATCTACAACCATGGTCTCCTCAATGTTTTTATCTTTAATAGTTGCGAAATTGGATGCTTTAGCATTATTCATTGATTGAATCCTCATTCTTCTATCTCTTTTCCTTTTTGCTTCTTTATTTTTCCTTGCTTGAATTTCTTTAGGAGTCAATGTCCTATATTTCCTCTTATTATGAGCTTGTGAACCCATGATTATAAAATTCACAAGCACAAATGAATGTCAATAGTGAAAGTCTTTAAAAAATTCAATCCAAATTGCAAGTTGAAGACCTATTAAGACAAAATTCTTCCTCGTTTGTTCCTCTAAATGTGTAGAAAACTAACACAATTCCACTTTAAAAACTGTTTACATGATGCCTCCTTTCAAAAATTCAATCCAAATTGCAAGTTGAAGACCTCTAAAAACAAAAGTCTTCCTTTTTTGTTCCTCCAAACGAGTAGAAAAATAACACAATTCTACTTAAAAAACTATTTACATGATGCCTCCTTTGAAAAATTTAATCCAAAATGCAAGTTGAACACTTATAAAGACAAAAAGTTGATAGAAAATAGACCAATATGTCGCAGTCAGGCGTACATGTGAAGTTGCAGACTTGATAGTAAAACTTTGCTAGTAAATTTTTTAAAATGGTAAAAAGATAAACAAGATCCCATTTATAAAATAGGATCCCATTTCCATGTCAACGATTCGAACATTTAATATTGAGAAACGAGATCTCGATTTACAAAATGGGATCCCGTTTCTAAAAATTTGAACTTCCCCTTGCTTTGTAGTTAGGTTTTTGGCTTGTATTCTAGTTCGAGAAAAGCATTGGGAATCTGAACCTAGGCCTTCAACCTAGTTTAACCTGCAAGTTGAAGGTCCTAACAATGTCATAGAAAAATAGTGACTTTGGACATATGGCTGATGACTTTTTTTGTAGAATTTTTTGACAAATTAAAACCCATTATAGATGAGTGCAGATTCCAAATATGTAATTTTTTTACAATTGGATTATTTTTTCTATTTTTCAATTAATTTCTAATGAAACTGGTCCATAAACTTGAAATATTAGGGTTTTTTACTATTTTAATAACTTTTTATCAAAATATTTTTTTGTAAAACGAATTGGACAAAAACATACTTCAGACAATTCTTTTCAATTTTTAAAAAAAAATCAAAAAAATGATAAGTTTAGGTCATCTTATGTATGATGTACATGACAATTTTTCAAAATGACAAATATGGCTAGCAAAAAATTAACAAAAAAAATATTCAATAAAAAATTACAAAAAAATATTGAAAACGTGCTTCAATGAGTCGCAAATATTTTCCCAAAAGGATTTAGAAAAATATGATAATTTAGGTCAAAATATGGATGATGTACACGTGAATGGTATGGTTAAAAAAAGTGACTTTTAAATAGTGGTTTTTAGAAACGCCTATTGAAAATCAATTTGTAGCATCTGGGTATTGAAATAAATTTGGAAACTAGACTCTGAGTACTACATTTCATGATCAATGAATTTTTTGAAGATTCCATCTCTAAGTGCTTCAAATTTTCAGTTCAAATGTGTCAAATTCTAAAAATCAGGGAAAACACTTACACTTTTTGGCCATAAAGTAGACACAACTTCTTGCCAACACCCTCTACCCTAATCCCTAAACCCTCAAACCTTAATCCCTCAACCCTTAAACCCTTTACCCTCTACTCTCTACCCTTAAACCCTAATCCCTCTCTTCTACCCTCTCTAATTTTCTCTATCTACCCTCTCCCTCTTTCTACATATCTATATCGCTCAATCAATCCCTACCACTCTCTCTCGCTCCCTCTATCTATCTTTATCTCCCTCCCACTACCTCTCCATCACTCCTCTCTCCCACTCCCTCTCCCTCTCTCTCAAATCTCTTCCTCCCACCCCTCTCTCTCTCAGGTCTCTCCCTCTGGCACCCTACCTAGGTAACTCTCTCTCCCCCCTCTATCTATCTCTCCCACCCTACCTAGATAAGTCCCTCTCACTCCACCCCCTCTATCTCTCCCTCCCACACCATCTCCCTCTCTCAAGTCTCTCACACTCACACCCTCTCTCTCCCTCTCCCTCTCACTACCTATCTCTCAAGTCTCTCCCTCTCACCCCCTCACACTCTCAAGCCTCTCCCTCTAGCGCCCTACCTACATAACTCTCCCACCCTACCTAGCTAAGTCCCTCTCAATCCAACCCCTTTTCTCCCACTCTCTCTCTTAGACTCTCCCTTCCACCCCCTCTCCCTCTCTCAAGACTCTCTCTCTCTGGTCTCTCCCTCCCTCTCTCCCTCCCACCCTACCTAGACAAGTCTCTCTTAAAATTCTCCCTCCCTCTAATGACATACATAAGTACATACATATTGTAGACATGTAAAATTGACTTAACACCTATCACACACATTGAACAACATCGAACAGTCTCGAGCAACATCAAACAATATTAAACAACCATCCCCCGTAACATCTCGGAATGACTCAAAATTGTCCCGTAACATCTTGAAATGACTAAGAATTGTCCTGTAACATCTTGGAATGACTCAGAATTATCCTGTAACATCTCAGAATGACTCAGAATTATCTTGTAACATCTTGAAATGACTCAAAATTATCCCATAACATCTCAGAATGACTCAGAATTGTCCCATAACATCTTGAAATAGTTCATAATCATCTTGTAATGTCTCGAAACATCTTAGAATCACCCTGAAACATCTCAGAATCATCTCGTAATATCTCAGATCATCTCAGATCATATCAAAATCGCCCTAGAACATCTTAGAATCATCTCGTAATGTCTTAGATCATCTCAAAATCATCCTGTAATGTTCTCACATCACACCACAGTGAAACGACATCAAAAACCCTAATTTCGAGGTATGTGCAAGATCATCATGGAAAAAACAGGCCCTGAAGTGGCGATAAAATTCAAAAAAATCAAAGTTAGGCAACTTGAAGTAAAAATTTGAATAAGTTATCTATATTATTTTAAAAATATGTAAGAATAGAATCTGTATTAAATTGACTGTAGTTTCTAAACTACTAGGTTTATTTTAAAAAAATAAAAATCTATTTGGTGAAAATTTGAAATTTCAATGGAGTAGTACTTAAATTTCAGGGAAAAAATAAGAAGTAGGTGTCTGTCTGACCACCCTAACCACAATAAAATGATAATATTTTTTATAATATTTTAGATATAAGTAGAGGACTCATGTCCCAATGTGATGCATATTTTTTTGTAATTTTTTCCAAGAAAATAATTAATTATGAATTTTTTATTACAACTTTTAAAAAATATAAAAACTTGTATGTCTAACCACCTTAACTTGCTCAAAACTTCATTAAATTATTTTTTTCTTATTTTAATCCTATAGTATGTGAAGCATATAATGTGACGCATGTTTCAGATTAAAAAAATGTGATACCGTTTGAAAGTTATAGATGTTTTTTCAATCAGCCTATCAATCAGGACTTTAGTCGTAATTCAAATAGAAAATGAATAATAATTATTTATTAAATTCAAATTAAAGCATAATTTATATTGGTGGAAATTTGAGAATCTCATTTAAAAACCTTTTTTGTTTCATCAATTTTGGGTAAAAAAAAGTCCTCAGCCACATGGGCCATCATATCACTTACATATCGCCACTTTTTGGCCCATCATAATCCTACACATACCCTCCTCTATTAATTGAATAATACAACATTATTTAATTAATTCACTTTTCATCATTTTAGACAAACTAAATAAATTTCATTTATTTAAATAAAGTCCTAAAATCCCTAATTTTGCTATTGATTAAATAAAACATTATTTGATTCATTCATGTTTCGTCATTTCGACCAATTAAATAAATCACATTTATTTAATGAAGTCCTAATCTCAATTTATTTCATCTTGATTGATTAAATAATGCCAATTATTTAATTACATCACTAAATCACCTTATTCCCCTAAGTTGATTAAAGTATTAAATAATAATTTAATTATGACACTTTCCGTCTAAAATTTGAATAATTAAATCAAACTATTCAAATCAATTATCAAAAATCAAATCAAATTAATGCAACTTTGTTTGCAAAAGTCAAATTTGATTTGCACGTTCAACTCCAAAATAGAATTAATTAATTAAATCAATTAATTCATATTTCTCACCCACTTTTTGATTGACCAAATTACGATTGTTGACTAAGCAATCTAATTTGTCAACTAATCAATCAAATTCCTAACTAAGCCATCAATTTCCTAACTAAGCCATCTAGATCCTAACTGATCAATCTAAATCCCTGACTGACCAATCTATTTCTCAATAACCCAAATTGTGCAATCAACTTTGCACAATCTTCTCATGTCTAAATCCTCTCAACACACTCCGACCGTTGATCTAGATATTCTCCAACACGATCTTGATCGTCCATTTCAAATCACATATTCTATATAACAAACCCCTTTCTTCACAAACAAGGATCAGAGAATCAACATACATTATGCAATGAAGTGTTGTCAAGAAAACCATTGATAGAGTTTCACCATTTCTTCGATCAACCAACCAAAACATTACTCATCAATATTTTGCACACAAACTTTGGAGGCTTCATGGTGATAAGAACAACCCAACATCAGGTGAATACACTCCACTACGGGAGAGTAAGATAGTGTTATTCTTGTACATTCAATACTGTAATCATAGATTCTTTACTGCATGTTAAAAAATAGCTTAGTTTCATTTCATATATGTAGGTTTAGATCTTAGGTTAATATGTTTAATATTATTTTAGATTCTTAGGTTTGACATGTTTTGATCCCTCTTTCATTCTAATGTTCCCCCCCTCACACATTCCGGAATGCCCAATGGGACCCTTGTCCCCTCCTCTAATGTTCGGTTAAGACATTTTTGAAGTTGCAGGTCTCAGAAACACACTTGACAAAGTTTTCACGTGTTGCTTAGAAAACTTGTGTGCTTGACTGTCAAGAAAATCATGCAGTTGCAACAAAAACTGTGCTATTGACATGGGAATTGTACTTTTGCACTAAGAACTGTGCTTTTGCTTCAAGACCTGTACATTTTCTTTTGACAGTGTTAGCATTTGCACAGAGATTTGAGCATCTTCTTCTAGAATTGAGAAATTGCATTTTTTTCTGTGCTTTTGCATTTTTTCTTTGAGTAGTTGCTCTGATAGACAAGTGCATAGATCCTGCACTATTGTAATGGGATTTTCCACTAACATTTGCTTTTTTTTGGATGTGTAAATAGGTATTAATAGATTTGATGCAAGATTCAAGTAGCATTAACACGTTTTTTGTAGGGAAGACAATCGGTCCAAGATTTTTAGATCTACAAGTAATTTTTTCAGAATCTAAAACTTTGGTGCTCTAAAACAAACAAACACAAACTCAAATTTGATTTAGTGTTTAAAATTAAACAAATTCATTCTTTCTTAACTTAGGAATCTGATTTTGGTGCTCTAAAACGAACAAACACAAACTCGCATTTGATTTAGTGTTTAAAATTGAACCAATTTAATGTTTTCTTAACTTATGAATTCTCATTTTGGGTGCTCATACAAAGAACATAAAACACTTCAATTATGGGATCTAAAAATGAACACATTTCATGTTTTCATAGTTAGGAACTTTAATTTTGGTGCATAGAAAGAGCATCCATTTTGTTGGCACATGCACGATTTACATTCGTTGACCAATTACAGACTAGGACTTTTTTTCTTAGAAACACTCAAGTCTGGAGCTTAAAATGAACAAGTTATTTCTTTTGTATTACACCATTGTTATTTTTGACTAATATCTTGAATACTTCCTATTGGTACAAATTTTAAAGAACAATTTATTTATGTTATTCACATATTTTTGGGGATAACACCACTCGAGGTATTTAAAAAGAATCAATTTTCTATGAATTTTTCATTGTGCATTCATTTTTTGGCAAAGATGAAGTGTTTTATCTTCTCCCTCGCACCTTTTGGTGATCTTGGGTGAGTGAAAGAACATTTTTTAGCATTGCACTTTATTTTCAATTTTACCTTGAAGAGGGGACTTGCCTTGGGATACATCCTACGTTGGAGAACTCATTGCAAGGTCTCGAAGCACTTTTACTAGAGGGTTATATTAAAGGTTGCAAAATCATAATAAAGTAGTTTCAAGTTGTGTTGACAATAGACTGCACCTAATCCCACGCCTTAAGTGGCCAGCAGGTGAGTGTTAGATTTTTGCATTCATAGTTATCACTAAGAACCAAATTATTTAAGAGGCCGACCTATTATCCAAAAACATTCTCTAAAAGTGGTGCATCAGAATTTACTTCCAAGAAGTTACTTGCCATGCCGACTACAGGCCCACGACATAAGTTGCATCTAAAATTGTCTCTTTGAAGCATGAGGCAAGCCTACCTAAGAGAATGGTGTCTATCACCTAGGGTTGTAATTGTTGGTTTATGTTAAACTTGCCCATTACATTCAAAAAAAATTGACATCAAATTTTGTGATTTATTTAAAGCAAAATAACACATTAAAAAAAAACATTGAACGAGAAGGTTGAACCACAAACCCTTTGATGTAGTGCATACTTGTGAAAGAAGCCTTATGTTTGCACCCCTTGATAGGATCTTTCCTTAAAGGTTTCCAAACATTTCAGCTTTGATTTTAGGATAAATTAATCAAAGTAAACATTTGGGAACTATGGCTTGGGTGTTGTGATTTCACAACCTAAGTTATAGACATGAAGGTCACATAAGTCCATGCTTGCTAATTCAGTCCAAGTGTTGTTTTATCACTTGCCATACTTCAAACATGGAGAAAAAGTTGAGAGAAAGTTGTTTATAGGATCATTGTTCAAACCAAGACAATTAGAAAGTTGAAAATTCAAATAGCCCCACATCCATTAATTCCATCCTACCTATTTGAAATCAAAATCAAACAAACCATTAGGTTCATTCCTCCACTCAGACAAGTATGGTATCAATCGTTACTTAGGACTCGTAGATAGTACAATTAAGCTTTCCCACAACATATCCTTTGGACAAGGAAGTGGAATATCAACCCTAGTTCTTCAATATTTTTATTTCCAAAAAGTAGTACCATTCCAAAATAGCACTCAAACCCTAGGGTCTTAAGCTTTAGAATAGCCATCCCATAACACCATCAAACTTTATGACCATCTACCCCAGTTCAACAATTGGATCTTGTAGCACCGACCCTTCAGCCTAACTCACATATATCGAAGGTGAACAAACTGACATCATAAGCAACTTGAGAACCTTCATTTTTCAGAAGAAAAAAACACCCCGCTAGTTTCTCACTACATCAATTGTCCTAGATGAAGAAGAAGAGAAAGTTGACATAGCAACAAAAAGACTCGTATTACCACCACCCATGTGGCAATAAATATCACATTCATGATCTCACACAAGGTCAAGATCCCTAAGATAAAATCCACGGGTCATCATTTTAGACTTAGGCATATTAGTCCAAAATCTCTCAAGAAACACCTTTGGACACTTAATGAAACCAGAACTAGGTTGGTATACAACTTTTACAAACGTGCTTCCAAGAACAATGTGAACTTGTATTCCTTCTACTATTGTCAGAATCCTAGTTTGTCCCAACAGTTCCAATATCTCACATAATCCGTAGGACATCGGGTCTTTAGGATTTGAATCACCTAGAGAGTTCAAACATTATGCCATTCTCCCACAAGGGACCCATTTTTTTTATGACAACTACAATATCACAGCATAGGAAGAAAATGGAAGCACGCAAGAACAAGACCAGTATCCCACCAAAAAACATCATGAATAGTAGAAGAGAGTCATGAGGATATAAACCTAGTGACCTTATGATAGGGTATTGATCATTAAAACATCCCCAAAACATATTGATCTATTACCCAAATCACTCTTATCAAGGGTCACAACATCAAGTAGGGCAGCAACATCAAGGGTTTCAAAAACCCCGTCAAGGAATAAGTCGAGAACATTAAATTTCCCTAAATACAATTGAGAGAGATCTTGAGGAAATTAAATGAAGTCAAAATTTGATGTATCACCAATGCCATGTGCAAAGTCGGAACATTACATATCAACATCTTTACAATCCACAAACACCTCAATATCCACATCAACAACACTTCCAATATCCATAGTATCAAGGATTTCTGCAACCCCAAGGTGTACCTCAAGTACAATATCAAAATGTACCTCAATCGCAGTATCAAGAAGTTTTGCAACACCAAGGTGTACCTCATGTTCAATATCAAAATATACCTCAAATAGAGTATCAAGGAGTTTCATAAAATCAAGAGAAAAACAATCAAGAGAAGCCACAAAGGAAAGATTACCAACCAGGAAGGAAATTCACCCCTTTGGGAGAAACTTTAGAGGTAATCATGCATGAACTAGTACAACAAGAACTTACCAAAATCAATGATAGTCCAACTTATGGTGAACCAAGCTTTAAAATCCCTTGGTATAACCAGTACGAACAATGTGAGTTCCACAAAATCAAGGGTCATAGAATGAAAAAATGCACAACACTCAAAAACCTCATCCAAGACCTCATTGATTAGGGAGAAATAGCTATTAAAAATGATGTTCAAGGGCCATCTACCAATGACAACAATGATAATGTCTCAGCCTCAAAATTTGGAAGCAACAATCAAGAACTATCTATAACTGATCACATTGATAATGTATCTACATCATCTAGTGAGCAAGAGGACATACATCAAGAATTTAATCCTGAGCATGGTCAAAATCAATCACCCAAGTCTAGCAATGATTAAATCCAAGATATATTGACATCATCCAACCTCACGACAATACATATTAAAGATCAAGAGACTCTTAATCCAATGCTTATACCCAATGGAGAAAATCTAGATAAAGAGCCATTACCCATAGGTCCACATTTTGAGGAAATCCGATGATCCTTTATAAGAAATCCCTTCTTTGAAATTGATCCATGTCAATAATGTGATCCAAATCATATCAAAGATGATACCACACAAATTCAAGATGAAGAATCCCTCTCATAAAAATACTATAATGACTTGGTAGATATCTTCCAAGCCATCCCATGTTTTCCAAAAGAAGCACAAATCCATATACCAAGCACACATACATCTACCCATGAGATGCTTACTCCTAATGGACATGTAGATGATCTTCATCCAAGACAAGAGTCTCATGCTCTTAAAATCATTACCAAGGAACAAGAGTCTCCTACTCTTATCATTTGTTCACAAGATCAAGACATAGAAAAAGATAGACATATATCATAAATGGATCATGAAGAATACTTATACATAATTTGTGAATCAAAAACATCTTGTGGAGGCATATCATAAATGGATCATAAAGAAGACTTATATATGAGTTGTGAATCAGAAACACCTCTTGAAGAAGCATTAAAATCTGATATTTTACAAGATCGGACCAAAGATATCAATCAAGAATGTATCCCACATCTGAAGGAACCTATCAGTAAGGAAGCTACCACATCTAAAGATCCACAACAGAGAAAACAAATATTGGCACCTTGTTTCCAAGGTAAGACATATCCCATTAGAAATAAACTCTCTCAATAGATTTAGTATCAAGATAGAGGATTAGGCCTACATTAACAGGGTATCCAAGAACCAGTGCAGATTATTGGAAATCCTAAGCATCAAGGTCTTGGTTATTCAAAGGAATCTAAACATATTAGGGATACCTCCATAATACTAGGGGAAACTTTATCTAATGCAAACACTGACATAGGGAGCATGAAGGGTCCTTATGACAAAATTGCTACCAACATTACAACTATTCATGTCATGAATCGTCATTCGCGTATATTTCCATCCTCTGATTGGGACCAACAACAAGAGAAAAATTTGTACCCAAGAACGAAACAAGTTATTGAAGAAAAAGAATCAGCAAGACAAAATGGACAAGAAACTTGTTCAAATGGATACAAAAGAAAAAGAAAGAAAATCATCCTTATCAAACTCTATTAGTCAAAGAAACTATGGAGAAAAATCAAAAAGGGAAGTTCATCCATCAAGGATGTCCAGCAATGCAAAAGAAAGCTTCAAGAGTGACTTACAAAGTATATCAAGACGTTGGTCCCAATTGAATCTCCATATCCACCCATAAAATTTCTCATCATCCCAAGTTTGGAGAGTCAAAGGTTCCAAATTGTCGACCAATCCATCTAAATATCCTATCCCTCAATGCATTTTTCCATCTATGATATCCAAATCTCACATTGACCATGTGTTGGCAGCAACTCTTTATCATAAGGACTCTAAGGGAACTCTATCACAATGTGCACATCATGGTAAGGTTAACTATGATATCAACAAGGAAGATAAGAATTTCTAGGGGTTACTTTCAAGCACTCAAGAAGGATATTGTTGGCATGTCATGACAACAACAATGACCATATCAACTCCAGAAACATCTACATCAACACCACTATATGGTTCAACATGAGAAAAATATGGTCACCATGATGAAAACCTAGTAAATAGGCATCTTGTATGACAATAAAAAAAAATCAAGAAAATCAAGAAAAATAGTCAAGAGAAAAATTGTCCTCCAGTGAAAACCACTATGGTGGTGCTTTGTACAAATACCATGATTAAAACCTATAAAACATGCATCATGTGTAAGAATCAAGAATCTACGTGTGTCATTTCAAGTGAAAGCATCTCAGCCTATCCATAATGAATCCAATCCATTTTTATCCAAATCTAACTTATTTTTATCTTGACAAAAGATTGGTTAACACTTTATACTTGTGTATGGAAAACATCTTGACATGGGTCACTATCATTGATCCTATCCTATCTAGCATTATCTGAACCATGAGGCATTGTCCAAAGGGTATACTCTATCTAAACATGTTATCATGTCACAAGATAAGCCATTACATACATTGCTAGACATTGGGGAAAATGCTTGCATTTTGCTTCAGAATAAATCTTGATCTATGTCTTCTAGATCACGTTGTGATCTAGGAATTTATCCCAACAATAAGGTATACCACCAATGCACTATCAGGGTAACCTTTGAAACAATTTGTCCCATCAACAAGATATACCACCAACGCACTATCAAGGTAACCTTTGAAACAATTCATCCCAACAACAAGGTGTACCACCAATGCACTACTAAGGTAACCTTCAAAGATACCAACAACATGGATTATTCATTCACTTAAAAATTCTAAGATATCAAAACTTTCTTGAACCTCATAGCTAGTTCAAGTAAGCTTTTCCGCAACATATCCTATAGAAAAAAAAGGTGAAGTATCAATCCAAGTTTTCAACATCTTACACCCCAAGGCAAGAGGGTAAAAAATCCAATAAACAAGGTATCTCGCCAATGCACTATCAGGGTAATCTTTGACACAGTTCATCCCAACAACAAGGTGTACCTCCAATGCACTACCAAGGTAACCTTCAAAGCTGACGACAACATGGACTATTCCTTCGCTCAAAAATTCTAAGATATCAATAGTTGCTTGAGCCCCATAGCTAGTTCAAGTAATCTATTTTGCAACATATCCTATCAAAACACAAAGTGAAGTACCAATCCAATTTTTCAACATCTAACACCCCAAACAAAAGGGTAAAAATCCAAAAAAATGGAAAAAAGAGATAAAAAATACAAAAAAAAAAAAAAAGAAAAAAAGTAAAGAGAAATAAAATGTTCTTTGAGTGAAATCCACTTTGTGGTGCTCCTAGAATAGGTACCATAGTGAAAACCTGGCAAACAGGCGCTATGTGTGAATAAAACGTGCATCATTATCTATCAACACTTTTTTCACATCATCCACCCATCCATTTCACAAATCATGTATCCAACCATGGATTGTCACTGATTAAGGTAAGTCATTTTATTGGGGGCAACTTCCTAAAGCTAGTCATGGATTAGATCTTGCAACATCCGATCACAGTCATAAAACAAAAAAAGTCAAAAACATTAGAAAACAATAAAAATAAAAAACATGCAAAAAACATCAAAAACAAGACAACATCATTGGGTTATTCCTTCACTCAAACAGTCTAAGATATCAACATTTTTTTGAACCTCACAGCTAGTTCAAGTAGATTTCCCACATCATACCCTCTAGACACAAAAACGGGATATCAATCCATGCTATCAATGTTGTTCACCCAAAAAAAAATCATGTTTTGAGTCAAACGGTCAAACTACGTGGTCCCTACGTGTACAACGTAGGCAAGGCATTTTATGCCCTGAGACCCTAGGTCAGTCCCCTTAGGTTTTCAACATGCTTTATTTCAAACTTAGTCAAAAAATACAAAATCCCAAAAACATATATGATATACAAAATCCAAAAACATTCACAAAAAAAAAAGTCAAAAAGGTCAAACCAAGCTATCTACGAGCCTCTGTGTGTACAACATAGGAAAGGATTATCTTTGATGATCCCCCAAGGCCCTAGGTTAGTCCCATTAAAACAACAAAAACAACATCATAAAACTTAGAAAATCAAAGAAAAAGACCCATCCCATCATCAAAATCCATGATAAACATTTCATCCATGATAAATGAATCGTCACAATCATCCTTTGACAAAATAAACAAACAAACAAAGAAAACATCAAAAGCTAGAAATCTCAAGCAAAACAAATGCATAAGAGTTGACTATAAACAGGCGAAAACAATGCCAAAGTATCAACTACCTATCTTTTTAACAAGTCCCAACAACATCCTGAGATATGCCTTAACGAATTTTTTCCTATGATAGACATGATCAACAATAGATAATAGCCCCACCATAAATAGATATGGAAAGTGATATTATAGCTTTGTTTTTATCTTTCTGTATTCTTACTTTTTGTGATTTATTTTATTGACTCGTTCCTAGGATCTCTCGAGGATGTACACAAGGATTTAGAGAAGAAGGAATGGGGGAAATTGAGCGTTATTTCAATTTGTTGTTTGTAAGATATTTTTGTAATATTACCATGGAAAATACTTTATTTATTGGGTATGGAAGTTGTATTAAAATAGTTCATGAAGCAATTACATGTTAGGTGTTCTATACCTCTCTGTGTGACTAGTCCGAAATATTTTTCACGCAACCCCCCATACTTTAAACAAAGTTTTCATATGTTTGGTATGAACAAAGATAATCTTTGTTTGTAGAGTCAAATTCCATGAAATGGATACAAAGTCACCTTGGTAATTCATACCCTAGTGCATCGTATCTATTTGCTACATCAAACAAGTTTTTTTCAAACCGCGAAGACTCTAAAGTGTAGCAAAAGCAACTCATCAATCACTATTCATCATCAATATTTCTTCTAATTTTAACATCACATTTCTATCCATCATCAATAGTTCTTATAATTAACATTAAATTTCTATCCATCTTCATATTTCTTCTAACTAACATCATCAATATTTCTTCTAATTAACATCATATCTCTATCTATCATCAATATTTCTTTTGATTAACATTCATCCTACATAAAAAATCATCAATACCATATCCATACCGCATCCACAAATATTATAAATACATATCATGATGATAATAAGCCAATAAAAACATCATGTATCATGTATGGGGCATTCACTTATCAACACAAATCACATCATAAATGAGAAAAATTATGATTCATTCCTCCACATCAAATTCATACATCAAAATAGCACAAAAACACATATAAACAAACATCATCATATATCACCATCACATAAGCATAAAATGAGGTTGAATCAAAGAAGGTATATCTCATATATATCATCGTCAAAAAGGGAATATGTCATACTTACATCATCCATAGTGACACAAGTGTGATAGGATAATACAAAATCATAACATATATACGAGGTCTCGACTAGACCAATGAATATATATAACACATGTCTACAAAATGCCTTTGCGCCATGAAACAACATGAAGATAAAGTACTAAAAAAGTAAGATCCCGACAGGAAGGAAAAAACACTACTAACCACTAAAATGATCTGGATGTCTGACAGACTGATCACCTGCACCTACACTTGTATCACCACCACCATCGCTCACAACACTCGGCTCCCAAAACTATGGATGTCAAGAGGCCTTAGGAACAATAGCATCATATAAGGTATGATAATAGGTGGATGTCTATAGATACCGATCTCACTCAGCTCACATACTATCAAGCTTTGCCCAAAGAGTATCTCTCTTTGTTGTTAATAATAGTACTTGAGCCTCTATAGCATTTCATCGGCCAATCTTGATCTCTCTCTCTCTCAGCCCTCAAAGTTTCTACCAAAAGATCCGTAGCCTTTCGTAGTGAAATATCTACATCTCTTGACAAAGTCATCTTAGCTAGCAATATATCAACATCCCTAGCTAGTGGAGGAGGACTCAAAAGTCGGAACCTGTCCCTGACCATGTGCAAGAGGCACCCGCTCATCTCGAATACCCTATGCCTCATCAAGTCAAGCTCGATCCAACTTCTCTATGAGAACCTCAACACATTTTCGCTCCTCGTGACGATTTGTAATACCTGCTCTTCCCACAATGGGATCACCCCATGGATCAATAAACTTCAAAGGCTTGCACCGTGCCCACCACTCATCATAAATCGTGAGGAGTACCTAGATCTTCCACACCAACCGGCCAACCCCAACCAACTAGTGAAAGTGCTCTAAACTTGGTAATCACAGTATCTACATCAACCTAGAGACCCCATACACAGACCTCCTGAGTATTTTGGCCAAATCGAGCCTCATACACATTAGGAACCCACCCCTATCTCTCTCTGAACTGGTGAAAAACTTGGTCTGGTAGATAATGCTCTATCACAGAAGATGAACGACCAATCAACCAATGATTTTGTCAATATTAAACAAGTTGATCAACATCCTCTGGCCAAACCTCGTAGCTCATATAAGGTCTCCATACAAAACCATGCATCTCATCAAACACACAATACCAATAATGCAAGTCCCAAGGAAAGGTGTAATGCATAGTCCCCATAACAATAAGAGTAGGGATCATTCAAATAATGATCCTAAATCCCATCCGGATGAGTCACTACAATATTTTCCCATGCCCAAATGTGAAAAAGTGAAATGCCTGCCGACATAGACTTATTGCCCAATACACCACCTTGTGCATATCTCAGTAAAGATGAGCAAGCAAACAAGCACCCTAGGCATATCTCATCCCATGCTCTAGCATACTCTCGATACACGTACCACAACCAATAGTAAACTATCAACCTCGCCTATTAGGAACAACTAATCCTGATACCAAACCATAAAGGACAAGTACAATAGGATCTGCGCTATCAAAAAACCCAGATAAATCAACCTCTGAATCATGAGCATCCAAGTGTGCAACATCTAACAAATGTTGCATAGCGTGGGCACCTCGTCGAACATGATACGTAATAATCTCACCCCAAATAGGAAGACAAAGTATCCTCCAAACATCCTCAATAGTAATAGTAGCCTCCCTTATAGGAAAATGAAAGGAGGATGTCTCAGAGTGCCACCTCTCCACAAGAGCAATCATCATCACCGTATGAGTCCTGATCAAAGGCATGTAAGAAATATACTATAAACCCGCGACATCAAGGAAGTATCACTCCAACACACTGAAATAGGCAGTTGGATTGAAAAAGTGATGAGGACGTCTCTCTCTCATCATAAGTGCTCTGAGACTCACTTGCAATCATTATAAACCAGAATGTTAGGGTTTCATTCTAAACATGTAAAGCAACACAAAACAACATGAGCATGATGACAAATGACATCTAGGATGAAAAATAGACACATGCTAGGGTTTAGAACAAATGCTAAAAGAAAAAAATATAAGAAGTCAACTACTAGATTCTGGAGCAAATACCAGACAAGGGCGTTTTTTTTAGGCAATTGCGAAGGTTTAGGTCAAAAGCATGAAACAGGTGCATTTTTTTTTAGGAAACTGCACAGTTTCAGGTCAAGGGCATAGAAACAAGGGCACAAGTTTAGGTCAACTATGTAGTTCTAGGTCAATAGTGCAGTTTTCAGACAAGTTTGCAACTTTCAATCAAAAGCATAAAATAGAAGCACAAATTTTAGGCAACTGCATAGTTTTCAAGCAAGTGCATAGTTTTGACAGGGAAAAAGCATAAAAAATGATGCAACTATGCAGGAATCTCAAAAACAACACTATTGACTGACAGAACTTTGTACACGCATAACAAGAACAAAATAGGATGAAAGTTCAAAAAGCGAGAAGGTACATATTGGGCTAACAACACCTGAAGTTTGTCCAAACTCCTAAACAAGCTTGAAACAATGTGGGGCAACCTCGAATCTCAACATTGTTCCTCAACAACTAACAAAATGTGAAATCCAGAAGCAACAATTACCAAGAGGATCAAAGCACAAATGAGCCAATTTGAAGATAAATTTCCTATATAACACCTCAAGAAAACCCTAATTTCATCTAAGAAACCCTAATTTCACTTAGGGAACCTTCTTACTTTCAAATTAGAATCTCTAGAAAGCATCAGAACAAGAAACGAAGCACCTATTGATATAACATTTCATCTGAAAACATCGAAACTGAAATACAATAGTGTTAAGAGCCTAACCTCAAAGCTTGAAATTTTTGGTCAACCTCTCGATGGGGCAACACAGAGTCCTACCATCATTCCACTGAATGCTAAAGCATAGTGGGGCATAATTTTTTTTCAAAAACTTGATCTTAAAAATAGAATCTTTGAAACAAAGCAACCAGTACTTTGTATCGAAGAGGGGGAAAATGTAGACATGTAAATTGACTTAACACCTATCACCCACCCCGAACAACATCATTAACATCAAACAACATCAAACAACATCGAACAGCATAGAACAACATCAAATAACCTCGAACAACATGAAACAATATTAAACAATCATCCTGTAACATCTTGGAATGACTCGTAATTATCCCATAACTTCTCAAAATGACTCAGAATTATCCTGTAACATCTCGGAATGACTCAAAATTGTCTCGTAACATCTCATAATGACTCATAATTGTCTTGTAACATCTCAGAATGACTCAAAATGACTCAAAATGACTCAAAATTGTCTCCTAACATCTTAGAATGACTCAGAATTGTCTTGTAACATCTCAGAATGACTCGAAATTGTCTTGTAACATCTCAAAATGACTCAAAATTGTCCCGTAACATCTCGAAATATCTCAGAATTATCCCATAACATCTTAGAATGACTTGAAATTGTCCTATAACATCTCGAAATGACTCAAAATTATCTTGTAACAGCCTGAAACAACTCATAATCATCCTATAATGTCTCAAAACGTCTCGGAATCAGCCTGAAATAGCTCAGAATCATCCCATAATATCTCAGATCATCTCGAAATCACCCTAGAACATCTCAGAATCATCTCGTAATGTCTTGGATCATCTCAAAATCATCCCGCAATGTTCCCACATCACACCACATCAAATGACATCAAAAACCCTAATTCCTCTATTAATTGAATAATACAACATTATTTAATTAATTCACTTTTTCATCGTTTCGGACAAATTAAATAAATTTCATTTATCTAATAAAGTCCTAAAAACTCTAATTCTACTATTGATTAAATAAAACAACATTATTTGATTAATTCACATTTCATCATTTCGATGTTCAATTAAATAAATCACATTTATTTAATGAAGTCTTAATCTCAATTTATTTCATCCTGATTGATTAAATAATGCCAATTATTTAATTACGTCACTAAATCACAGGTTATTCCCCTAAGTTGATTAAATTATTAAATCAAACTATTCAAATCAATTATCAAAAGTCAAATCAAACTAATGCAACTTTGTTTGCAAAAGTCAAACTTGATTTGCACGTTCAACTCCAAAAAGGAATTAATTCATATTCCTCACCCACTTTCTGATTGAGAAAATTACGATTGTTGACTGAGCGATCTAATTTGTTAACTAATCAATCTAAATTGCTAACTAAGCAATCTAAGTTGTTAACTAATCAATCAAATTCCTAACTAAGCCATCAATTTCCTAACTAAGCCATCTAGATCCTGACTGATCAATCTAAATCCCTAACTGGCCAATCTATTTCTCAATCACCCAAATTGCGCAATCAACTTTGCACAATCTTCTCATGTCTAAATCCTCTCAACACACTTTGACCGTTGATCTAGATATTCTCCAACACGATCTTGATCGTCTATTTCAAATCACATCTTCTATATAACAAACCCCTTTCCTCACAAATAAGGATCAGAGAATCAACATACATTGTGTAACGAAGTGTTGTCAGGAACACCATTGATAGAGCTTCACCATTTCTTCGATCAACCAACCAAAACAGTCACTCATCAAGCTTTTGCACACGAACTTTGGAGGCTTCGTGGTGATAAGAACAACCCAACATCAGGCGAATACACTCCACTACGAGATGGTAAGACTGTGTTATTCTTGTACATTCAATACTGTAATCATAGATTCTTTAATGCATGCTAAAATAGCTTAGTTTCATTTCGTATGTGTAGGTTTAGATCTTAAAAATTAATATACATCTAATCTTAGTTTAGATTCTTTGATTTGACATGTTTTGATCCCTCTTCCGGTCTAACCTTCTCCCCCTCACACACATACTTACATACATACAAGCATAATACATATGTACATACAATCCTACATACATACAAGCATACATGTACATATGTAAATATAATCTTACATACATATAGGCATACATACATACATGCATTGATACATACATACATATAGGAATACATACATACATACATACATGACATACAAGCATACATGTACATACAAACATACAAATATATAAACATACATTCAATAGAGTACCATTTAACATATAAAGCAAGACATAACATGAGCATGTTATACCACGCTCACATTATGTCTTGCTAGACATGTCCCGTACAAACACAAAAAACCATGTCAAAACTAAGATATAATGTGAGTGCATTATAACACTTTCATGTTATATCTTGCTTTGGGAATCTCCAAGCCTTAGGCTTTGTATTTTCCTTGGAATACCAACCCAAAGGCTTGGAGGGCCTTCCCAATGACTAGAGATGTGTTTTTGTAAATTCTATAATATTTCATATAAGTGGGTTTATTCTCACTACCAGGATTGCACGTGTTTCAACGTTGAACAAATTGAACACGTAAATAATGTTAGGCTCTCTCTTAGCTATCCAATGATGTAATTTTTTTACTTTTTGACAATATTAAGCCTTTCATCTATAATTTATTTTGTTTGTGTGTCTCCTTTTTGGAAAAAAGAAGTGTTTGGTTCTTTTTTCGTTATAAATTAACCATTCATTGAAATTTCAAATAAATTACATTTTTAGAAACTATAATCCATTCTACAATTATTTTTTAAAAATCAATTAGTTCAAAATTTGTAGGGGTAGCACGGCCAAAATTCTTTTTTTTTTTCAGGAAATGTCCACTTTGAAAATTAGTAAAAATCAAATATTCATTAAAAAATTATCAAAAAAATTGTGCATCAACTACATATTGTTAACTAATTTCTCACTGGAGTGATTTTAAAAATACTAAAAAAAAGTTTACCGTGTTAGGTGTGCACAAAAATTGCTATGTTATGTTTTTCTAACAAAAACAACACCAATTTGTGTGCATTTGTCATTTGAACCCCTTAATCTCAACCATTTTCAAAATAAATTAGTAGTTTAGAAAGTAGAATTGAAGCACTATGATCCTTGTTTTTGTTGCATCTCAAAAAATTTAGTGTAACTATCCTCAATTTCACATCCAACATTAGTATTTCCTAATATCAGGGAAAAAAAAAGTGGCCACTTAAGACCCCTTTTTGTCCCCCCATCTTTTTGCACTTACCCCTATAACTAATTGTTTAACCGTACTATTAAAGAAGTAATGCAATTTGTATTAACACAATAGTTTCATATTAATTGGATGACAACAAAGAAGCCAGGAATTTAATTGATAAAGAAGCTACAATGCTACTATTAAGGAACTGATATTGTTGTCTAATTTGTGTAAATAGTAAAGGTTTCAACCATATTATATTCTTTATGTGCCCACAGAAAAAAAAAAAAAAAAATCTATTATTAAAGAAACATTAATGCAAGGGCATGGTTAGGAGGATTCAACTTCCTAGCTTACACAATTAACAAAGTGATATGAATGCACTAATGCTAATAGTGTAATATCTCAATGTTCCTATGCAAAATTTATACAGACATCAACTAACAAGATGTTCATGAAGGTTGTTTGGTAAAAAAAGAAACCCATAAATTCAAGAATAGTAATAGTATTCATTATTTTAGGAAAGGACTTGCAAACCACGATTTCGCATTCCAATTATCCATTTGTAGGCATCGATTGACAATATAATTTTCATAATTCATTGTTAGAAACAAATTATCATTGATACAAATCTATAAATAATTCAACTAGAATACATCTAAATTTTATCTACACAAGTAAAGTAAGAGTAAAATCCATTGTACATTAAAATTTACTTTCCTGTACATGTTCATTTTATAACTTAAAACATAAGAGCATTTACTTGAATCAAATATATGTTCACTATAATTCCTTTGCTTGCAATCTAAAAAAAATTTCCAATCTGTAACTCAACATAATTTAATTCAACATTTTTGGACCAACAAAACTATAAGAATTTGAGCATCCAGTCTTCTTCTACAAAATCAAGACACTCACAGAAACCTACATACACCCAATAGAGCATCCTAGTCCTGCTCTCCACCCAGCATAGGACTGATAAGTCCATCCCCGAGCAGGAGACAAAACCAAATGTCGAAAAAAAAATAAAACTAAATTAACAAATTCACACATAAAGAACCCTCTCACAAGATTCTTGCAAAGGGGGAGAAGGGGGATTCCTTTCCCTCTTGGGGATCAATACATCATTTTTATTTTATACACAAACATTTCCACCTTTTGTGCACAACCTCCTCTAACACACACCAATTCACAACTTCTTCACATCTAGCTACTCCACACCCCATTCACCACCCAAATCTACCATTCACAACATCTCCACAACCAACCACCCCATACACCATATAACACCCAAATCCACCCATCACCACATATATATAGATTAAATCATTTCATCAAGAATCCCCAAGAGAGGCTCTGCACCCTCCTCAACCCCACACAAAGGAGGCTCTTAGCCCTCAGGCGAGATCCGCTCCTTCTACACACCTGTAAACCCCATCACACATTCAAGTTTCTACAAAACAAGAAATGACACAAATATTCACGACAAAAAAAAAATCCTTCTAGAATTCAATAAACACAACAAAAATTCCAAATCAAGGTACAAAACTAACCTTGACTATCCAAGTTAGGATCAGCCCAAAAGCCCAAGAAAATAATTCAAGTTTCTTCTCTTTGTTCTTGTCTGGTTCAACCTCCAATATCTTTCAGCCAAACACCCCCAACTCCAAACCACCAAACTCAAGAAGCAACAATCTTCACCTACCAATTGTATTCCCAAAATGAAGAAAATTCATCAAATAAAAATTCCCCCTCAACCATAAAAATTCTCGGGAACAGTGTGTTAGCCCTTTATTGGACCCTTGTGGGCTAGCTAGATTGGTTAGAGGGTCAGTGGTAATTTCTAGAGAGTTTGATCATTCTCGTGTTCAGAGCCCAGTGTTGGTTCACAACAGGCGTTAGCAGTTCAGGAGTCGACAGCTTCTAACGGCACAGGATTCTATGAAGATTTGTGGAAGTTATGCCTATTTGAGTGATTTAAGTTATTTATTAACTTAATATTTTATTATAAAGTCAAATTGACTTTATACTTTTTAAATCACTTAAATATTCTCTAAAAGCGATTTAATATTTTAATCACTTAAATTAATAAAGTGCGCCCAAGTATTTAAGTCAAATACTATTGAAATGACTTAAATATATTTTAAAAGATTTAAAATATAAAGAGGGGCGTATCTTTCTTGGAATTCGTGCCTTTTGCATATAAGGGCATTTTTGGCAATGAGAAACTCACCTTTTGATAATTTTGACTTTGCCTTGTGTTTCTTCCTGTGCATTCTCCTATGATCAGGGTTTGAACAAGATTCCTCTTCAGTGTTGAGCACTCTTGAGATTGTGAGATATCAATCGAATCAGTGTAGTTGAGAGCTTCATTCAAAGGTTCTACTTGATTCTGTCAGAGATTTACCATTTAGTATTTACTTGTCCGCAATAGGGAAAGAGGGTTTCATCTCCAGAGATGCCATTCTCTACAGATGTCAGCTTTCAGAGTGTTCCTTTTGGGTTTCTACCTTGGCCATACAACTTCCCTTGGGTTATGTGCCGATTAAGGGAGGCGTGTGAAGCATCTTGTTGAAACGCCTTTGTTTTGGCTCCTGTTTTCCTTCCATCATTGGCGTGTACCCTTCTCAAGTGCTTGTATCTAGTTTCTAAAAGGGAGAACTCAAATCTAGAAGCCAGTCATCTTTATATGTCAGTTTTCACCATTCTTGGCTGGCGAGCTGGCTTATTTTTTAAAATAAATAATTTGGAACCCTTCTGGTATGTTTATCATTTGCAATCTATTTGTTTCAGTTAAATAATGTCTTCTACACTTTCATTCTGAAGAAAATAGTGCAAATTTACATTTTATAAGCATTTATGTTGTGTGCCCCTTCTCTTTTGTCTATCAAACTTTCTCTAAAAAACTAAATAACACTAAAAAGACTTAAGAAATACTAGAGTTAGAATTGAGAGCCAGCATGGCTCATCACAACCTCCCCTGAAAATAGAAATTCTCCTGACTCCTCAACTTCCCTCAAACACAAAACAAATGAAAATATTATTCAATTAAAAACATATTTCCCTCCACAAATAAACTCACATAAAATTCAAGTCATTCTAACATTAACCCCCCTTAAAAATTAAGAAAACAATAATTTTGGCAATTGGACTTTGTCTCCAATTCTAAAGGAAGTTGGACTGCCCACCTACAACATCTCAATAGAAGCATTAGTGTGTTTTGAAAATTATAATAAAAAAATTAAATATAAACATTAATATCTTCTAACATCAAATTTATAAAATCTATCATATAATATATATTTAATGTTGTGGAAATTTCACATGTATCTCAAATACTTTATGATCAAATTATCTTATTAAATGAGCACATTATCTCATTTACAAGCAAATAATTATCTAAACTTGCATATAAAACATTTATATAATAATATCCATAAATCAAAATCTTAACATCAACCATATCCAAAACATCAACCATATATATAAAGTCGAACTAAGGTCTCCAAAATTGTTTTGGCTATACCTCACATTCTCCCCCTCTAGTCTCAGGCTTCCTCCTAGAAGCTATCAAAAAGATATAGGAATGAAGATTTCATCCAAATTGTATCCTCCCATAAACAGATAATCTCAAAGTTCCAGTACAATAACCATCCCTCTTCCAAAGGTTTTAGAAATAAATACATTCAATGAATGAAATACATGTTTTCCCTAATGCGAGCATTACATACTTCTATCTTATTTATTCTAAATTCTATCTTCAGTTGTTACCATCATTTTTCATGTTAATGACTTGAACATCTATTTATCATAAGAATAGAACTTCCTGAGATCTACTCCTAATAGATCAGATAACTATTCAATTTATGCTTAAAATATATATACAAAACAACCCTTAACCATATGATCTTCATTTTAAATGATATACCCATGACCCCTTAATCATCCCTTAAGGAATTGAGTATTTATTTTATCAAGAAAATGAATGTATGAAGCATTATTGTATGAACACTCACATAAGGGCTTGTCTCAAGAAATAGTGTAAGGTAAACCATCTTTGCAAACGATAAATAATGTCCACATGGAAAAGTTACACATAAAGGAAGTAGTGACAATTATTCATATCAAGATAAGAAGCTAAAGAATGTTGGAATTTTGCCCAACTCGCGAGTCAACAGCTCAGTCAACTTCAATGGTCTTCGTCAACCCTTACCGCCATACCGCGCTAACTCCATCTTCTGTTCGCAGTAACGCAGTGACCACCGCACTACCGCGGCCCCTTAACTCACTCACCGCGGTAATGCGGTTAACCGCCAACCAGCTTCTCTCGCCAACCGTCCGTGCAGTTACCACTCTACCGCGGTCTACCTTCTTGCCTCCTGTGGTAGCGCGCTGCCCGACAGCTTGTAGTCTATTGACCGTCAGTGGATGGTTACCGCGGCCACCGCAGTCTATTATTTAACCGCGGCGATATCGCGGTAAGCTCATTCCTTGCAGTCTGCTCGATTACCGCGGCCACCACGATCTCCTCGTAAACTACGGCGGTAGCGTGGTAGTCAACGACGGTTGACTTTTTCGGTGCGTTTGTTAGTGGGCTCCACGTCAGCATAAAAGGACGATTTTGATTGGATTTTCTTTAATATGACTAGGACAATATTAAATCGATATGACCTTGTATAGGACTGTTTATTGCTGGCATGTTTATGACATTAAATTTTGTTTTAATTTTTTGTCTGGGTCGAAAATCTTTATATACTGGAATATATTTGTAAAATAGTGACGAGGATGATATAATATATTTTTTCTCTCAAGTAGCAAAGGTTGTTAATGGTTGTTCTATGTTAAATAATTTTAGTGTGTTTGTTTTTGTTTTATCTCTGCTATTTCCTTCACGTGGTATCAGAGCCTAAGGTTAGTTGTAGAGAGTCTGTAAATCATGGAAGCAAGCACAAGCTTGAGTAATCCTAAAATTCCACAATTGAATGGAAAGAATTATGACTACTGGTCTATAACAATGAGAGCATTGTTCTATTCACAAGACTTATGGGAGTATGTAGAGAATGGGTTTCCAAAACCAGCAAATGCAGCAGCATATAATGCTTTGACACAAGCAGAGAAAGATTTGTTGAAGGATAAAAAGAAGAAGGATTCAAAGGCTCACTTCTTCATCCTACAAGGTGTACATGAAAGTATCTTTCCCAGAATATCAGCCACTACCAAGTCCAAGCAAGCTTGGGACATTAAAAATAGCATATCAAGGAATGGACAAAGTCAAAACTGCAAAGTTGCAAATACTGAGAAGAGAGTTTGAGAATCTGTTTATGAAAGAAAAATGAGTCAGTTGATACATACTTTACACAAATAATGGGACTGGTAAACCAGATGAGAACACATGGTCAGACACTAGAAGATGTCAAAGTTGTAGAAAAGATTTTGAGAAGTTTACCCACAAGATTTGAGACAATTGCAGTCACAATAGAAGAGACCAAGGATCTCACATAGTACTTAGTTGATGAGCTATATGCTTCACTAATTTCTCATGAGAACAGACTCAGCAGAACAACAAATATGTCATTGGAGCATGCATTTAAGTCACAAGCTTCAATTAACCAAGGAAGAAGCAGAGGTAGATCAAATTTTAGAGCAAGAGGAAGAGGTTTCAATAGAAGTGGAAGAAATAATCAGTTAAGTTCAAGTGGAAGAGGCAGCAGCCAAAACCCATCTCAAAACTTTCCTCAAGGACAAAGGTATGATAAATCTCAGGTCCAACGTCGTTACTGTAAAAATTTTGGCCATTACATGAATGAGTGTAGAAAGAAACAGTATGAAATGAGTAGACAAAATGCAAACTTTTCTAGAGAGAGTCAAGACAATAGACCTGGTAAAAGCACAATGTATTTATCCTGTAATGTAGCACAAGCTAGTGAGAAAGAAGTTTGGTTTTTAGATTCAGGCTGTAGTAATCATATGACAGGGAATTTAGAATTGTGCACAAGTCTAGATGAGAATATTAAGTCATATGTCAACCTGGGTAATGACAACAAAGTGTCAATTAAAGGAAAAGGGAATGTTAATATTCTAACCAAGCAGGGGGAGCAAAAATATATTTATGATGTTTATTTTGTGCCTGGCCTTAAACACAATTTGATGAGTGTAGGACAGTTAATTCAAAAGGGTTATAGGGTGTCTTTCAAGAATGGGTTATGCACTATTTTAGACAAATACCCAAGTGGCCATATGATTGCAAAAATTCACATGACAAACAATAGAATCTTTCCTTTGAGAATTCAGCTAGCTTTAAGTACAAACTTTGCACAAGCACAAGAGGTATCAAACTTTATACAAACTGTCTTTTAGGCAGAGGTAAAGGATGAGAACTGGCTTTGGAATTTAAGGTTTGGTCATTTAAACTTTGGAGGTTTGAATTTGCTTCATAGAAAGAACATGGTAAAGGGAATTCCATTAATTCAAAAACCAAAGAAAGTTTGTGAAGGTTGCATACTTGGAAAGCAACATAGAGAGTCTTTCCCAGAAGGGAAATCCACTAGAGAAAAAGCCCCTTTGAAAATAGTTCATTCAGATTTATGTGGTCCAATGCAGACACCTTCAATAGGTGGTAGTTTCTATTTTCTTACTTTTATAGATGATTATTCAAAGAAGACATGGGTGTATTTTCTGAAACAGAAAAGTGAAGTGTTTAATTACTTTTGTCAATTTAAATCTTTAGCTGAAAAATAGAGTGGTTGTTTTATTAAAGTACTGAGAACTGATAGAGGAGGTGAATACATATCAAGAGAGTTCTTAAATTTCTGCAAAGAACATGGAATACACAGACAATTCACAACAAGATACACACCTCAATAGAATGGTGTAGCAAAGAGAAAAAACAAAACCATAATGGAGATGGCAAGAAGTATGTTAAAAGCCAAGCACTTAACAAATGAATTTTGGGCTGAAGTTGTATCTTGTGCAACATACATCATGAATAGATGCCCAACAAAAAGTGTGATGAATATAATCCCTGAGGAAGCATGGACAGGTAAAAAGCACAGTGTGTCTCACATGAGAGTTTTTGGTTGTGTTTCATATGCACATGCTCCTGAACAGTTGAGAAGAAAACTTGACAACAAAGGAGAAAAATGCATTTTTGTTGGATATAGTGAAGAATCCAAAGCATACAAATTGTTTAATCCCTCAATCAAGAAAGTAATAATCAGCAGGGATGTCCAATTTATTGAAGATGAAGCATGGGATGGAAGCAAAGAAAATACAGTCAATGTTACTGTTAATATCCCTCAAGATGAGAATGAAAATACAGTTCAAACTAATATTCCTAATCAGCCTCAAGCAAGTGGTCAACAACTGACACCAACAAGTAATACAAGAGTAGCAACAAGAGGACTGCAGACGCCAACCACTGGAAGAATTTCTGGCGCAGGACCTTCAAGTCCACATTCTGCAGATTCAAATGATTTATCAAATCCAACTTTGGCTAGCATGAGGAGGCAGAAAATCATAAGCATGACTGATATCTATAATCAAAATGAAGGTGAGAACAATTCTCAACAATTTACACTATTTGCCTTTTATTCACAAGCTGAAGATCCAATTCATTATGAAGATGCAATCAAGGAATAAAAGTGGTTAATGGCAATGGATGATGAGATAGATTCAATAGAAAACAATCAGACATGGGAGTTGCAAAGTCTTCCAAAAGACAAAGATGTCATTGGTGTCAAATGGATTTATAAGACTAAGTTGAATGCAAATGGAGAAGTGCAGAAGCACAAAGCAAGATTGGTGGTAAAAGGATATGCACAACAACTTGGAATAGATTACAATGAAAATTTTGCACCAGTTGCACAACTTGACACATTCAAAATGCTACTGGCTTTAGCAGCACAAAATAGATGGCTAGTTCACCAAATGGATGTGAAGTTAGCATTTCTCAATGGTTATCTAGAAGAGGAAGTCTACATTGATCAACCACTAGGATATGAGATATCAAGACAAGAAGACAAAGTCTACAAACTGAAGAAGGCACCGTATGGTTTGAAACAAGCCCCAAGAGCTTGGTATAGCAGAATTGACAGTTATTTCACAAATAATGGATTTACCAGATGTGACAGTGAACCAACATTGTATACCAAAGTGAATGATGAAGGTAAAATTCTGATAATATGCCTGTATGTTGACGATTTGATCTTAACTGGAAATTTGTCAATTGAAATGTTCAAAACAAAAATGATGAAAGAGTTTGAAATGACAGACATGGGAATGATGAAGTATTTTTTAGGCATTGAGGTAACACAGAATAAAGATGGTATTTTCATTTCACAGTCTAAATATGCAAAGGATGTTTTAAAGAGATTCAATATGTTAAACTGTAAGTCAGCACCTACTCTAATGGTGATTGGACTGAAAATGAGCATAGAAGATAAAGGCTCAGATGTTAATCCAACTTTGTACAAACAGCTAGTAGGGAGCTTAATGTATTTGACTGCCACAAGGCCTGATTTAATGTATTCAGTCAGTTTGATTTTCAGATTCATGGAAACACCAAAGGAGAATCACTGGCAGGCTGGAAAGTGAATTCTAAGGTATATCAGTGGAACCAGAAATTTTGGGATCCAATATTCCAGAACAGATGATTTCAAATTAACAGGTTACATAGACAGTGACTGTGCTGGAAGTGTTGATGACAGGAAAAGCACCTCTGGTTATGTTTTTCATTTTGGAAGTGGTGTTGTTGCATGGGCTTCAAAGAAACAGCCTATTGTCACCTTATCATCAGTTGAGGCTGAGTATGTTGTAGCAACCAGTGCATCGTGTCAAGCAGTGTGGATGAAGCGAGTTCTGAAAGAGATTCAAAATGAACAGGTTGATGCTACCAAAATTTTCTATGACAACAATTCAGCCATTGCATTATCGAAGAACCTTGTATTTCACAAATGTAGCAAACACATTGATACATGATTTCATTTTATCAGGGAGCTAATTAATGGCGGGGAGATTTCCTTAATTTTTTGCAAGTCAGAAGATCAGGTTGCAGACATTTTCACAAAGCCACTAGGCAAAGAAAGCTTCAACTTTCAAAGAGACCGGCTAGGAATCAAAAATGGCGCGAGTTGTGCTCAAGGGGGAGTGTTGGAATTTCACCCAACTCGTGAGTCAACAGCTCAGTCAACTTCAATGGTCTTCGTCAACCCTTACCACCATACCGCGTCGACTCCATCTTTTGCTTGCGGTAACACGGTGACCACCGCACTACCGCGGCCCCTTAACTCACTCACCGCGGTAATGCGATTAACCACTAGCCAGCTTCTCTTGCCAACCGTCCGTGTAGTTACCGCTCTACCGCGGTCTACCTTCTTGCCTCCTGCGGTAGCGCAGTGCCCGGCAGCTTGCAGTCTATTGACCATCAGTGGACGGTTACCGTGGCCACCACGGTCTATTATTTAACCACGGAGGTAACGTGGTAAGCTCGTTCCTTGCAGTCCACTTGGTTATCGCGGCCACCACGGTCTCCTCGTAAACCGCGGCGGTAGCGTGGTAGTCAACGACGGTTGACTTTTTGACTTTTTCGGTGTGTTTGTTAGTGGGCTCCACATCGACATAAAAGGACGATTTTGATTGGATTTTATTTAATATGACTAGGACAATATTAAATCGATATGACCTTGTGTAGGACTGTTTACTGCTGGCATGTTTATGACATTAAAGTTTGTTTTAATTTTTTGTCAGGGTCGAAAATCTTTATATACTGGAATATCTTAGTAAAATAGGGACGAGGATAATATAATATATTTTTTCTCTCAAGTAGCAAAGGTTGTCAATGGCTGTTCTGTATTAAATAATTTTAGTGTGTTTATTTTTGTTTTATCTCTACTATTTCCTTCAAAGAAAAAAATATATCCTGATTTAATCAAAAGAAATAGTATCATTCACATGATAATGGCCGCCATCAATGAAAATAGGCTATGATGTTCGCATAAGAATTCAAATTTTGCAAGCACCATCAAAATCCAAACACTTCCCCAAGGGCTTATCAGCGTTACAAATCAGGCACAATAATTGGCTAATTACAAAGCCTCCCATGGAATAATACCTAAACAACAAAATAAAATAAAAAAATCAAGCAGCCTAAATGCTTTCGTTATGGTACATCCAAGGATTTTGTCATTTATTATATGGTAACAGTTTTAGGAGACCCAAGCTTCTAACTTGCATGGCCCTAAATATCACTCTCAAATGATTTCTAATACCAAGGACAAAATGGAAAACATTTACATGATGCAACTCTTTGGCCAGACATTCGCTGGACTGGGGGAATCATTATTACAATAGGGTTCAAAATGGAGCAATATGGCATGACCCAACAATGTTAGCTCTTACAATTGCAATAAACGGAGGAGTGAATATAATCTTTGGTGATTGCAATAATGTTGCAAAAACATTGCAAAAATATATTTAAATATATCCTAGAAATGCAAAATCATATTTCAGAGACTTATTTTTTTCATAAATCAAGGTATGCCAGCACCAAAAAACATAATTAATATTACACAACCCAGAGCATTAAGTTGCAGCATCCATAAGTTCAAAAAGATGTTTACTAAGCTCTAACATTGCATTAGATCAAAAGAAACAAAAAAAATATTATAAGGAACACTCACACTGTAATGAAATAATAGAAAGATAATTGATCCAAAATCAAAACAACTACAAAAAAAAAAAGCTTTTCCAAAGAATGCCACCGAGATTGAGCTTTGAAACATGCATAGAGATAATTAAAAAATTAAAGTGAATTCATTATATGGAGGTGAAACCGAACCAAGCTACACTATAATTGCATGCAAATACATTAAATAGCATATAAATGAATAAACCTGGGATATGCAAGATACCACTTTTAATGACATTATATCAAATTTACCACCCATAAGAGCAGCAATAAGTCCACAATTTCTATTGCTAAATCAAGTTTGAAGTTGAGTCATATATTCATTTGAACATTTCTAGATACGACTGTTGTATTCCCTAATAGTTCAAATATGATATTACAGCTGAAATATAGAGTTGAAATCAGAAGTTGAACCTTTCATTTTTATGCAATATACAAGCATTTGTATTTTAAAAAGAACAAGAGTATAGTATTTGTAAGATCCAGGATAGTTAAAACAGAACCTTTATAACAAATAGTGATTTGAATGTACTACATAAGATGAAAAAATAAATAAATAAAATCTTTGAAATAAATTAACACATGCTCGAGCAAAAGATACATATACAGTAGCACAAGCATTGCAATTAGCAAGTCTAAATTGGTCTCTTATAGACAATTGCAAAAACATTCCCAACAAAAGAGATATGTTGGATCTTGAAATGGCACTCAAATCTCTAAACTTTCCATAAGAGCTAAGAGAGTTTACACAGAACCTTTCTTTCCCCCAACCATTCTAATGTCTTTGAGCTTGAGAAGAGAAAATATAAAGCAAATTTTGCTGACACTGGGAGCTCTGGGGAAAGCACCATGGACTTGTAAAAAAATTAAGAAATTGGAAATATTCTACTTACATTTAATTTAAAATATTCTTTAAAAAAATAGGATAGAAAAATGATAAAGTCTTACCCATTACAACTGTACGGCTGGGCTTAACCAACACACTCTAAGCATTGACCACACTTAGGTGGCTGGTGTGGGGCCCAATTACCTATTCTGCTTGTTGATCGCTATTTCCGTTTTTTGTTTACCATTAGCATTTAAATTGTTCCCGCGCAGTCTCACCGTTTTAGCACATTCAAACCCAAGTTTCTCATGTGATTTGTTTTCATATGCTGCAGCAGCAGCCTCCGCCGTATTAAAAGTGCCAAGCCAAAATCTTGAGCCTTTCTTATCAGGGTTTCTTATATCTGCAGAAATTTTTTCCCTCCCTTTAATTTTCTTCACTCCTCTGTAATGCTTCTCTTCGTCTTTACACAACGTCACTGTCGTTGCCCCCTTTTCATTTTCTAATGATGGACTAATTGATTTCCAACCGCTGTTTGCAGCTTCCTCCAATGTCTTATTAATGTCATTTGTTCAAATGTTTGTGGCCGAAGATAGTAGAATGTGAGACGTTATTCAAAGGATGAAGAGTCGGGGAGGAATGGGAGAAAAAATATTGTGTATTAGAATTGTAGTGAATTGTTGCTCCTCCGCTAAAATGGCAGTGGTTGTATTTACAAATTATGGCAAAAATGGTAGTTTTGGAACAAAGTATGGATGTCCATCTAAGCATAACAGACTAGAGATTATTCAGTATGCTCTAGTAGACATGTATGCAAAATGTGGAAACATAGACAAGGTATGTCAACTGTTTGATAGGATACCACAAAGAAATCTGGTCTCGTGTTATGCTATGCTTGCAGGATATGGACAAAATGTGTTTGTTGAAAGGGATTTACAAACTTTTAATCAAATATAATCAGCAGGTGTAAATCAGAACTCCACAATCTTTACCAACATCCTCCTTGCCTCTTCCAAAATGGGAGCTTTGGAACAGGTATGGACATCCATCACATGATAAAAGGAAAGCAATTTTTTGTTAGATGTTGTAGCTCAAACCGCCCTGGTAGAATCTATTATTTAGCATGTATCTATTTAAAAAATGATTGTCACTTGCAAGCTGTAAAAATTCAAAGATTGTATTGATACGAGAGTTTTAAAAAATATAGGGGAGAGGGGCCTATAGTAGGGCAGGTCAACTCTGCAGGTCCATGTGGCTATCCACGTGGACCAAAAAAATTTAAAAACTAGACCATCATGTCACCCTACCACTTGTGCATCGACCCATATTATTTTTCTTTTTAAATGATGATCCCACCACCTGTCACATATGCTTTACGTCGACGTGTCCAAAATCGACCGATTTTTCCCTCTGCTCGAAAGTGGAGCCCACCCGCCTCCTTAATCGACGAGAACATCTACGTACATAGGATCAGACAGTCGCATGTATACGACAGCCTCGCCACTTTGAACCATCAGTTTAGAGCATTAAATGCTCACCGCCTCCTTTGTTTCCTCCACTGACCAACTTGCCTTACGCGTCGCTTTGCATTTACTTGGACTATCAGATGTGTTAATCGGAGATCAAGGTTCATTCAATGCTTCACATTCTTGCATATCCTGCTTACTCTCATTCCTTTTGTTTGCAAACATTCTTGACTGTTCAGTTGACTTCGCTCTGAAACTTGTTCGACTCTCCATGCTTCATTGTTCAGCTCTTCATGCTTCTTCCTTCGGCTTTGCAGTCTCGATAGCTTTGTTTCTCTTTTAGGTGAGGTTTACAACCTCGCTCAACTCATACCACAGTCTTTAACTAGAGTTTTTTTTTCCTCTACAATCGACCATGCACTCGTAAACTTATGATATTCATTGCACCTCTACATTAGGCATTTCATATTTGCATAGTTATACAAAATATGAAATGGGTTTGACTAGTTTAAAATGGGTTTTCATTACTATTACACTTCTTCAACGAAATATGGAAAGGATTTGACTGGTTTTCATCATTGCACAAACTTTAAATCTACAAATTGGTTTTTACATTTGTTTGTTATTCCAAAATACGGAAATGGATACAATATATTTGCTTGTTACTATGAAATATTCATAGGGCTTTAATATCTACCATTTTGAGGGTTTACGCTATGCTCTTGCATTCGTGTCTTCCTCATTGCACAGACTTCATCTCTATGATTTGCTTCAAATATTCTCATGTTATTCTGAAATATGAAAATGGTATGACTGGTTTTCATTTCGAAGATATTATGGCATGTTTATTTATTATTATGTTCTTCCATGCACGATAGTTATGTCTGTGAAATGATTTTTTCATTTCAGTTACTACCAAATATGGAAAGGGTTTCACTAGTTCTAAATTACAAGGTTTTCTCTTTGACAATGCACAAACTTTAACTCTAATATTTCCCTTCAATATTTTTTTTTTATTCCCAAATATCAACATGGATTCACTTGTTTTCATTTTGAAGTTATTTTTTCATGCAATTATATTATTTTTTTCTTATATATGTATTTTTCTTTCCATACATACATATACATATTGTGCATGGAAGAAGACAATAATACATAGACATATTTCCATACTTATATATTCACATACATGTATGTGGTATGATTGGTTTTCATTTCGAAGATATTCTGCCATGCAATCGTATTATTTTGTTCTTCCATTCACAATAGTTCACTCTATGAAATGCTATTTGAGGGTTTTTCACTGATTCACAATTTCAGGATTTTCTGCCATGCACTTGTAGTCCTCTCTTTGACCATGCACAAACTAACTCTACAATTTGCCTTTAATATTTATTTTTTATTCTAAAACATGAAAATGGATTCACTTTATTTCATTTCGAAGATATTCTGCCATGCAATTATATTATTCTCTTCCTATATATATATTTTTCTATATATATATATTGTGCATGGAATGAACATAATAATACATAGACATATATTCTGCCATGCAATTATATTATTCTCTTTCTATATATGTATTTTTCTATATACAGTGCATGGAAGGAACATAATAATATATAGACATATTTCCATACATATACAAATATATATATATATATATATATATATATATATGTATGTATATGTATATATATATATATGTATGTATATGTATATATATATATATATATATATATGTATATATATGTGTGTGTATGTATATGTATATTCATATATGTATATATATGTAATTGTTTATGTGATTGTTACTATGATTTTTTTTTTATATATTTATGTTCGGCTTTCCACATTTCATTGTTCGGCTCTACACTCAAGAAACCTCCATTTCTCTTTCAGTTGAGGTTTTCTACCTCACTACGCCTGTACCATTGTATTTCCTTTTGACAATATATGTTCATGTCTCACTAAACAAATCTGGTCTAAGTAATTTCAATTCAAATAATAAAATACAACAAATTGTCACCATGCACAATAAATCCAATTGCATTACAAACTGCTCCTTAAAACCAAGCAAAATAAAGACAATAAAAAAAAATTGTTCATGCACAATAAAGACGATTTCATTACAAAATGTCAACAATTGTCTAAATATTTTTGTTCATGTTGAACTAAAAAGATCTGCTCCAAGCCATTTCAATTCAAATAATGAAATTGAAGAAATTGTCATCATACATCTATTGAATAAAAATAAGAGCATGGTTGAGAGCCCTGTAATTGTGAACCACTTAATCCAATTCCATGTTTAACCATTGCATGGTAGAAAACCCTGTAATAACACAATATAAAAAAGGTTGTTGTTTCAAGGAAGTGTTGATGTAGCAAAGCGCATATAATGTTGTTGGAGAAAACTAATGCCTGAATGAGTTGAACCTAACATAAAACATGAATTCAGATTGGGTTTTACCTCCAGGGTAAACATATGATTGTATTTATTTTTTTATAGGTTTCATTCATTCAATCTGGTATTTTTCCCTCAGCCCGAAAGTGGAGCCCACCCGCCTCCTTAATCGGTGAGAACATCTACTTACACATGATCGGATGGTCGCATGTGCACGATAGCCTCGCCACTCTGAACCATCAGTTTAGAGCATTAAATGCTCATCGCCTCCTTTGTTTCCTCCATTGACCAACATGCCTTACGCGTCGCTTCACATTTACTTGCACTGTCGAGCACGTTAATCGAAGATCGAGGTTCATTCAATGCTTCACATTCTCGCATATCCTGCTTACTCTCATTCCTTTTGTTTGCAAACATTCTCGACTGTTCGGTTGACTTCACTCTGAAACTTGTTCAGCTCTCCATGCTTCATTGTTTGGCTCTTCACGCTTCATTGTTCAGCTCTACACTCTTGAAAGCTCCCTTTCTCTTTCAAGTGAGATTTTTTACCTCACTATGCCTCTACCATTGCCTATATATATTAAAAGTAACATACATATATATAGATATGAATACATACATACATACATAATGTTTGTTTGTATGTATCTATGTATTCATGTATGTATATGTATTCATATACATATTTATATATATGTATGTATATATATAAATATGCATACATATATATAGATATACATTGTTGTGTATATATATATTCATACATACATACATACATATATATAAATGTCATTATCTTGTATGATATGCATGTGTTTTCCATGAATCTATAAATATATGGGGTTTCACAATGATGCTCTTTACAATAAACTGTAACTCAGTATCTGGGGTTTCAACTTACACTATTTATGAATGTCAAGACATTTCAGCTCAATTTGATTGATCATTTGGATTCTTGAATTGCATTATTCAATTGGATTGTTCTATTTGATTGTTCAATTGAATTGTTCAATTTGATTGATCATTCGGATTCTTGAATTGCATTGTTCAATTGGATTGTTCTATTTGATTGTTCAATTGCTTTGTTCAATTGGATTGTTCAATTTGATTGATAAATTATATTGTCCAATTTCATAGTTCATTTGCATTGTTAAAAATTATTGTTCTATTGCATTGTTCTTTTGGATTGTTCAAATGGATTGTTCTATTCGATTGATCAATTAGAATGTTCAATTTTATTGTTCAATTGGAATGTTCAATTGCATTGTTCAATTGGAATGTTCAATTTCATTGTTCACTTACAATGTTCAATTTGATTGTGATATATGTCATGTATATTCGTGAGAAGTTATTTGTTTCATTGTTTTAGACATGTTGGTATATTCAGCTGACACTTGTTATAAATTTATGTCTTGTTCAATGTCCTTCGATGGAGTGCAATTTCAATTCATTATTGGCCTTTTCATGGTGAATTGCTTGTCAAAGGTAAACAGAAAAGGATACTATACATTCTTATTGTAAGTAAAATAGTTTCCTTAGTACACTTTTATTATTAATGACTATTTTCATATATGTTTGCAGGATTCAGTTGGAGAAATTCACCATACCATTGGCCATCTCCAATTCATAGAGGTGAGGTTTTTAACCTCACTAAAGCTGCACCATTGTCTCTTGTCATTCCCTTTTCTTTCTTCTTTTCACTTATTTGTTTTGTTATGTGTGTGTTGTTTTGCTCAAGGTCAATGTTATTATTTATTTTGTTACTGATTTTGAACATAATATTTAAAGTGTTTATTTGATTGTCCATAGATCGAAGGTTCTCTTCCATTCTAAGTGCATCAACAATGTTCTCCATGATGTTTATGGCATGTATGGTGTTTATGAACACTTCCAATACTTGTGTTCATAAACACACTCAATTTGTCAAGGAAATATATGGTTCTCTTCATGCATCACTATGACTTTAATGGGTTTAATCTTTTCATTTAATTTCTATCTATACATACACTATAGCTTTCAATCTATATATCAGTGTATGTATGTATATATCTATATATATGTGTATATATATATGTACATGGCATATATGTATGTATATATATACATATATATCTATATCTATATATATGTATGTATAAACATACATATATACATATATATATGTATATACATACATATATGCCATGTACATATATATATCTGTAGATACATGTATGTATATATGTGTATATACATATATGTATACATCTATACATACATATACATCTAAATACACATTGATATATATGCGGATACATATATATATACATGTACATACACATTTATATATATGTACATACATATTTATATATATGTACATACATATTTATATATATGTACATACATATTTTCATATGCATACATGTGCATTCGTATGCACATAGGTATATATGTACATACGTATTGACATAGACATACATCTAAATACGTATGCACATAGATACATATGTACATCCTTATGCACATAGATATATATGTAGTAATGTATGCACATATAAGCCCTACATATATCCTCGAAATGAAAACCAATCAAACCATTTTCATATTTGGGGATAACAAACAAATGTTATAAGGAAATTGTACATTTAAAGTTTGTGCAATGATGAACATAATAATATGGGATATATGTAATCATATAGGTCAAATAGGTCACATCCATCTCTACCATTCACAAAACAAGAGTGAACAATAATGTATCGAAACAAATAAATTTTAGATAAGACATACATACATGTTATCTTTTGTAGAGGTATAGGCTAAAAGTAATTTTCAATTGAGCTACTGATATACAAAAGGATATATTACACAAACCAATTTCATATTTGGGGATAACAAACAAATGTTATAAGAAAATTACAGATTTAAAGTTTGTGCAATGATGAACATAATAATTTAGGGGATAGATAGAATCATATAGGTCAAATAGGTCACATCCATCTCTACCATTCACAAAACAAGAGTGAACTGTAATGTACCGAAACAAATAAACTTTAGATAAGACATATATACATGTTATCTTTTATAAAGGTATAGGCTAAAAGTAACTTTCAATTGAGCTACTAATATACAAAAGGATATATTACACAAACCAATTTCATATTTGGGGATAACAAACAAATGTTATAAGCAAATTAGATTTAAAGTTTGTGTAATGATGAACATAATAATAGGGGATAGATATAATCATATAGGTCAAATAGGTCACATCCATCTCTACCATTCACAAATCAAGATATTATAAGATTATTAGCATTGAATATTTTTTTCACAAATGTAAAATAGATATTATAAACATACTAATTGTTGTAAATAAAATTGAAATAGTTTATCTGCATACAATATATTTACAGAATTGTAGAATTTATATTATAAACATAGAAATTGTGCTAAAGAAAATTGAAACATAATATCTGCATACAATATATTTTTTGAAACGTAGATTATAAGACAACCATAAAAAAGTTATTGACATAGTCATCAATGGGCCCGACACTAGAGTGCCTTAATATGCAATTGTAAAACAGTTTTCACCCACAAAATCAACCAAGGTACTAGTATGACATTAAAAAATAGATCTAGTTCAAAATAATAAAAATATGCAGCACAATTAAAATGGCATCCCCAACTACAACTCAACAAAAAAGGCCAAGATTTAATGGCATCCCAAACTTAGTTGAATGCTCTAAGGAATGAATCTGGAGATGTGTTCTCGTCTCTTATTGCTGCATTTAGACTTTCCATAAACTGATTTGTATTTGCATTTTTTAGTTGCATGCAACTTACATTTGATGGTGCGAGTGGTGAAGAAGTATGACCAACTGTAAATTGAGTGAAGCTAACTTGAGATGAGTTGGGATTGAAACACACATTGCCTGCATAAAACATAGGGATGTTATTATTGGTTATATCTTGAAAGTAACTACGGTTATCAGATAAGGGAGTTGTAGGACTTCTTAAGCATTTATCTCGCATCAGTGCTCTATGTGAAGCCTCGATCTCCATTTACTTCTTCTCTTGTTCTTTTTGTATCATCTCTTGCTCCTTCTTCTGCTCTTTTTCCTTTCTTTGCAACTGTTTCTGGTGCTCTCTTTCCTTGCACTCAATTTCATTTTCAATTTTCTTTTGTTCCTTCTGCTCCAAGGCCAGAATCCCTGCTGCCTTTTTATCCTTAGTTTGTTGCCTCTTTCTGATTTTTAATTCTTACAGTTCTTCTTTTCTCCATTCCTGCTCCATTATGAGAGTCATGTAACTGTCAGTAGTCAACAACTAAGATTGTCGGCTCACTCGAAGAGCACCACTAGCCGACTTTCTTGTTCTTCCATTCTCTCTGTGACTTGGCAGCTTAAGGAAGTTACTGATTTGAGAACCACTTTATGTTTGAATTGTTTCATTCACTTGGGAGGAAGTAAACTCCACTTGGTCTGGTGTACCCTGACTTTCGTTGCTTATATCTACATAAAAGTGCACTATTTCTTCTGGAGGTGTGGGTGTTTCAGAAGGGAATGTGAAAGCCCCCATGTCTTCTTGTGCAGGTTGGTTGTCCGTGTCCTTAATTTGTTGTTGTGCACCTTCATGCACTTGACTATCTGTTGGAGTCTGAAATCTTTGTGAAAGTTCATCTATTGAAACATCAAGTCCTAAAAGACTAAGGATGTTTTGCACTACAGAAGCATCGTCGATGTTAGCAATGACATACGTCTCACTAGGACGCATGTCACCCACGAGTGCATCAGAATTGAGGGGCCATATCCTCGCCCTTTTAAAGCTATATTTTGTGTTGGATGGATTCAAATCTCTTATGAGTGCCTTGTTGCCTAACTCCACTAATTTTTCCCTTCTAATATCAATATTCAGGAATCTAGTGAGAAAATCTGCTCTTTTGATTTGAAATATTGATTGAATGGTGCAAACACGCTAACATCTAAAGGTTGTAGCACGTGAGAAGTATGAGCAGGCAGTGTAAAGAGGTCAATGCCTAACACCCTTGCCCTTTGGATAGTTGACAATGCAACATGACTTCCATGGCCATCAAAAATTAGTAGGTGCCTATTAGTAGGTGAGACTCCCCCAGGAACCAACACAAAAATGTTCTAGAAATTCATAGAAAAGGTCCTTCGTCATCCAAGCATGTGCTTGGGTTGCCATAGTTGCACATGGTTCACAGTTCACAATGTAATTCTCTATATTTGTATTGCCCTTGAAGAGATAGAAACCAGGTATGCTTTGGCCAGATGCATTAACACAACATAGAATTTTTATCCATTCTCTACTTTTTGGAATGATGTAGGACACATTCGTGCTGCATTGTCATGCCAAGACCCTCATAGTTCCATTTCTACTAGCTAGAATGCCTGTTTCATCATAGTTCCAAATTTTGCCAGGACCATATGGGGTGGTTTCATATGTTGTTGCCAGTGTTCTATAAAATTCAGCTACTATATTGGGTCTAAGGTTTAGCGCCCTATCTTTGTCAAGACCTTCAGTTGTGCACAAGGTCAATTCTAGATTACGCCTCTTGAATCCAATCCACCATGATTTTTTGGGCAGCCCCTTCGTGAAAGCGTTGGGTCTTGTCTAGCATATCTGAGCAACCTCTTGCTTGAGATTCATAATCTCAAGCCCGTGGCCAATATCTACCATATTTGTGCACCACTTCATAATCAAACCCTCCTCCTCTTCTATCTAGACTATGGGTGGACCCTTCTTTGAAGTGGTGCTCAGACTGCCTAACCAATTGCTAAGTGTTGTAGCTGGGATTTTCCACTTCTTCGCAGCACATCTCGTTGACATCCCATTTGTTTCAACATCCTTCAGTGCCCTCTCCATGTCCTCTGATGACCATTCCCTTTCCTTTGATGCTCTTTCCCACCAAATTGGTGATGCAACAACCTCAACAGGTTTTGGATTACTATTTACTTGTGCAACCTCAGTGACTCTCACATTGTCTTTCCATGTACAGGACGCCTTTGCAGTCTTGGTTTTAGTTTTCGACCTCGGTTTACCTTGAGATCGCACCTGAATATGTTAAAAAAGATGTTTGGAGCAATTAAATAAAACAAGAAATTGAACACTATTGAAGTCATAGTGATGCATGAACGGTTTGAATTTATTTAATATGCATCTTGACATTTTGAATTTGAATGGTTTGGTTTTTATGAACAGTTTGAAATGCAATTGTCTTTATTGTGCATGATCAGTTTGTTTTTATTGTCTTTATTTAGCTTAGTTTTTAGGAACAGTTTGTAATGCAATTGGATTTATTGTGCATGTTGACAGTTTGTTGTATTTTATTCTTTGAATTGAAATTACTTAGAGCAGATCTATTTGGTGAGACATGAACAAACATTGTCAAAAGGAAATACAATGGTGTAGACACTGAAAAATGTCCTAAGTCTATGAGCATCATTTTTCCTAGTCATCATCTTTCAATAATTGAATAATTTTAATTATTCAATTATGTTTGATCATATTCCTTTATTAATTAAATAGTTTTTAATTATTTAATTGATTCACCTTCTCATTTCTATCTTGATCAATTAAAATTATTTAATTGCATCACTAATACCCCTTTCTTCAATAATTAAATAAATCATTATTTATTTAATTATTTATCTTTTATCACATGTCTATAGTCAGATAATAATAATTATTTGACCTTTTATTTTTCTATAATTAAATAATTAACGAAATTATTTAATTATGTGTCATTCTTCTCCTTTAAATAATTGATCCTAATCAATTATCCATATTTAATTTATATCTCCTCCTTTAATTAAATTTATGAATTTAATTAAATCTCCTTTTTCATTTCCTCCAAATAAATGATTTAAAATAAATTATTTATTTGCCACTTGTCCTTCTCCTCCATTTTCGAATAAATAATTTAAAATAAATTATTTATTTGCCACTTGTCATCCTCTTCCATTTTCGAATAAATAATTTAAAATAAATTATTTATCCCTCTATTTTGGTCAAAGATCCCCTGTCATTATTTCATGTCATAGTCTGCATGTCCTGCATGTCTGTCATAGCCGTCAGGCATCATAGCCGTCGGCGTCATATCTTTTCCATGCATGGCATATTCTGGTTGCATCAATTCTCAACCGTAGATCTTGGCATCTTTCTAGAAACTCGATCTTGGCCATCCATTTCGTAACTTCCCTCTCATGAATCCTCATCCATGGATCTTAGAATCTTTCTGGAAGATCAATCTCGTCCGTCCATTCGAATGGTTGTCTATAAAAGAAACCCTTCCCCTCCATTTTCAATTGAACAACTAATTATCTCCAACTTTCTTACTTACTATTTGTAGGTATTTGCACAACTTCAACAACAAATCTGAGGGCAATATAGGCATAAGAAGAAATAGGAGAGACAAGAGAAAGAATCAACTTCAAAGGGGAGTGCTTTATTTCATTTGCTTTCATTTTGATTGCTCTCTTTGTTTGTATTCTCTTGTTTAGATTGGGATAATAGTTTAGAAGTGTTGGTTGTCACTTAATCTAATACTATTTGATTTTCCCCATTCTTACAAATGGTATAGGCGTAGTGAGGTAACTGAAAGAGAAATGGAGCTTTCTTGAGTGCAGAGCCGAACAATGAAACATGGAGAGCCGAACATAAATATATAAAATAAATTTTGTAGTAACAATCACATAAAAAATTACATATATATATATACATACATATGTTTGTATATGTATAGAAATATGTCTTATGTATTATTTTGTTCCTTCCATGCACAATATATATATATATATATAGAAAAATACATATATAGGAAGAGAATAATATAATTGCATGGAAGAATATCTTCGAAATAAAATAAAGTGAATCCATTTGCATATTTGGGAATAACAAACAAATATTAAAGGCAAATTGCAGAGTTAGTTTGTGCATTTTCAAAGAGAGGACTACAAGTGCATGGCAAAAAACCCTGAAATTGTGAACCAATGAAAACCCTGAAATAGCATTTCGTAGAGTGAACTATTGTGAATGGAGGAACAAAATAATATGATTGCATGGCAGAATATCTTCGAAATGAAAACCAGTCATACCATATACATGTATGGGAATACATAAGTATGGAAGTATGTCCATGTATTATTGTCTTCTTCCATGCATAATATGTATATGTATGTATGGAAAGACAAATACATATATAAGAACATAATAATATAATTGCATGGTAGAATAACTTCAGAATGAAAACAAGTGAATCCATGTTGATATTTGGGAATAACAAAAAAATATTGAAGGAGAATTGTCGAGTCAAAGTTTGTGCATTGTCAAAGATAAAACCCTATAATTTAGAACCAGTGAAACCCTTTCCATGTTTGGTAGTAACAATGAAATGAAAAAAGCATTTCGTAGACATAACTATTGTGCATGGAAGAACATAATAATACATAAACATGCCAAAATATCTTCAAAATGAAAACCAATCATACCATTTTCATATTTTAGAATAACATGAGAATATTTTAAGCAAATCGCAGAGATGAAGTATGTGCAATGAGGAAGACACAAATGCAAGTGCATGGAAAAAACCCTCAAAATGATAGACATTAAAGCCCTATGAATATTTCCTAGTAACAAGCAAATATGTTTTATCCATTTCCGTATTTTGGAATAACAAACAAATGTAAAAAGAAAATTGCAGAGTTAATGTATGTGCAATGATGAACACATGAATACAAGTGCATGGATAAAAACCAGTCAAACCCTTTCCATATTTCGTCGAACAAGTCTAATAGTAATGAAAAACCATTTAAACCATTCAAACCCATTTCATATTTCTTATAAGGAAGCAAATATGAAAAACACAATGCAGAGTAAACGTCGTGAAATGAATAACACAATATTACGAAAAAGACAAATGGACGAGTATAGAGGAAAGAAAAACCGGTGAAACCCTAAACTTGAATTGAAATGACTTGGAATTCATATAAAGTGTAAGTTGAAACCCCAGATATTGAGTTACAGGTCAATATGAAAAAAATTGACATCCCATAAAACATATTTTCATTCACAGGAAGCCAAAATTTGTAGCAGTAGAATACCTATAGCTTGTCACGATGTTGTTGTTGTTGTCTCTGGACTTTCTTCATGTTTCTGGAGCAAATTGTATAACTGATAATGAAAGTGGGACGTGCTAAATGGAAATTGCAAGAGATTGAGTAATAAATTTTTTAATTTGAAAATGTCTGTATATGTTCAATGTTGGTTTGGTGTGGTCTTTAATTCTCGTCCTCTTAATTTCAAATTTGAATTCTTCATCGAATGCCTTCAATTGTTGAGATTGTATGTATTAATGGCATTCATTTCTTGTTTGCTTGACAGGAGAATTCGGTGGCTTTAACACCATTGTTTTGGTGGTTGTAGGTGGAAAAAACTGGAGGAGGAACCAGTAGTAGAGAGGTTCGATTTGATAGATGGGACTCATATGAATGATTGCTACCTGTCTGAGTGTTGTGTTGGTGGGCAAGTGGAATGGGGGTTTTACTGGATTAGATTTGGTGATGGGACATTCTTGCCTCGTAGTTCTACTCCTAGCATTCCAAGTGCCTGAAAGGTGGTTGTGATGTAATGCAAGTTGTGACATTAAAGGGGAGATTAGGTTATACTAATTTTATCCTCTGGCCTTTTGTTTTCAAGCGACGGGCTAGTAACAAGAAGCATGGCTTGTATGTTTGTCATGTCATATGTGCTTTGAATATTCTTTGACATGTAAGACTATGAATATCTATCTGTGTATGGGACAAATATTCTCTGATTATAATACAATTTTGACGGTGCAGTGATATGTGTACCTTTGTTGACTTTGTGGGTGAAAACTATTTTATAATTGCATATTAAAGCAGTCTAGTGTGGGGCCCACATGGGACTACTTATGTCCCCAGAATAGGTTCCTGCCCTACAATGGGCCCCTCTCCCCTATATATACAAATATTAATATTAACATAAATTTATTTCATATTTTTCATATTATTATTTAGGTTTAGAATAGTGTGCTACATTTTAGTTTAATCTCTTCTGACTATTTTTTCTCTTGATTTTTTTAGAATTTTTAATTCAATTTTTTTTTGTAGCTCCCAAATCTAAAATTATACAATATATTTCAACTATTTTTCTTTAAATAGAGAGTATTCTATAGATATTTTTAGTAGATACTCTTCAATATTTAATATTTTTTTCTCTAGGGACTCATTAATTTAGTAATTATTCCCTAACATTGTTATGTGTCATATATCATATTTAAAAAAATTGAATAGGGGAGATTTATATTAAATTCACCTATTGATATTATGGTGTAAATGTAAAAAGTGTTGTAGTTGGAAGATTCTAATTACTTTTATGAAGCAATAAACTCCTTCATTTTGCTCATAGGTTTCAAAATTTTATATTAAATATAAGAGTAATAAATTTTTCCACTTTTTCTATTTTTTTAAAGCATTTACTTCTTAATTTTTACCCAACCCCCTAGCATTTGGTGTATCATTAATGTGTTGGTAGTCTCTTTTATTCATTTTGTAAAATAGTTTCATCTTTAGAAATATTTGTGTTTCTTTCTTTATCCATCTTTATTTTATTCTCATTTCTTCTATATGCATAGTATTTTTCTAACTCTGTTTGACATAAATTTATTTCCTAGTCTCATTCATCATATAAATATTTCACCATTTCATCCAAACTATATCTTTCATACTACAAATAGATATTACATTTGACCTAAATTATCCTTATTTATTATATTTGTTTTTGTTAATAAGGTGTTCTAGGCCTTCTTTGTAGCCTCTATTTTTCATGACTTTTACATACCTTTTTGACAAGAGAGTATTTACTCTCTATTTAGATAATTGTATACTTTTTGCTAGTTTGTCTCTACTATTTATAAGAGATCGTCAGCTATCTTTTCTAGGACATATATATCCTTATTATTTATCTCATTTGTACTATCTCTTATCTTTTTCTTAAATATGTTTACGAATTCTTCAAGAAACTTCTTGATAATTTGTAGCATCATATGAGGACTCCATGTTTACTCTAACATTACTTTTAAAACAATTCATTTATTTTTGTTGGATTTTGTGTATATATTTTTTCCTTATGTAGGCATTCCTATTGTAAAGAAGTGACCTATACAAGAATTGTGTTTTCTTATTCTTTCTATTCATTTTTTTTACTTTCATCCTTTTAGATTATTTTTCTACCACTTTTATTTGTAATCAAGGCACAAATGAGAAGGTGATAGATTTTATCTTCTATTATTAATGAATTATTTCATAGATCTCTTAAATTCTTCTTGAATTCAATATTGAGAGAGTAGTTATTAAGAATATTATCCCAAATCTTTGCAATCAAAATCTCTTGCATAAATATCCAACTTTTATAACACTTTACACCACCTTTGATGATTATAAATAGGTTCAATAGATTAGTTTAAGGCCATATCCTCTTTGACCTTGATGCCTCTATTTCTTTAACCCCAACATCTTCTCAAGAAACCAATAATTATACAAAGAATAACACCACTAACTTATGATTTTCTCCTTAATCCAACCCTAATAATTGGCTAAACTAATTGAATATGCCTTTCTCCTCCTCTTCGTCATCTAAACTTACAATCTCCCTTAATTCACAAGCTAACTCTAATTGTATGAAGCTAGAAAAATCCCAATTCTATCTTTCATTAGTTTCTTTCCAATAACCTCATCCAACTTCATCCTATCCAACCCCAACCTTTTCTTATTCCACCAAATTTTCTAATTCTTTTTAGTATATATAGACCTATTTTGCTATGAAACTTGCCTTACTATTATCCTCTCCTTTTTTATTTTTCGTTATTAGCTCTTTGGACTCTTATCACCAAATCATGTTTCCCTTTACCTTTTTTTGTCATCTTCATTTTTATAAATTCTCCTAAGATATCCTTCTATTAATCCAACACTAGTAATTGTTGAAGTTATTTTTCTATTTTTCTTAAGTTTCTACATGGCCTTTTCCTTGAGATTTTCCTTTGTAATAGTTTCCAATTTCTCTTTTGTCAATGAGGATTCTCCTATTCTACATTTTTTTTATTTGATTTCTCACATCATCTAACATTTACTCCTCTACTTTAGTTATTCATTACTACTTTAGCATCATAGGTTACACTTGAACTAGACAATTATTCATTTCCTAGGCATGGTGCCAACACATTCTAACTTCACAATGATAGGAAGAGCCGACATCGAAGGATAAAAAAGCAACGTCGCTATGAACGCTTGGTTGCCACAAGCCAATTATCCCTGTGGTAGCTTTTCTGACACCTCTAGCTTCAAATTTTGAAAGTCTAAAGGATCGATAGGCCACACTTTCACGGTTTGTATTCGTACTGAAAATCAAAATCAAATGAGCTTTTACCCTTTTGTTCCACACGAGATTTATGTTCTCATTGATCTCATCTTAGGACACCTGCATTATCTTTTAACAGATGTGTCGCCCTAGCCAAACTCCCCACCTGACAATGTCTTCCACCCAGATCGGCGCACTTAGACACACCTTAACGCCAAAAACAGGGGTGTTTCCCCGTCTCCGCCTCACGGAATAAGTAAAATAACATTAAAATTAGTGGTATTTCACTTGTGCCGAAATGGCTCCCACTTATTCTACACCTCTCAAGTCATTTCACAAAATCATACTAGAGTCAAGCTCAACAGGGTCTTCTTTCCCCGTTGATTCCGCCAAGCAAGCTAAACTCTAAATATTTGGGATAAATATAAATATTATGTAATTTATCACCACAAAAATCACATGTGGATTTTCCTCTTTTTTTCTTCTATACTCATTAGCATAATGTCCTAGCTTACCATAGTTATAACATTTTGACCTTTAGGTGCTTCCTCTTTCTCTATTACCTATATTATTGTTGTTGTAGCCTCCCTTGCCACCTCATTCTCAATAGCTATTATGATAAATCATGGTGCAACCTATATCTTAAATTTGTGGTACCATATAGTGTATAATGTTAGGTGGTCTTATACTTTTTCTCAATTGAAGTTCCCACTAGCCATGTGCCAAATAAAATTTGAATATTATTATAGCTAAACCATATGCTCTCTTCATACACAAATCCAAAAAAAATTCCCTAGTCAATCCATGAACAATTGGTTCATATTCATCTTCTTCATGAATTAATATTTGACACTTTTTTTTTCATGTTTGTCTCACTTAATGCTTTTTAGTATATGTGTGTACTATCTTTATTTGGAATTTATCAAGTTCCCCTCTTAGTGTGGAATCCCTCTTCATGCCTTTGATTATAAAACATTCATTACTTAGATGTTCTTCCCTACTATAATTTTTTAACTGAAATTTACTTCTAGGTGGGGGAGAAGTCTCAACTTTCTCACCTTTCATTATAATTTATTACTCCAACTTATATTTCCTAACTCTAATTTGAAATTATCAATTTCATCCTTCCCATTAAATCATTATCCCATATTTGATTAGGAGTATATTCTAGTGATCAATTCTATTACATCCTTATATGAAGAGGAAATCTTCTTATCTACTTCTTCTATAATGTGAGAGGTTAAACCTAAAATAAAACACTCAACTCATTTATTTTATGTCAAATCTTCTTATATCCTTCTAACCACACTTTTGAATTATCGTTCCTAATATTTTATTGATTCCTCCTTAAATTTTTTATAATCTTCCATATTTCATTTATGTTTTTTGTTCATACATTAGGTGAGTGAAATTTTTTCATAAATATGTCACTCAATTCTTTCCATGTTTTATCATACTTACGACATTCTTTAATGCACCATCTTAGTACCTCGCCATTGAGGTTCTCCACAAAATTATATAATATTGGGGTTTAGTCATCATCAATGCCAACCCCACTCCAATGAAATTCCAAGGTAAAGAGATGTTCACTAACATCCTTGGTGTATTTATTAAAAATAGGGAGCTTTATGTGCATCCATATTTGGATTATCCTTTCTCCTAATTTATTATCTACTCTTGGATCTCTTTCTCTTTTTCTATCATGGCTTATTTTCCTAGTTTCACTCCTTTTCTACTTGACCAAAGTTATTTCTCTACCATTATCTCTTGGAAATTGAACATCTAAAAAATCACTTCCTAATATATGTCACAAATCTCATACACAATTGCTTATTGATATTATTTTTCTAACCTAGTTAAGGATTCACTACTTAATGGAATATTTAGAAATTCTTCATGATTTTGACAACATGGGAGGTGACTCTTATTCCATGAAGTCCATCTCCTCATAGTGTCTCTCCAACTTGGGGAATGCATTGGTTGATAACACATCATTTAGTAATTGATTTATCTTTAATTTTCTTTGAGTTATTTTCTTCCTTAACCTAGGAATTTCTCTTTGTATCATCTCCAAAGTTTCCTTGTAAAACTCTAATATTTTGGTGACTTCTTTTACTATAGTGCTAAATATTCTCTCTTATTCTTCACCAATTTAAAACAACTTCTTTATCTCATCGATTATTTATTTTCTTTTTCCACATAGTAACCACATCTATAGTATCCCTACAAATAAGGTTACACTTCTCTAAGCTCATTGTTGTCGTATATTCTTTCAATTTCCTTATCATTTTAGTTAATTTTTTCTATATAGATATAATTTAGGTTATAGACCACTCTATTTCGAGTGTGTCCCTCTTGATACACTCTCTTGATGCTTCTCTTTTCCATTATCTTTCATCTTAGTCCTAGGATTTTTTCAGTCTTCTTTCTTCTTCCTTCTTTTCTATTATGATAATTTAATTCTCTTCAAAATGTGTCTTGATCTCACCAATAAATTCTTTTACTCTCTTATTATAAAAAAAAAATCATAAATATTTAATTGATTTAATTTATCCATCCTTAACTCCTTTATTTTTAATACCTTAATTTATCAAGAGGTACTACAAGACACCTAATATTACCACAACTTTATTTTTAATACCTACATTGATCTCTATCTTATTTTGCATTCTACTAGGTTAATTTTAGAGGACTTACCTTCTAGTGAACTTGTGGGTTTTCATCATTAGTCTACATTAGGTTGCTCTTTGTATTTTCCGATTTAATAGGAATAGGTCCAACTACCCTTTACAATTTTTAGAAAGTCATTTATAGGGACATCATGCCTTAGTCTAAAATCCTATTTGAAGGGCTAGAGTATTGCACAAGACTAAGGAAATGGGAAATCTTATTGGTAGCTATGTAGATCATTAGTGAGAGTGGTCCTTGCAAGATAATCTCTAAGAATTGAGGGTAGATTCCCTATATATCTAAGGCTAACCCTAAAGCTATTTATAATGTGGGGGGTGTGAAAAGGAAGAGGGGTTACTTGGATATGGGTAGAGGTCGCTTGGCTAGGCATATAGTTTACTTAGATACAAAGGCCTTTTGATCAGTCACTCTTTTAATTTTTAGAAAGGAATTCCCAAGTAAATCATTGCTTTGATAGGGATGTTGTAAAATTTAATCACATCAAAATGCACCTTCCCAATTGCTTTGGGTGGTTAAGTGCATGTAAAACTTGTGTCATGTTGTGATTAGTCCAAAAAGTGACTAGGAGACACATAGGAAAATATTCATATCCACATATGGCATTGGCTTGGTCATCAAAGGATAATCTTGTGGTGGGTTTTAATTGGTTGGTAGAATCTATTGAAGTCTAGGTTGCATTGAGCAATTGGGAACTAAGGTTTAGGTTTACCACAAGCTAAATTGCTTTTAAGGAGGGTTGTATAAAGAATCCTAGGAGTTTGAAAGGAAAATATGCAAAGAAGAGTAATAATCATGGAAAGGGATACTCAATACTGATGGAAGAAGAAGTGGGATCAAGGTGAGGGAAAATATGGTACCACTAAATAATATGGACAAAAGGATAAAGGAAAGGGATCAAGGATTAGGGATATAGAGTGCTAGATGCACTTTTTGGTCAAGGAAATATTGAAGTCCAAAACTTTATGACTCAAGAGAAATGGGTTAAGGATCATTAATGTGGTGTGCGAAATGCTAGAAGGAAAAAGAGTGATTGAAATAGGGTGGAAGCCTTTCAAGGTTTAGAGATTGGTTTTTCCACATACATTTTACGTTTTGGATATGATGGTATGAGTAATCCTACAAGTATGGGTTCCACAAGGAGGAAGGGAGATGGGAAGTGGGTTGAGGAAAATGAGTAGGGAAAATACTAAAAGTCCAAGATTTTGAGACTTAAAGGGAAAGTAAATCCTCATATTAGGAATTAAGGATGGTGAATACTCAATGCTAAAGAAGGGGAAACATGGAAAATTGTAAGGGGAGAATAATTGAGGTTCATTGATTAGTCTTATAGCTTAAGAAGTACATTATTATATGGAGACTTAAAATCATAAGGCCAAAGGCAAAGACAAAGTAGGGAGTGGAAGGTTGGGTAAAGCCATGATAAAGTACCTAGGCAATGAGAAGTAGCCAAAGGTCTCAAAAATAAATTGAAATGGTGGGTTTCAAGGAATGAAGGGAAAAAATACTAGCAAGAGGAAACCTACAAACCTAATAAAAGCTACAAATAGACACAATCACCCCTAACACTTAGAAATTTCTCTAGTTTGAGATATTTAGGCATGTGATGAGTATACTAAAAGACAAAACACTACAACAGGAACATTTTTTAATAAGAGGGTCTATTGAATGAATTCTTAGATTGGTTATAGGTTATGGCCAAAACATGGTCCTATTAAGAAAAGAAGCACTCAACTTGGATAAATTTGCACTTACTAATATAGGCCCCAACATCACTTAGAAAGGGGCAAGACAAAGATATCACATAAAAACTATAGGGAAAAAAATATAGATCTTTGATCAAATATCAATGAAGGACTCTATAGACAACAAAATCAAACTAAAAAAAATTAGAAGCACAATAGGGTCCTTTCATTAAAAATAATATGTAAGATAAAGGCTCAAAAGGACAAACATCAATAAAGGAGTTCTCTAATTTTATCTTAAACTAGAGATGATGTTGCAAGGCATAAATAAGTGGAAACTTTATTATAGAATGTTTGTAAGCATCTTAGGATAATCAAACCAACTTAGGAACCCATATATTAAGGTTTATCATAAGCAAAGCTTTCCAAAATAACTTCATTAATGAAATTAATCCTCATGAATTAACAAGGCCTTTGATTGATCTATGACAAAATGTTTGTATAAGTGAGTTCATTTCCTCTTCATGAAATAAACTAAACTAATCATTACAATTAGAAATTGCAATAGTCTTGGAGATAAATTTCATTTCATTGTGACAATTAACATACTCAAAGGTTCTTAACAAGAATAATAATTGTTGCAATAGGCATGTCTAGAAAACCAAAAGCAAAAATTGACATCTTTTCACTATGGTGGCAAAGAAGTAGTTTTTTTCACTCCTTTTCCACACCACTAAGTGTCTTGCATCTGGAAAATACCTAATTTCCTATCTCCCAAACCAATTTCTTCAACTTTACATAGATTTATTGTGTTTGTGGATGTCATTTGTCTCCTACCGAAGAAGGATATGGCCTTCAATACATCAAGAGAGCTTTTTAATTCCTTATCTTTCATCAATCTCCTTACCACCTGCCCACTACTGCATATATGCTTGAAAGAACACAAGTCAATTTTCTTAAGATCCAAATAAAAACAGCATTGCTGTAAATACTCCTAAGCCTGTATTCATGTGATCTACAATAGATCCACATATTCGCCATAGGTTTAGCTTACAAAATTTCTCTATCCTTTCTGCTTTGATGGATGTCCATACCCTATTCCAAAGCTCCCATTTTGGCACAGGCAAGGAGGATGCTGCCAAAGATATCAGAGTCTGGCTGTACACCTGCCAATTACATTTGCTTGAAAGTTTCTGAAGCCTTTTCAACAAATCCCTTTTGTGTATACCCTGCAATCATGGCATTCCATGAGATCACATTTTTAAGAGGCATTTGGTCAAACAGTTCACGTGTCTTGTCTATGCTTCCACATTTTGCATACATGTCTACCAGGGTGATTGGAGCTACAACATCTGACAAGAAATTGATTTCCTTCATCCTGTGATGGATGTCCATACCCCGTTCCAAAGCTCCCATTTTGGCACAGGTAGGGAGGATGTTGGAAAAGATTATAGAGTTCTGATTTACACCTACCAATTACATTTGATTAAAAGTTTGTAAATCCCTTTCAGCAAACGCATTTTGTCCATATCCTGCAAGCATAGTATTCCACGAGACCAGATTTTTTTGTGGTATCCTGTCGAACAGTTGGCATGCCTAGTCTATGTTTCCACATTTTGTATACATGTCTACCAGAGCATAGTGAATAATCTCTAGTCCGTTATGCTTTGATGGATGTCCATACTTTGTTCAAAACTGTCATTTTTGCCATAACCTGTAAATACAACCAGTGCCATTTCAACGGAGGAGCAACAATTCTCTACAATTCCAATACATGAAGAATGTTTCTCCCATTCCTCCCTGACTTTTCGTCCTTTGAATACAGTCTCACATTCTATTGTTTCCGGCCACGAAGATCTGTCAAATGACAGTAATAAGACATTGGAGGAAACTGCAAACAACGATTGGAAATCAGCTAGTCCGTCATTAGGAAACGAAAAGGGGGCAGGGGTAGGGGCAGTGACGTTCTATAAAGACAGAGAGAAGCATTACAGAGGAGTGGAGAAAATTAAGAGGGAAAAATTTGCTGCAGAGATAAGAAAGGCTCGAGATTTTGGCTTGGCATTTTCAGTAAAGCGGAGGCTATTGCGGCGGCATATGAAAATAAATTGCGTGGGAAACCTGGGTTTGAATGTGCCAAAACAGTGCGACTACGCGGGAATAATTTGGCTGGTGTGGGCCCGCTTAACCTGTTATGTTCTTTTATCCCTTTCCGTTTCATTAAACATTAGCGGCTACGGTCAGCGGCCAGCAGTTCCCGCCCATGAGAAGAACGAAACTAAAACTCAAAAACTGTTCCCGTGCTTCTGTAGAAATTTAGTGGATGGAGGCAATCGTACTATTTCAATGGAGCCAATCGTACTATTTCACCGTACGCAACAAATAGGTCTCCAACTCGATGAGTTTACATTTATCAATGTATTCCCTGCATGTGCCAAAATGGGAGCGTTGGAGCAGGGTTTTTAAGTATCCATAAAAGCTTAAAGGATAGGCGAATGGGTGCTTTCAAAATGTGGAAGCATAGACACGGCTCGTGAGTTGTTTGACCGAATACCCCAAGAAATGTGGTTTCATGGAATGCCATGATTGTAGGATATGCACAGAAATGGATTTGTTGAAAAGGTTTTATAAACGTTCATTTCAAGCAAATGTGATTGGCAGGGGAGAAGCCAGTCTCTGCAGCCTTTACCAGCATCCTCCTAGCTTGTGTCAAATGAGATCTTTGGAGCCAGTATATGGGCATCCATCAAATCATAAAGAATAGAGGAATTTCATCAGATGTTGTAGCTACTGCTCTGGTAGACGTGTATGCAAAAAATGAAAGCATGGACAGGGCACGTGAACTGCTCGACAAAATTCCTCAAGCACGTGAACTATTTGACAAAATTCCTCAAAGAAATGTGATCTCATGGAATGTAGTAATTGTAGGATATGCACGAATGCCATAAAAAATGTTTGAATTAATGAAGCACTACAGTCTTAGAAGTAAAAATTATGTGACTTTCTTAACTATATATATAGAAGTGGGAATTGAACCATAAAATGGTACACACATTTTGTGTATTGGATAAAGCATAAAAGATTTATGTAAAGTTGGAGAAATTGGGTTGGGAGATGTTGGAGGGTATTTTCTAAATTCAAGATATTTGATATGGAATAGCAGGGAAAATAATTATTTCTCTACCATGACAATAAAAAGTTGTCAATTACTTTCGATTTGTTAAATATGCCCTCCAAGAACAGCTATTAGAGTTGTGAAGAATCTTCAAGCATGTGTTGATTGCCACACTACAATGAAATTTTATCTCCACAATTGCTGCAATAGAAATTGTTGTGAGAGATGTGAATTGTTTTCATGGTTTTAAACATGGAGAATATTTTTATGGAGATTATTGGTGACATTAAATGAAGTGATCTGAAAAATAGGCTCACACTATAATGATGTGCACCAAAACTAATATTGAAGGAGCAAAGTTTTATTTTCAACTTTTAGAATTTTTTTTGCTTTTATTTTTTGTTATGAAAATTTGGCAATTATAGATTGACATCAACTTCATCAAATTATATGCATAGGGTACAATGTAGATTACTATTTATATATGTTATTGGGATATATATCAAAGATTTTAATGATATCATGATATTTAATTGAATTATTTTTATAATATCAACATATATATGATATGAAAAGTTGGAGAACCGGTAAAAAATAAAAGGCGAGGAACACTTCAAGTAAATGGAAAGATGCTTGACCGGCAAGATATGGCAGAGGGGTGCTCACAACTACTCTTGACATTTTGTAGAGTTCTTTTGTTTGGATTAATTATATTATATTTTATGTTAGGTTAACCATTTAATTACAACAATACAATGGACCCCTCCAAACAACGATATGTATTTTCATTGATCCTTCTGAGCATTTGGCAATTTTCTACATGGCCCATGCAATAACAAGATCCCTTAGTCATGACATGGCATTTTAAGTGGGCACACTTAATTTTTGGATGTATCATTAATGGAAAAAGCATGAGGAGGTGGCATTGTACTTAACAACATATTTTCCATTAAATCGAAGATCTAATAGCTCCTAAGAGTTAAGACAATTCCAAAGAAGAAATTTTAGTGGGTGCTTGTTGGTCATTCAATGTATATGATCTATGGTTCTAATTATTTGATGAGCCAAGCCTGCATGATGATAATTCTTAGGTTGTATAACCATGAGTTCCTCAATTTAAAATTACTTTAGATTTGGCCTTAATTCTCTAAAATGAATAGTAAGCAAGGACTACATATGCCAACAAACTCTAAAGTATGTATAGACTCAATCAAGCATTTGATTTATTGTCAATGAAAGGTCAATATCTTGACATGGGATTTGTAGGTAAATTTGACTACTTAGAGTTGAGTGCCTAATGAGGTATGGAAAAGGATTAAGAAAAATATAACCTTAAGGACGCAAGTGGTCATGCCACCATTAAGGCTCTAATCCTCATAAGTTGAGAAAGGTAGTTGTTGTACGTGATATCCAACATAAGTCAAGATGAAACTTCCCATATCAAATTCAAATATGATATTCCCACTTCAACATAACAATGAAATATAGTAGCATGCACCAACTTCCAAAAGAGAATCAAGTTCCATGAAGAGTGGCCAAGATTGTGATAGGTGGCATGTTGGTACAAGGAAATAATTTGTTATTGGAATTAATTCCCATTTGTTGCAAGCCATGATGTTGACCATGAGATTCTTTCTTTATTTTCTCTGCACTTGTTTCTTCCAATCTAGTAATAAACGTATTGAGCTCATATGAGTTGGTGTGAGAATATTTATGTATGAAGCCTTAATATTTTAAAGTTTTGAGCCTAAGGGTTATTGTATTTATTTCTCTTGACCCTTTGATAATGATTAAATATACAATTTATGTTATCCTTTCACATCATTATTAAGTGTCTTCCTTTTGGAAATTAAGCTATTCTTGTTCTTTCTATTCCTTCTTTCATTTGGTTCTCTCCTCCCCTTTGTTCTCTATTTTCTATGTTCATGATAGAGTGAGCCCCATGCAATGTAGGAAGGCATCCTCAAAAATTGTGTTAAGAAGAGTGGATGGGATCACTATGATAACAAGAACACTAGAAGGTGTGATAGAGATTGAACTGTCAAAGGATAAATTTCTTCTATTAGAAGAGGTCATAGTACATATCAACACAAGTGGGTCATCTAGGGGCAAACTAGGGCTTGTGAATAAATAGAGGTAGTAGGGGATAGTAATGGGCTAGATGATTTACATATGATTAAGGTTGCTATTAGGGTGGGAATAGTAAGGTCACACTACAATGGGTGAAAAAATGGTAGAAGTATCAAGTGTACGAGGAATGGTAGAAAAAGGATCAAAAGTGATAAGGGAAATGGTAGAGGGAGAAGAAGTATGGGTAAGTAATAAAGATGATAAAGTAGAGGGAGCCAGGATAATGGGAGGATCTTAGGATTATAGGAAGGTGAACATGAATGGGATGACACTCTATGTTTGGGTCTAGGTTAGTCATGGGGTGGGGAAGATGGTTAATTCAAGGGAGTAGAAGTATGTTATGGGATAGAAGGAATGAAGGGTGGAGGAAGTAGAAAATAATGGACTAGAGGAGGCTACAAAAAAGGTAGAGATTCTAGGCACGGAGAATTGTCAAGAGTTAATATGGGCTCATTAGGAAATTCTAGGATCAATGGATGAGTGTTGATTAATCATGCTTTGACTAGCTAATTTATTAAAATAGTCTTTGATTGCCTTGTAATCCACATACTCAATTCCAAAATCACTAAGCATCATGGCTTGTTTAGCCATGCATCTTGTTGGTAAGTCCTTTCTATAAGATACTTGAGTGGATTGATTTGGGAAATAAGTTGAATCTGGTGGTTAAGCATGTAGTGTTACAGATTTTGTGAGGGGAACACAATATCCAAGCATGCTTTTTCATAACTATGTAGTGGTTCATATGATTAATATTTTACTAATATACAAATAATATGACTGAATATGAAGCATTGATTATTATTGACACACTAAAAGACAGTAATATACCTATTTATGGAAGGAGAATCTCAATTGATAATAAGACAAATCAGAAGCCAATGTGTCCACCCTAATAAAAGGTCGATAGCATATAAAAACCAGGTATGGGACTTGATTGAAGATTTTGATGCTTTTAATATATAATCAAACCCCAAAAGAGGGAATCACATTATGGACTCCCTCATTTTATCTACTAGCTCTCTACAGCCAATTACATGTTCTAAGATGAAGATGTTTTCTATAGGGTTGGTCTTGTCATTGACATTACCTTGAGGACTAACCAATTCAATCCCCGCACCACTCCCTTGTTTGCATTTTGAACTATCAAACCTTAAAGTTTCCAAATCAATGTTTTCTCTATATTTTTGAATTTTAAAACTTCGTTGCAAGTGGGTTATTTGTGTTGAGTGGGTATACTTGGATCATTCATTGTATTCTACTCCAATTGATTAGGTTCTTCATTTTTGCGCAAGGTGTATTCATACACCTTTTGTATTCCAAGAACAGATATGATTATTTGTGAGGTTGATCTTGGGATGGTTTCAAATGACCTTTGGTTAGGGCTTTCAGTAGTCTTTTATGCGATTATGTTATCCTTTGGGGAAAAATTCCCTATTTACAACCTCTCTTCCTATTCTTTAGATTACACCAATTTAACTCTATTCATTGAGTCTTGGCAATCAGGGTAGGAGAACTCAAAATGAATTTGATTATGGATCTAGCACCACCTTGGGAGTAAGAGGACTGAGGCATCCGCATGTTCTCCTATATTAGTCATGTTAGCATATACCCTATGGAATAATTCTTGAAATTTTTGATCTGTGAATTCAAATTCTTGCATCCATTTTATAGGACTACCTTAACATGCATCTTATTTAGTTATAAGGGAAATATTCATGATACCATTTATTTTGTATACACCGAAATCCATTTTGGTGACTTGGCTACTTCATTTGGTGCATTCTACTCAATTATATCATATGCTTTAGTTTTGGCTAAACATCTATTTTATTTGATTATTCAAACCTCTACATGGCATCCATATTTAACTAAAATCTATAGAAAACCATCCCCTCAAACATTTGGTCTATTCTCTACTTAGTAATATGCCTTACATTTTTGGGATGTAAACAAAATGTATATCACTATACTCTTGGATGTGAGGGTTCGATGCTAATTTTATATGCACATTTTTAATTCATCAATGACTTTAACTTCAATTTTGTCAATTTGCACCACCACTTTATTAGTTGGTTTGGGAGCCTTTCCTAGAATTTGACAAATGGGATATGGCATAGCATTGCAGGAAGCTACAAAATCAATCAAACAATTGTGTATTTTTTTCCAAATATTCTAATAGTATACTAAACATTTATGGCCTTGTTCATCATGATGTGGTAGAAGCGCTCCAAAGGTGACTAGTGTACTGGAGAAGTAAAATAATAATTTAAGTTGTTTTCCATGGGTTCATCAACAAAGGTGCAATAAAAAGGTATTCTTTGATTTGACCAAAGGCCTTCTAACAAGACTCATCCTAATGAAAGCTAGTACTTTTCTTGAGGGGATAGGAAAATGGCTAACATTTATTGGCTACTTATGCAATGAACCTATGGATATCTTGAATATTCCACAAAGGCTATAGATATTTTAAAGATTTCTCAATGGAGAGATTTCAATGATCATTACAACTTTACTAGGATAAGATACAATGAAGCCCAATATCTTACCTAATGTGGCCCCAAAGGCTCATTTCTTCGATTTGAGGAATATCTTATATTCTTGTAAACATCGAAAGATTCTTTGGAGGACATGTAGGTGTCCATCCCTTCTTTTTATTTACTCAAGATGGCATCTACATAATATCCCATGATTGCATGTAGTATTTCATGCAATATTACTATCATAGCTCTTTGTTAGGTAGACCCGATATTTTTCAACCTAAATGGCATTGACATAATAGAAAAAGACACCCCAAGGAGTACAAAAAGCTATTTTATGGGTAAGTGCACCAAGATAGTTCCCGAAAAGGGGACTTAAGTGGACACCTTTTTTCTGAAATTAGGAAATAATGACCTTGGACATGAAATTGAGGATAGTTACACTCAAAATTTTGAGATGGAACAAAAACAAGGATCGAAGTGCTCTGAGTCTACTTTCTAAAATACTAATTTATTTTTAAAATGGTTGAGATTAAGGGGTTCAAACGAGAGACATAAACAAATTGGTGTTGTTTTTGTCAGAAAAACATAACATAGCAACTCTTGTACGACCCTAGCACGGTGTACCTTTTTTTAGTATTTTTAAAATCGCTACGGTCAGAAGTTAGCTAACAATATGTAGTTGATGCATGATTTTTTTGATAATTTTTTAATGAATATTTGATTTTTTACTAATTTTCGAAGTGGACACTTCCTGAAAAATAAAATTTTGGCTGTGCTACCCTTACAAATTTTGGAAAATAATTGATTTTTTTTTTAATTTGTAGAATGGAGTCTAGTTCTAAAAATGTAATTTATTTGAAATTTCGATGAGCGGCTAATTTATAACGAAAAAAACACCAAACACTGTTTTTTGGAAAAAAAAAGACATACAAACAAAATAAATTATGGATGAAAGGCTTAACATTGTTAGAAAGTGAAAAAAATTACATCGTTGGATAGTTAAGAGAGAACGTAACATTACCCAGATGTTCGATTTGTTTGATATTGAACCACGTGCAATCCTGACGGTGAGCACAAACTCGATTATGTGAAATATTGTAGAATTTGCAAAAACACATCTCTAGTCATTGGGAATGCCTTCCAAGCCTTTGGATTGGTATTCCAAGGCAAATATCAATCCTAAGGTTTAGGGATTCCCAAAGCAATATATAACGCGAGCGCGTTATATCTCAGTTTTGACATGGTTTTTACTTCTATGGGAAACATGTCAACCAAGACATAACGCGCTCGCATTATGTATTCTTTTATGTTAAATGCCACTCTATTGAATGTATTATTTGTATGTTTGTATGTACATGTATGTTATATGTCATGTATGTATGCATGCTTGTATGTATGCCTATATGTATGTAAGATTGTATCGACACATGTATGTATGTATACTTGTATGGATGTACGATTGTATGTACATATGTACTATGCTTGTATGTATGTAAGTATGTATGTATTTAGAGGGAGGGAGAATTTTAAGAGAGAGAGAGAGTTTGGAGAGAGGGAGAGGGGATGGAAGTGAGAGTTTAAGAGAGAGGGAGTGGTAGAGAAGGGGTTGGAGTGAGAGGGACTTAGCTAGGTGGGGTGGGAGGGATAGAGGGAGGGAGAGAGAGACAGAGAGGGGGGAGGGAGAGAGAATTGAGAGAGACGAAGAGAGAGAGGGGGGAGAGAGAGACATAGAGAAAGAGAGAGTTATGTAGGTAGGGTGCCAAAGGGATAGATTTGAGAGTGTGAGGGGGGAGAAAGACACAAAGAGAAAGAGAGAGTTATGTAGGTAGGGTTCCAAAGGGAGAGACTTGAGAGTGTGAAGGGGGTGAGAGGGAGAGACTTGAAAGATAGGTAGTGAGAGGGAGTGTGAAAGAGAGGGAGTGAGAGAGAGAGGGAGTGAGAGAGAGAGGGAGTGTGAGTGAGTGAGAGACCTAAGAGAGGGAGAGGGTAAGGGAGGGAGTGACCTGATGGAGGTAGAGAAAGACAGGGGTGGAGTGAGAGGGACTTATCTAGGTAGGGT
>CM021100.1:606349235-606400814 GCA_007115665.2 Sequoiadendron giganteum | reverse complement strand
CCCTCTCCTAGGTCTCTCTTTTGTTGTTCAATCACTCCCACTCTCTCTTTCTCCCACTCTCCCTCTCTCTCCCTCTCCTCTCTCCCTCTTTCTCCCCCTCTCTCTCTCTCTCCCACTCTCCCTCTCCCTCCCACTCTCCCTCTCCCTCCCTCTCTCTTTCACCCACTCTCCCCTTCTCTCCCTCGCTCTTTATCTCCATCTCTCCCACTCTCTCTCTCTCCCTCTCTCCTAAACCCTAAAACCTTAAAACCCTCAATCCCCCTCCCTCTCTACTATATATCTCTCCTCTCCCTCCCTCTACCTCTCTCTCTCTCTCTCTCACACACACACACACACTCACCTCTATCTCCTCTACTATAAGGGTATAGGGAGAGATATAGAATTACGTTAGAGGGTATAGACAAAGAGAGAAAATAAATCTATTAAAAAAATCATCTTTCACATAACGCAAGCGCATTTTGAAGAAGTAGAGATATGGTCATTTTAGCAAGAAATAATGCGAGCGTATTTTTTCTTGCACTAAAAATGGTAAAAAAACTCAATATACCCGTGATCTCAAGGCCCACATTCTGCATATTCTCCTAGTTCTACGTGTGCAACGACAAAAAGATGCTTTGTGATGATGTTGTGAAGTGTGCATGCATGTTTTTCACATTCCACCACCTTTTTCATGATCTTTCCACCACCTTTGCATGAAATAGTAGATTTTTCACATTGAAAGGCATATAATATCAATTCAAGTCTGAATTCCATTCAAAAGTGATATACAATTGAAGTTTGGTGGGGAACAAGCTTTTGAAAAAGTCAAATTGTTGAGAACTTTGAAGAAAGAAGAATCAAAGGCTACATAATTGGGTTGAACTCCTCCATTTGAAGCTCTCAGTTTTTAGGTATGTGAAGTATTTACACATTTTATTTTAGTCTATTATGGCTTACTTTCATTTTTTTAATTTTGCATATTCCATTTTGATCATTGTTTGTTTGTCATTATAACCTTAGGTTGTCAATGCACATTTTAAATTACACAATAATATACACTTGCCAATTACATTTTTAAACCTGATGCAGAGCATCTACCATGATCCACAAATCATCAAGGGTACTTCTGACCCTAACTTAAATTGGAGAAGATCAACCAAAAAACTCAGTCATCTTTTCATCAAAATCTTTCAATTTCACTTGATTTCATATTTCCACAAAACATTAGAACTTGGATCCAATTCTTTGTCAGACTCAAAAATAGATTAACCATCATAAAATTGATTGTAAAATAGCATAAACCTGATTAGAAACTCAGAACCATTCAATTCCTTCATGATTCACAAAATCAACCAACAACAATAATTCATAAAATTCTTCACTTTCACCAATTCAACAGTCATCCTTGTAGCATAGCTAACTCACTCAACCAAGTATATATTTTAGAGGTCTTCTCAGACCAAGACTTGACCCTTCTCAAAGTCTCAATAGGGTACACAATAACATATCAACAAGCCACAATAGACTTCTTTGTTACAACTTCATCAAAACTAGATTCCTTCACCAACTAGGCCTCAAATTAGGCCTCTTTTACAAAGGAACTTATCTTACATCCTTTTCCAAAATACCAAAATACATTGGGTAGTAGTCTATATGTTATCAAACCAAGGATTCCACCTTTTTTTTTCAAAAAATCACTCACCAAAGTGTCAAATCACAAAACCCTCCTTTTTACCCAAGAAACTAGGGGTTTATTAAAAAACACTCATCCAACCCCCACACAATCTTATGAATACTTCAAACAGGTCTAAAATGTCCTGCAAAAACTAAATTCAACAAAAAACCATGCTTCCCCAACACAAAACACACTTTATCATATCAAAACCACTCGAAATATCATGGAAAACTCAACATTTAACTCCAAGGCTTCATGCCCAACACCCTTTTAGACCTCCCCTACACACAAACTACATTCACTTACCTATTTATTGATGATTCAGACCCATTCCACCAATTACAGTAATCATAGTGAGTGGAATGGGCCAATTTACATAATTGAGACCTTCAAAACCCTTTAATCAGGGCACACAAACCTGCAGTAAGATATTATATCCAAACTACCACTAGAATTGGAGTTATAGTCTCAAATAAAATGAAAAACACTTTTAACAAATGCCCCAAAATGATTCAAGAATATTTATATTCAAAACCTCTATGTACGGTCCGAACCAAGGCTGCAAAAGACAAAGAAATACAAAAAATCTAAAAAAACAATGATTTTTCGATTCAATCTTCTTTCAAATCTTCTAAATCAATCTTTGCATCAATGTTCTCTAGAATACATATGATTTTTCCCACAAAAATAATTGTCCTAACACCTGCAAGTGACATTTAAAATGGTATGACCGTTTGCCTTCCTCAAAATCTGCTTTTTACAACTTTACAATTTTGCCCTTTTGCACAATTGGCAACTTACCAATGTTTTTTGCAATTTTGAAATCTAAACCTTCTAAACACCTAGGAAACATAAAAAATGACTCATTACAATGTAAAATGGTCTTATTGACCTTATTTAATGCAAAAATTCCAAAATCCTAAAGCCTAGACAACAACTTCTTGAATTGACAATTTTCATTCAATGGTGCTCCCACACCATGTATGCTTCCTCATTTTGTATACATATATATGAAATAAGTTGACATTTTGCATGATTTTCCATGCTTCCATTTTGAGCCTATCTTGCAATCATGGCATGCCACATTACCAAATTTCTTTAAGGCATTCTATTGAAAACAATCATGTGACCTTTGTCTATGCTAGAAATACTCTTGTACAGGATTATTGTAACTATTCTTTATGAAGCCTTGAATGACATATATTTTTATTTACTTGAATGGATACATTTTTGAGGAATTAATATTCATCTCATTACCATGCTACAGGTAAAATTATCCGCCATTCCGAAGAAACGAACAAAGAAGAAACTAACAGATGAAGAGAATGAAACCTTCAAAGAAAAGGAGAGAGTTTGGGTGGCGACATATCGTGAAAAGAAGAAATTGAAAAAAATTGAAGAAAACAAGCAAATTGAAGAGGAACCTCAACCATCAAAAAGAGAAAAGGAATTGGTAGCACAAAAGGCACAAATTTGAAAGCATCATGGTAAGATAGATTTGGATACTGTAGTTGGAGACACACCCTCTATGACAAGTGAATATGAAGGGACGCCATTAAGAACAAGCAAATATGGAGGGACACCATCTATCACAAGTGAATATGGAGGGATGCCATCTATCACAAGTGAATATGGAGGGACACCATCTATCACAAGTGAATATTGTTGGACACCATCCAACGCATCTCAAGTTCAGAGTACATCATCACTCAGATTTGATGAAGAAGGTATGCCATCATCCCCACGTGAACCTCAAGGTATGTCTTCTACTCCACCCTCGATCGAAGGTATGCAATCTAGCCTACCTCAATTAAATATTGATGAAATTCCTAATGTTGAGATGTATGTACCTAGGAGAACACCACCTAGAATTTTGCGTAGAAAGCCAAAGTATTTGATTAATATTGATGATGATATTTTGTAGCACATGGAAGGTAAGATTTCAACACACACTTGTAGAAGATATGTTGATAAGATTTGGAATTTCTTCTTTGAAAGGCTAAATGAGACTGCAAGATGTCAACTATTTGTTGAAATGATGTGGGGTGTAAAGTATAGAAACATCATGAAGACTCTTGGGTTGAGAACATCAAATGGATCAAGTGAAAACACTATTGTGAAGAATCTAATGGAATCTTATGAGAGTGTGGGTAGGACCTCATGCTCAAAGGATAGTAATGTCACCCAACGTGTCATTACATCAACTTTGGTAAGTTGTCAAACAAAGAGATCTCATCTCATTAAAAAGACGAGTGAACAAATGAGAATTAGTAGAAAAACTTTATCAAGAGTCGTTCAAAGGCAACAAAGAATTGAGGGCACCGACTCAAATCAATTATGGACATTCTTGGGGAGACTACCACAAAAAGATAAAGAAGTTGTTGAAACCTTGAGAACACTAATTGAAGAGTATTGGAAGAATAACACAAGGACATCTTCGAATCAAAGGGATGTGGTAAGAAGGAGAATTGGTAGTCGGAACCGTGAGCCACATCCAAAGCATTTTTTGGATATGAATCAAACCCAATTTTTTCATAAATTTCAAAATGATTATCCTCAAATTAGTATTTGTCAAAGATTTTTTGAAATGCTTAAACCTTTTTATGTCAAGATAAATCACACACACACTGCTTGTTGTTGTAGACTACATATTGAATTCTCTAACCATTATGATGTTTATCATTCTATATGTTTAGATTTGCATACTAACAATGTTTTGCAAGATTGTGGCATAAAATCCCCACCAAAATCTTCAAGAGAGTTCTTATAAAAAAAAATATGTGAAATAGAGGATGGCTAGATATTCTACATGACAACATGCTTGGATGGTTCATGCGAGCGTTGTGGTGGCTTCCAACGTACATGCCAGTATGTCAACATATGGAAAGCACAAATGAGGTGGGACAAAAACTAGTAGAGTTTAGGAAGTATAAAACAGTGGCATATGCTATAAAAGATGGGTCTCAAGCAAAAATGTGTGATTTGGCTATTGATAAGATTCTAGTGTACCAATTTATGTCCATGTTTCATGACAATATACTATCTGAGTATGCAATGCATACCCATAGAGCCTGATGGTTGGACACGTAATTCAAGCTATGCAAGGACACCTTTCCAGTTAGCAACATAGTATCAATGGTTGATTTTGCAGAGAACTACACTCTAAAACCACAATGTGAGGTGCAGTCATAGTATTACAACTCCACATGGGTTTCAATATTTGTGCACATAGCATTCATTCATGCATCTAATAGTACAAAGGACCAAAGGAAGGTATTGAGGGAGTACCACTTTTACATTAGTGATGATCACACACATTCTCCAGAGTTTGTGCAAGGTTGCTTCCAAATGTTCTACAGTGGTTTGGCTCAGAGGGGCATAACATACAGTTGACATATAATATGGTCGGATAACTATGCAGCACAGTTCAAGAACTCACACATGTTCTACTGGTTGTGCAAGATGCATGTCATTACAGGTGTTCAGTATATGTGTAACTTTTGTGAGGTCGAGCATGGAAATGGGGAGCATCATGGTGCAAAAACATGTGTGAAAAGAGCATTAGCATGAGAAGAGTTAAAGTATAAATACAGTGCAAAGTTGACAGATGCAAGATCAATCATCAAGTGGTGTAATGCTCCGATGGGTCTAGGTAATGAAGGTACGTCTTCAGTTCATAGATTTTTTTGGTTGATGGATGATACTAACATTGCACCATATGAGGACTATTGTACACTAACAGGATTGAGTGAGCTACACTCTTTCCTTAGCACAAATGTAGGTTCATGGAGTATCGATACATGAAAGATGGCATGCTTTTTTTCTTCATGTACAATGCAATACTGGAGGATCAACATGTTCTATAGGTCACTCTAGGAGAGGCTCAATTTTCCAATCCCCATAGTAGAGTGGGGTTCCAAAAAAATTCCATGACTGTGCCAAATGAAATCTGCATTTAGAGATCTAGGTTTTCTAGTCCACTTCTTAAGGCTAAAATATCTAGTTCCAAGAGGAATTGGAGTAGTGCAAGCCCCAACCTTGTGCCCCATCTTGTTGCAGTAGAGGCATCTAAAGGGGAGACTTTCAAAATTTAGGAATTGCAACCAAGTTCCCTAAGAAGAATGAATTCAAATCGAGCCAGGACAAAGCTTAGAAATATCCATAAGGGCACAAAACCTTATGTATCTGCATGAAGCCCCCTCCTCTAAAGTGATCTTAACAAAGGAACTCACCTAATTGATCAATTGACCAATGAGAGTAGGATTCCTCATAACCAAAGGAAGGTTATATAACCTAATCCAAATTGGGATCTTCATGATTATATCTGTGGTAAGATCAAAGAAAGGAGTCTAAGGAGTGAGGAACATAGTGGATTTCTCAAAAAACCAGGGGCCATTTTGACCACAAAATTGTAATCAGTAGCAAAAGTGAAGGTAATAAAAAAGAAGCCAAAATCCAGGGTGCGAACTGCAAGAGGAGACAAGTTGCTCCAAATAGATAGAGCCCAAACTTGAATGAACATCATCAAGGGATGGTCACTTCCACATGTGTCTGATAATTAGAGAATGGCTACCAACATTTATTGAAATGGAATTTATGCTATCATTCAAAATGTGGAAGTCCGCAGAATATTCTACTATGGAAACCTCCACATCACCATCAGAGAGACCAAAATTATCGTGAAATTGAGTCTCCTTTGAGCCAGAAATAGGCAGCTTGGGTGCCTTGGGAGGAGGAAAATTAGGGTTTAATTTTTGAATCTTCTCCAGACAGAATTTGTTGCATTCGTGGAATAGATTCACACTATTCTTGCAAGCCTTTAGAGATTTAGATTCAGAAGGCCCAACCACTTTCACAAATTTATAAATTTTTCCCAATGGATCAAAGGGAGGAGGGGGCATAAGAGAAGGAGGAAAATCTAGAGCCTCATCCCTACATGATCTAGATGGTAGCTGATAACGTCGTCGACCCTCACTACCCACCTTTTCTCAGGAGGGATTGCATCTAGAGCCACCTTTTCTTGCACCTTTCCTAACATTCTTTCCCACACTAACAACTCCGCTTGAGGCCATGACCCTTATGCTCGCATCACCTGCTCCACAAAGTTTTTTTGCTCCTTCACCTTTGCACATTGTCAGCCCTATAGTAATATAAATACTACCTCCTTTTTATTCATTAATGTTATTGTGACTCATAATTTATTTTACTTTTGGGTGATCCCACATAAGTGGGTTACAATTGTATTGATGAACAAAAATTGCTTGGGTGCTAAAATTTTTTTTGGGGGGTTTGCTCAAACCCCTCTGTTTGAGCGAACCCCCTTTACTTCAATGTGTTCACTTGAACCCCTAGTTGGATTTTTCCTTGAATAAAATAATGGTATTTTTATTTTTTTAATGTTGTTACCAAAAAAATCTATGCTCTTGGTATTGATGTCCTTGATCCAACAAAAAAATTGAATTTCGATACATACTAAAAAAGTTGTGTTATATAGTAAGCCTATGTCTAAATTGTAATTGGTTTAACTTCGAAACTTAATTAAGAAAAAATATTCAATAAAACACTATGAAACCAAATGAAGGAGCTCGATATCATAGTTACAAATCTAAATTCAAAAAAATTAGAATTTTATCCTTCATAGAAAAAGTTATGTGTTATACAGTAAACATCACTATTTAAAAATGGTGTTTACTATTAAAAGCTAATTATCGAAGGAGATGGAAAAAAAAATGCAATTTGATTCCAAATATTTAAAAAATATATATATTTAGAATCTACAGACAAAATGTCACAAATCACTAGTTTCCATCATCTTCAAATTCCTCATGGTTTAGCAACTATAGGTGTCCAAAAGTGACTTGATCTAGTTCAAAATATTCATTTCAATGTCAAGTTTGGCCAAAAAGTGTAACCCACTATTGTGGGATCACCCTTATTGAATACTTGTGTTTCTCTTGGGAACTAAATTTATTATGCTATTTATATTTTGTGTTATTGCTAGAATAGTTTTATTTGATCTTAATTTTTTTCACTAAGTTTTGGGTAAGCTTCAATTTATTTTTAAATTTGGCATGGTATAAGAGCATGTTGTGCTAGTTTAAATCAATTGGTTTTCATTTTTGAGAGGTTCAAGATGGGGGGGTAATCTTCTTACATGTAAATTTATTCAAAACCTAATATGTTGTCTTGTGTCTTTGGATGATATGGAGAACCATAAAAGTATGAAAAGAAAAACTAACATATTTGGGATTTACATTTTTATAGATTCGAAGTGTTTGTAACTTTTTAACAATTTGAGTAACATTTTTGTTGTCCCATTATGTTCGAATGGAATCAAAACCCCTATTTCCATATAAAATTTGTCAAAATTAGAGAATAAAAAATTAAATCTCATTTTGGGTTTTTGCATATGCTTTCTCAAATTGAGTTTTACAGGTAGTGCAAACTTTGAGGTATCCTAGGTAAAATATGACAACACCATTGGCCTCGATGACATACAAAACCCTAAAATTAACTATATACTTTTTGGTATTTGGACTTTGTGTTTAGAGAGGCTTCATTCTCCATTTTACACTATTCATAGAGCCATATGGCCAAATAGTGATATCACCTACCATACAAGTACTTATAGAGAATATTCCTTGCATAGTATCACCATACTCACCAACATAAAAATTTGTACCTATAGAGCATCTTTGGCTAGATACTTGATGACATTATTTGTATGAAGCTATCCAAACTATTGACTAAATACCAATTGGGTTGTATAGCTGATTGATGTCATCTATATAAAATTTATACAATTGTTGGCATTACAATCCTCTTTGGCTTGTGTGAGGATCCCTCTATGTTGGTAGTTTTGATTTTGCACCTCAACTTCAAATGGACATATCTTGTTCATCTAGAGATATTTTTAGGTGTAATGTTTTTAATTATGAGGATTGTTCCAATGACTACATGCTTGTGTGATTAGTTTTCAATTTTGACTTCCAATTTCTTATAAACTAAAATTGCTTAAACGATTTGTTATTCAATATGATTTTAGGACACTTAGAAGCTAAATGACTTTCTTAGAATAGCTCCTTTTGAGCTTTGTTGTCTTTTTAAAATTAATATTTTTAAGCTCTATAGTCCTATAATATTTATTTGGTTCTTATTATTAAGCATACTTTTCTTTCAACATATATGGTCATTTTGGACCTTGGGAATATAAAATTTGTATTATAAATTACACTATTTATAAAATGCCAAACATTATAACTTCTAGGGGAGTTACTTTAGAAACTAGTATTAGGGAGTTGTAGTGTGCTCTCCCAATTATTGCACTTTTTTGGCACTATGGAGAAATTATCAATTTATTTTCTTACACCATACAATTATTATGAATGGAATTGTAGAATGTTAATTTTGTTAAGAAGAAAGAGAGTTGATAATAAATATGAGTATAGAAATGAAGCCTATTGAAGATGAAAATAAAATCAAATGGTTTAATAAATGTGATGTGGTAAGGATTTATGTGTTTGTTTATCTCTTGACCTTCTATTTCACATTCAGTCCTTAGTTTCACCCAACTATATTTGGTCTAAGTTGGCTAGTTTGTTTGGGGTTTAAGATGTCATAAGGGGTCACCAGTTGGATAATGAAATCATTAGTTTGAGTCTTAGTATTTTTAACTCCATTTAAGACTTTATCAATTTTAAATAATTGGCATTGCACTTAAAATAATATTGAATTAAAAAACATGACATCCCATTGATCCTTAGCATTCTCTTCAAGCTTGGATTTTAGGTCATCTAGCCTTTTGTTGATGCAAGTGTTGCACATGCACACCAACAGACAAATAAATTCTCACCAAAGAACGTGAGAACCTACCTTTACTTGAAAGATCCACCAAGAAAACCTAAATCTAAAGGTGGTCTCAGTTTGATCCCAAGGCTCAAGAATGCCAATTCTTGATGCACTAGGTTCACTTAGGGTTCATTGTGTAAATTGTTGTTAATCATGAGGGGTCTACGGTGTCTTAGGTAAAATGGCATCCAAAGGATCATAAAATAAGTTTAGTTTGATCACACTTGTGTCACTTCACAACTTCATGAAAACTAAAGATTTGCAATAATATTTCATGAACTCAAATTATTTGCACATATTCAGTAGATTTAACATAAATTGCTCTATAATTTAATGGAAATTAAAGATTTACAATAATACTCCATGCATTCATCATTTTTGAAACATTTTTTGAAAATATTCAACATCTACTCTAAAATAAAGCATAAAAATCCTAAAATTTAGAGATTCTCCTAGTTATTATCTACGCATGCTCCAAGAAACAAATCAAATCAAAGCAAACCAATATATACTTCACCAGATTGCTTCACAACTAGGCATAGAACGATGCAAGAAGTTTGAAGAAATATGAGATCGTTTTCCACTGGATAGTGTCAGTATGCATAAAAATTATTAGATGAATGTGCATAAAAATCCCTCTATACCATATTTATAACTATTAGTCTAATTAATTAATTAATTATTACACTAGCATAAGTTAACTTAGGGTTAATTAATCATATTAGTCCTAGGTTACTTTTTATCATTTAATAATGGTGTTGAGATAAGATTCCCTTCTAGAAGATGAGTTGTCTTTTCTAGAAGTTATCTTCATCTTGTTATCATTCCCTAGGTTAGGGTTTCATGTTGTCACATGAAGTGTGGTTTGTACACTTGGCAACATCTTATGCATTTTAGGTTTTTCTCTTGCCTATATAATCAGGCATATGTACTCTTTGTAATTAAGAATCCAGATCATCATAATAGAATCTCTATTTTGAATGTCATTATCATACTTTCTGTGTGGGTGAATATTTATTCTTGGCAAAGGTCCTCCATTGAAGTCTGCAGCTTCATCAAGGCAACCTGTGTATCCAGCATTCCAACATGGTATCAGAGTTGTTCCAGTGAAGGTTCATCCCAGGATCAAGAAAGTTTGGCTCCGATTTGGACATATTCAACCATTTGAGGTATATCTAGGGTTTTTTCATTTTGTACTATCCGTACACATTTGCAAAAAAAATATCCTCCCTTTCAGTCCTCCATCATGGAAAATTTTTTTTAGGTCATTGAGCATTTTTTATTTCTAAAAACGAACTATTTTTTCTATAGTTCTGGCAAAAATTGCATTCTACGGGCGACTGGTAATTAAAATAGAGGGCGGATTAATTATTTTTGGGGGGGACTATTGTTCTCCATCAGTCGGCATTAATATTTGCAAGTTTTTTTAAAAAAAATACATACATTTTTCGGCTTTATTGCAAATTCTTTGCAATATTTTTTTATGTGGACTCCAACCGGCCCTGTACCTTCGGCTGCCGTCATCCGCCGTCACCTCTGTTGGCCCGGTCACATCAGCCATCTCATCTCTGTCGGTTCGCTCCCGCCGACCTCCCACCGACCTTCGGTGTTTCCCGTCGACTATGCTCCCGCCGACCGCTCACCGGTGTTTGTCCCAGCCCCAGCGACAGTCACCTCAGCAACCAGAGGCCCCGCCTGTTCCCAGCGGCGCCGCCCTATCCGCTCAGCCGCCACTCCGCTAGCGCTCCGCCTGACGGTGGTCATATATTTTTTTTTGCCAGCTACACCTGCGGTCACATCAGCGACCGAGTGCTAAGCCCGAAGGGCCTTATTTTTTGCTCCCTGTTAGCCTGAGAGTGCCTCATCTAGGCATTTTTTTCATTTTATCATATCTTTTCACCAGGGTATCAAAAATCTGCAAACGAGATACCGTCGAAAAGGGAATTTAGTGCTCTTTCCAGTGGTGACATCCATTCTAGGAAATTTTGCTTCTAGAAAATTCTACAGTCAACTGAAGTCAACCCTACAATTTGGACATAACAACTCATATCTTCACAACCGTTGATCGAAATTCAGTGATTCCAGCGGCATCAGGAAGGTAATTCTGAGCTTTTTTCATTAGTCCATTCCCTTTGATCAATTTCAGCTCCAGGTACTCTTGCATTTGTTTTGTTCAACTTCGTGCATTTGTTCAATAACTTGGATATCCTGAAGCTTGGGAAAAGGTATTTTATTTGGGTTGCATCACTTCAATTGCATATCAGATTTGGAAGTTTCTATTTGATATTGAAGGTCATTGTCTTTGTATTTTTGGAGAAATTTGATTGTACATTATGGGGCTTGCATATTATCCTTCTTTGACTATGTTACACACGGGAAACTATAAACAATGGCGAGATGGGATCATCCACCATCTCCAATCACTTGAATTGTTGCCACATTTGTATGGTACAGTTCCCCATCCAGGTCAAGGTATTCAAAAATTTGCTTGGAGTTGTAGCAGATATAATGTTTTAGTGGTGATTGCAATGCATGTTGATTGTGATATTTTGGAATCTATTGATCATTGTGATAGTCCTCACATCCTTTGGACTAAGATTTGAGAGATATATGGAGATTCAGATACTCCACGCTTCCTTGATGGTCATGATTTAGAATGTCAGGTTTCAGATCAAGTACCCCATGATAATATTGCTATGCAGGAGGTTGTTTGTTTGGATTGCCTTGAATCTTCCGAAGAGATTGGTAAGGTTGCTTCAGATAATTCTTCTTCTCCATCAAAGACAGTTGGTATCCCTTCACATTCAGTGATTCCTTGTCCAGAGTCATTGATTGAGGCTTCCATCATCATCATTCATCAGGACACATTTTGTTTTTTGGACTTGACATCACAGGATGGCTTTGTTTCAAGTATCACTGACTTGGCTACTTCTACAGGTTTGGAGGACATTCTTGAGGGGATATCACTCCTCTATTTAGAGATTTCATATATGAGACTTCCTCCATCTTCATTAGAGTTTCTTCTGCATCTACCATTGGATTGGTTTCAGTCTTCTCTCAGTGGTTTTGAGGACACTTCATTATGGGGGGGCAATCAAGTCTCCATCTATTCCTTCAATGGAAGGCCCATCACAATGCAGTCTTTGGACCTTGTTCAGCATCTGTTTCCGCATCGTCCTGATTTGTCACCCTCTACATTGATTGGGTATGTACCTAAGTGGGTTGTGGCATCTTCATCTTCATCAGGCAAGGAGACACATGAGCAGCTTTCAGAGACATCATCCGCATCCATATTCATCCTTCCTTCCTTCAATTCCTATCTAGAATGGGAAGCTACCCTGCATCTCTACATGGTTTTGTTTCTTCCGAAAGGGAGACGAGTTGTTTGTCGAAAATGGATCATGTTTTGTCTACATACACTTACCTTTTTTGCAGGTGATCACATATTTTTGGGGGGCTATTTAGTCTCTCTATTTCCCTCCTATGGGGGGACTCTTGATTGTATTGTATCCATGTGATGATTGTTGTCCTTGGGGGGATGATGTTGAGTCCTCCAATCATCACCTTTCTGCATTTTATCTCCTTTTTTGGAGAGGGGTTTTCTTCCCACTGGTTACAATGATAATATTGTGTAAAATTCACCCCTCAGTCAATACTAATTTTTTTTATTCACTTCACAATGATTGCCAACTTACTTGACCAAGAATTTTCCATCTAGCTTAAAAGTGTTGAACTCCTAACTTCTCCATTTACCATGGTGGTGATAACTCTACTCCGCCATTTAAGCTTACATTGAAACGTGGTAAGCTCCCAAGGTTGGGGTTGGGTGATCCCACAATACTAGTTTACAATTTTTGGCCAAATTGGACACTGAACTGATTTTTTCTAACTAAATCTTCACTTTCAGACACCTATATAGCGGCTAAACTGTGAGGAATTTGAAGATGATGCAAACTAGTGATTTGTGACATTTTGTTTGCAGATTCTAAATATATATTTTTAAAAAAAATTGGAATTAGATTGCACTTCTTTTTCCATCTCTTTCGAAAACTAGTTTTTTTCAGTAAACACCATTTTTAAGGAGTGACGCTCACCGTATAACACATAACTTTTTCTTCATGAAGGATAAAATTATATTTTTTTTGAATTTAGATTCGTAACTATGATATCTAGTGCTTCCAATTGGTTTCATAATTTTTTATTTAATATTTTTTCCTTAATCAAGTTTTGAAGTCAAACCAATTACAACTCAAACACAGGCAGACTGTATAACACATAATTTTTTTTGTATGTATCAAAATTATTATTTTTTGTTGGATCAAGGACTTTAATATTTGGTGCACTCATATTTTTCAATTTTTTTTGATAATCTGTTATATTTCCACATGTGTAGAATAAAGAGCTTGATTTTCGGTGAAAAACCTACATTCACAAGAAATAAAAAATAAATATAATAATTAAATTAAATTTATTTAAAATTATATATTTTGGGAAACTTATAATAAGGACTACATACTTACAAAAAATAAATTTTAAATGAATTGATTTGGTTCCCCAAAATGTAAATCAAAAGTGGTTTTTTATCAACATTTTGATAGGTGTAAATGAGACTTCCTTATAGGTATGGTTTAACACTAGCGGGGTTCTATCCAAGGGGGTTTGATATAAGGTGGTTCGATCAAACCATATTCAATTGAAATCCTTAAAATGGAACTTTTTAAGGCTTAAAGATCATTATATTTTTTTTAAATATGTGATTTCAACAAAAATCAGAATCTCCCAGAAATTGTAAACCAACATTGTGGGATCACCCGATTATCCCTAGACCTAGACCTAAACTTCAAGGGTTCATTCATGATGACCCTACCTACATATCCCCTTGGGAAATCAAAGGCTTCATATTTTGCACACTAATGTTAGAAGGAGTTCGTTCTCTCCTCTTGTATGACATCTCTAATCTTGCTTTTAACTCATGACTATTCATTAAGAGTACACTATCAACTTGGTCCAATTATAATAATAACAATTTGTCATCAAGTGTTGGATCCACACCAAACATTGCAAGTCATTAATGTACAAACCTATATTAATCCTATATTGAGGAACTTCCAACAAGGACATTCAAATCTCAACATTGAACTCCCATTGATATTAATCCTAATTCAATGTGAGCATCCCAAAATCCTTTCAATTAATTATCAAGGATATCGTGTAAAATTTGGTACCTTGATGATAATACCATACATTTTTCAATAGATGGTTTTATATATATTGAAATAGGGGGGAATGAGGTGCAATCAATAATGATAGCAAAGGGGTGGGATATGATGCACCTATAATTTCCTTATTTCTTTAGGAAAAAGAGATCCCTTGGGGCAAGATTGAATTTCAACCCTTAGGTGAGTCAACCCTGATGGAGATCTTGTTGTTTGCCTTATGACTTGGGACAAGGTAAATCAGGCCGAAATGCACTTTTGGGAGATGAATGAAAAATACTAAATGAATGCAAATATGCAATGTAACACATGAAACCTCTAAATTAAACCTTAATATGACAAAATCCAGAAAATAATTATAGATATGAGAAGGGCTCGATTTTATGCACCTGTCATAAAAAGGTTGTGTCGAGTGTCCTCATGGGACTCTTTTGCCCAAGGGTGAATGGGTCTTGCTATAGGGGTTGAAAATTTGCTTTCATAGTCCTCTGGTCCTTTTTCTGCACTCCTGATTCCTCTGGGTTTCACAGTCAAAAGTTCAGAAATAAATTTTGAAAGTGAGTTTCTGTGGCTTGACGACAATGTTGACAACTTTTACAATTTTTTTCTTTTGATAGATCTTCAATCCTTCTTCAACCTAAGATTTGCAAAACACACAAGAGGGAAAAAATGTTTGTTTTTGGTGAATGGGGTTTGCCTTGGTCAAACCCCATTTTGGTAATCAAACCTTGAATTGAAACAATGAAACATGAAAGGAATGATGAATGGACAATTGCTATTTTGCAATTCACCAAACCCTTGATTTGAAACCCTTGAAGAACTGAAACTTAGTAGATCTCTCAAAGGTCTTGATTTTGCATGAATGGCTTTATTGATGATGTTGATCTTGATGCTTACAATTTGACTTGAATTCTTGAAACCTACATCACCATGTTAGCTCCAAAAACATGCATGAATGATGATAACTTTGACATGATGCTTGAAATCTTGATTGCTGCAACAAGTTCTTGAGAAATGTGCCCTTGAACACCTTTTCCAAAGATCTTAGCTCTTGTGAAATTTGAATTAATGCTCTCATGAATTTCCTAGGATTTGAATTGATAAAAAGACCTTTGCTTTTATAGACAATTTTCTAATTTCTCAAAAATTAAGCATTACAAGCCAACATTTGAAATTTGAATTTGGAGCATAAAAAGGCTGCCAAAAACATATTTAAAATTTGAAATTAGCAACTGAAGGGGACCCATACGCCCTCCCCTTCACCCAAGGGTGAATGGGTCTTGACCTAAATTGCCAGGACCTATTCATTTTGGGGTGTTAAAAATGATAATTGCATTAATTAAATTATAATTCCCCTTTCAAAAATTGCAATTAGTTAGGCTTATATCTATGCAAAATAGGGTCAATTAGAGGCTTAATTAAGTCCAATTTAATTAAGGGACCCAAACATAGTGTGAAAATGTAAAAAAGTACATTTGCCAACAATACATATATATATTAAGATTCTCTTACACAAGAGAATAAGGCTTAGCTAGGTTTTGATAAGAATATTGGTATCCACAATATATCTCTCCAACCATGGAGATCTAACACACCTAGGCAGAAGTTTCCATGCAATCTTGACTTAATCTAAGAATAGAGTATCGATAAAGAGTGTACATCCTTGAGTAGTAGTTAGTAAAAATATATTTATGATGCAACAATGATGCAAAAGCCTCAATAAGACTCCTAGTGAGGTCTTAGTATGGGTCAATGATATTGAGTATCACAATCACATTAACATTATAACATCTGAACATAGGGTCAAGTAGTTTTAGTATGCTCAAAAGCATAATCCTTTATATTCAAAACATATAATGATATAAATCATCCTCCACTCTAGAAGTTTAGTTAAATATCTTTAAATAGGAAGTATATTGCCCCATCAATATTCTAGTACAAGGTTCACACTTGAGATTAACTTAGCTCTACACTATTATGCTATCATTTAATGCAAGCCTAAAATGACCATCTCCATCATAAATATATGAAATAATGATACTATTCAAGAATACCATAAAACATATTTATATCCCTACCAATAAATTGTATCTAATTTGCTCGTATGATATTAACCTTGTGCATTTGTGTTTGTTTGTATAATAATGTCTTACAATGTTTGGTATGGATCCAACACTTGATGGCAAATTGTTATTATTATAATTGGACTAAGTTGATAGTTTACTCTTAATGAATAGTCACGAGTTAAAAGAGAGATTAGAGATCTCATACAAGAGAAGAGAATGAACTTCCTCTAACATTAGTGTGCAAAGTTTGAAGCTTCTAATTTCCTAAGGGGATACGTAGATAGGGTCATCATGAATGAACCCTTGAGGTTTAGTGGTTTAGGTCTAGGTCTAGGGATAACTCTAACCCTGGGAGCTTACCATCTTTGAGTGTAAACTTAAGTGGTGGATGGAGAAATTAGGCACTACCATGATGAACGGAGAAGTTAGGAAGTCAACACTTCTGAATAAATGGAAAATCATGGGAGTCAACATACCTTTCATTTCTTCTCCATTATCTTTGTCCTTCACAAACCACTTTGAAATAGGCAAAAGATTATATTAATGAGGGAATCCAGTAGTAATGATTGGGAGACAATGCCTCTAGTGGCTAGAAATGAGAGTATGCGGGAGAGGAAGTCTATGTTTGGGCGAATGCCTCTAGTAGCTAGAAATGAGAGTATGCGGGAGAAAGGGAAGACAAAGATCCAACAACTTCCTTTGTGGAAGGCATCGATTCAGATCATGCCTGGCAGCAATGAAAATGCCAAAACCAATCTCGAGCTTCCGTAAATCAATAAAACCTTGCAAATCCTCTTCCTTCAGATTGTGAGGGCGTGATACACCTACAAGTTGCATTAGACTCCACACTCGGTCTCTAAAATGCTTTCCTCACATGCCACAATCCTAGTCGCTTCTCCCCACCCCCTTCCTCTACCTTTTCTACTCATATTTTTACAATGTTTTTTCTCTCTGCCTCGTGATTTGTCCTTTCCTCTTCTTCAAACTGCCCCAAAATCACCTCTCTTCATGCCCTTCCTCTGCCTTTTTCTTTCCACGCGATTGCCTTTCCTTGAACGTTTTTAACAAGTTCGTTCTCCTACCTTCCCTTCTTCCCTTCCTGCATACATGATAAATGCGGAGAGGGGATGTCATTCCTAATTAATGTCTTGACAGGAAACCATCTCCATTCATGACACCCAAGCCATCTCGCCCATACCTGCGTCGTAGCCTAGCCTCTATATCCCCTTTTTCTGTTTCAAATCTTATTTTTAAACTAATAATATAATGAATCCAGCCAATACTTAAATATCTCACTCCAAATAGAAATTGGAAATTTGAATAAAAAAATTTCTAGCGCACACATATAAAATAATACAAACATTGACTTCAAAATTCACTAGACAAACCACCTATAAATGCTTGTTTCTAAATATCTAATATTCTTTTTTGACTTATTACTTCCTCATTTAAACTCTCATCTGGAAGGGCTTAAACTCATATACAGAAAATCTGATTTATAAGATTATGTCAAACATATTAATAATATACCTGTGGCAATCTTTAACAAAGATTTGCAAGCCTTTAATATAATGTTCCTTGCAATGCCCCCACCCTGAAAGGCTCTAATTTACTATTATGTTCTTTCAACATGCATTTGACATAAACAAAATTTTAAAAGTCTTCATTCTCCTCTTCCTCTGAATGCAATGGCCATGTGAGATGCCCTGCTTCACAGTAGAATCTAAACCTTTAAAAAGCTTGTATAGCAGCCATTGACACATCATATTTGCCCAGTGCAGATTTCAATCTCCGCCAACTTTGTAATTTTAATTTATTTTCCTCTGCCCTCTTTCCACTCTTGCAAGCCTCCTGGGATTCCATCTGCTCTTTCAGTAGGTTTATTTCTTTCCTAAAATCATCCAACTGCACCTTCATTTCCTCTTTTATTTCTTTCCTAAGAGCATCCAACTGCATCTTCATTTCCTTCGTTTCCTCTTTTATTTCTTTCTTGAGGGTATCTAGTTCCATTAATAATGATTTCTCTAACTTATCATTTTTTTCTTTCACAACTGTGATTAAGTTCTCTGGCCCTGCCACTTCGCTGCTTTCGGAATAATCTCCACCTTCAGTGACATCTCTTTCTGATATCGTTTGGTTTTTGACACCTTCCTCCAATTTCATTCGTTCCATGTTGGAATTTGTAGCATCCTTCTCTTTAACGTCCTCTACCAATTTCTCTGCAGGTTGGTCTTTATTTTCAGAACTCTTGGAATGTTTAGCTGTATCTCTTCCATTTGAAGTCACAGATATCTTTTCACCTTTATTTTTTGCTATAATCCAGCTCTCTTTCTTTATGCAGTGCTTAACGATTGCTCGTAGTGACGGTCCTGTGGGCCCTGATTTTGATTCTGATTCTGATTCTGATTTATAGGTTTTAAGAAGATCAATCTCGTTCCATCTCTGCAAAAATGGTGAGCGAAGTTCATGAACTTCATTGGATTTATTTATGTTTATATATATAATTTTTTTCTTTAAACTTATGCGTACCTGTACAAGCATATTTATGTTCTCCTCAAATTCCCAGCATAGGAATATCCAAGTAATCAACTGGACTTGCCATCCATCCAAATGCTTGGTTTCATTGTTAATAATGAAGATATTCCAGACCAGTCGATGGTAGGTAAGCAAACGCTTCCACTCTCGAGGCAATTTTCGGAAATCTGTAGCCATTTTTTGAAAGTGGCCAAATGCATCTCGCTCTCCTTCGCTGTATCTTACGAACAAGAGTTGCCTTATAGGAATTAACTCCCTTACGAGATTTGACTCACCTGCATAAAGACGTGCCTTTATTTAATGTACATTCACGACTACAGAATATAGAATTGGTACTCAACTCTAGTTATGGAATCTGTACGAATTATTTTAATAATAATCTAGACACACTAAAACTAGTAGCATTTATAACTAAATTATTAGTTCTGAATCTCAAAAGAAAATCAACAGTAGATCTATGGATGGTACTTTCAACCATTAAGCCAAGCCTAGTTATAATGTAAAGCAGGTTCAGTACCAATGTATGGTCAAATAGAATGGTAAAAAAAATAACCGTTTTGAATGTACATTTAAAAATTTATAATTGTTCTTCTTTAATGATTAAATCAATATTTGTTCTGATTGCTTGCCGCTTTTTCTTTAATTATTATAAAAGAAAAAAAGTGTAAATTGCAGAGACAAAAATTATAGCTGTAAAGAAGCTTTGACATCTTAATATTGTAAAAACGTAAGGACATACTTGTTCCATCTGCGCCTTGAATTCCTTGGGTTGGTTTTGTTTGCGGTGGAGCTACTGTTTTTGCTGAGCTACTAGCTTCTCCTAATTAAAAAGAAGTGACTGTCAGTTGCTCTAATTAAACATTTAGAAAGTACAAAGCAGACATAAATCCTCCTTAAAATTGCAGAGACCATAATTATAACTGTAAAGCAACTTTGATATTTGAATATTGTAAAAACGTTTGGACATACTTGTTCCATCTACGCCCTGAATATCTATAGCAATTCCTTCAGCTAGTTGTGGTTGTGGTGGAGCTACTGTTGTTTCTGCTGTGCTATTAGCTTCTTTAGAAAGTACAAAGCAGTTTCTATTAGATGCTCCAGTTAAAACATTTAGAAAGTACAAAGCAGATATAAATCCTCAAAATACTACTTTTGTTTCGTCTCTTACCTAAGATAGGAGTCACTGAGCCAAGCATTTTTTCGACACTACCACGCGTACCACCTCGATTTAACCGTTCGAGTGGAGAAAAGAGATCATTGTATGCTCTATCTATTTCTGGTACAGAATCATCTTCTGCATCTGTTTCTGATTCTGAATGGCCTTCCTTACTTTGTTTTTGGAACACTCCCAAGTGTCGATCCAAAAAATTCTTTGATTGGACTTGACTGGGGTCAGGAAGGTCTAATGGCAGTTGTATTATCTTTTGTAAATACTTGTCTGCTAACTTGCTATTTTTCAACGATTTATCTCCGTGCCTTCTCATTATTGCCCGTTGGATCAAGTCTTTATCCATTCCTAGAACCACGTTGATTTCGCAGACAGCTAATACAAGATTAACAGCTGACAAAACCTGTGAAGCATAAAAAAGTTATTACCACATTGTCAATGGCATAGGTAGTTTAAAAAAAATATTGAAAATAAATTTCTTCTGAATTTACCTGAAGAATGATGGATTCCTGACATCGATCAAGATCATCAACAAATACAATTGTTCTAAGATTAGCGCTGGGTATTGAACTGGGCATGTTCTCTCCACCGTATTTAGAAGATAGCAATGAAATAATCCAAGACCCTGTTATGAAATGCCATATGTAGGAAGCAGCGGTGCACAGACAATAAGGGTTTCTGCTAATTTCCTTTTTCAAGAAAGTAATATCAGAGATTACTCGTTCCTGATAACCAAGCTTTTCAGTGTGGTCTGGAAGTTTCATATAATTCATTAATTGAAAACTAACTGGGTTTACAGTGCTCATCACTTTTTTAACCAGAGTCCATACCATAATGACTACGGTTAGAGGAAAGGATGCGTATTTTAACTCATTTGATTCCTTGATCTTGTATCTATCCAGCAGCAGCCATAGGATCCAGGTAAACGAGGTGGCCAATAGAACTGCAAGGAGACACAGAAAAATAATTTCAATCCATATAACCTGTTTCTGCTTTCTCCAAGTATTTCTCAAACATGTGCTCAACCATTGGGCATCTGTCATTATTACTTCCATTCCTTTTGTTATTTCTACCGCCATGCCCGCTAATGCTTCTGATTCGTTCCTGTATTTCCAAGCATTATATCGGACGGTTAATATAGCAGGCACACTTCCCTCTGTTGGAGGATCAATTTCTGGCTGTGATTGTTGACCTTCTACTTTAAACTGAGATCGAAATGTAGAAACAGTTAGACAAAAGAATTACCCAGATTACAACAAAAGGAAATACTGAGGCTTTTGTCAAGCTAAGAGATTTACCATGCCATTGTTATCCATAGCAGCTAGTGATTTAAATATATGATGATATTTAGCCTCATACTCATTTAAAACCTTACGGAGGGAGTGTCCTTCCTAGTAAACAACAACATTAAACATTGAGTTAGGGGAAAGGGTTGAAGAGAAACATTGAGTTAGGGGAAATGGTTGAAGAGAAAGAGTTATACTATTTTCTAAATTTAAATTTTACCATTCTCGTTTTGCCTGTTGTTATTGTATATTTTATTTTCATCCAGCATTCAACTATCTTATTCTTCATAATCTGAAAGAAGTTACTTTTTAATCTCGTGTGATTGAGCAATAAATCTATGCTTGTCTCAATCTGGTAGTATTTATTTCTGCCCTTTTCTGTAAGCTCTAAAATTTGAAAACCGGGGAAACTTGAGATTTCAGAACTTGGCATTTCAGATGGTAACAATGCCAATTGTGCAGCTGTCTTCAACAAAATGCCCTCTGTCTGTATTGAATTATAAAGCGAATTAGACTTTAGAGCAAACATATTAAAATTTTGAGCGAGTAGAAGACATTTTCAAATGTATGATTTTAGATTTACATTGCACCATCAGACTGGATTTTCCCATACCCCAGCTGCCAGAAATACCCACTGTAATGGGAGGTTTCAAATAAGGATTCAAAAGCAATGCGGCAAGACCATGTGCGAAATCTCTTCTTCCTGTAAAATTAGGAATAACTACATTGGATAAGCATGCTCAAAAACATTAAAGCATTCTTTTTCGTTTAGAAAAGAAATCGGATTATATTTTACCCAGATTGTCAGATGTAGCTGGTTGATCATTTCCCTGTTCTGCAATGCTTTGAATTTGCTTCCAAACTGCAGACAAGCAGGCGCATAATAATAATATAACATCTGGCTTCATCAATATAATTATATAAAGCTGTCGAAAAATTTCAAAGTTGATTGGAATACCTTTATCTACATTATGTTTATACTTGTCCCTTAAAGTGCTCCTCCAGTTCTGATCATTAATGTCCCCGATTTGAGCACCTCTAGTAAGCAATTCTTTAGTGAAGTCAATATCACCGAGACATGCAGCTGTCTTTAACAAATTATTTTCCTTCCCTAACTTTTTTTCTGTGATGTCTTTCTTTTGCTCTAAAAGAAAGTCTTTGAGGGGAGAATCTGTTAGATGTTTGTCTACAGTGCCTAACCCTGCAGCGGAGGCCCACAGCAAAAGTTATTTATGTTCATCGGATCCACACTTCTTTAACAGCAAATCGGCAATTTCTTTTCCACCCTCTCCGGTTAACAGTGTTGGCGCGAAATAGTGGAATACTGTTCGGCCATCACAATCTCTTTCGAGAAGGGGATGAGCTCCCCAGTGCAACAAAACTTTTATGATATCCGCGTGTCCCCCTTTAGCGGCTTTATGAAGTGCCGTCTGTCCAAAGACATCTGTTGTCCTCACATATACTGTAGGCTTCTTTGACCTCTTGAGAAGGAGATCAGCTATACGCATTCTGCCCTCTGAAGCGGCCACATGCAGTGGTGTCAGCCCGCTGCGGTCAAGAATGGAACCATCATCAAAATTTCGATTCCAAGCTAGCAATCCCTCACAGAGATCATAGTGGCCTCCTTTAACAGCTCCGAAGAGAGCTGTTCGCCCATCTGTATCTTTTATGTGAAGAATGTCTCGATTTATATCATCAAGGAAGGAACAGAGTTGTAGATGCCCTTTCATAGCTGCAACATGTAAAGCCGTTTTACCCATATCATCTTGTTTGGTTACCCATTTTTTCTTCTCTTCCTCGCTTGTACATTTCGTGAGCATTAACTCAGTTAACAAACGTGCTTTGTAGGCAACTTCACACACAGAAGCGTGATGCAAAGCTGTTTGGCCCTGTTCATCGCAAGCAAGTGGATCTGCTCCTTTCTCCAAGAATTTTTTCACAGCTTCTGTATTTCCTTCAGAGGCAAACTCACGCAGAAGCTTGGCAGAATCAACCTTGTCAAAGTATGCTTCTAGTGCTTGTTGAGAAACCGACAGTAGCTTCACCATTAGCTTTATGTTATTGTCCTTGACGGCCATATCCAGAGGACTCACCCCATCATTGTCTTTCCTTGTAACCATCTCCGCACTCCTTTCATAGAAATCTTGGCTCTGCACTGTATCGCTGTCGCCTCCCCCAATCAGCACATCGATAACATCTCTCTTCCCTCTCTCAACTGCATAATGGAGGGGGACGCGTGCTCTATTGTCTGCAACATCCGGCCTTCCCCCGTATTCAAGAATCATTCGACAAATGCTTACTTCAGGATCATATGTTTCACACGCCCAATGAAGAGCAGTCATTCCTTTTTCGTTAGCTGCATTGGCGAACTGCTCTTTTGAATGGCATTTGTCGAAAAGACTTCTCACAATTTCTTTTTGAGCAGACTGTATAGCGTAATATAGAGCCACATTCTGTCTGTCTACGGTAAGATTCGCTTGTGGCTGGGCGCCCCACTCTAATACCTTGTTCACCACAAAACTGGCCTCATCCAACACTGCATAGATTAAAATATTGTTGAGAACATCGTAATTTCCACAAATCTTGAAGGATGCATTTTTCAGCGTATCGTTGAAACGTTTCCGATCGTCACTTGCTGCATCCTTGCATGCCTGTTTAAAAATCCTGCGCACCTCAAATGTTTCATAGAGGTTCAGATGATGGAATATGTCGGCGGACATAATGAAATCCTTTCGGTTTCCCGTCTGACACCCTTCATTCTCCCATTCTTTGAACAGTAAATCAAGAGTTCTAAATACCAGGCCTACTAGAGAAGAGCAGGATATGATGTACCAGAAAAAATTCCAGATAGCATCTGATGTGTCTCCTTGAGAGGCAAATTCCTGAAACCAATTCACTTTTGAACATTCGCCCTCAATTACATATGTGCTAAATCCATCTATCTCATCAAGAAAGGTTTGTCCTAAGATCTTCTTATGCTCCTCACTGAACTTGTCCCAACAGGAGTTTCCCATGCTAATCATCACTTCTTTCACCGACTCGAGAGAAACTTTCCTCCTCGTCGCTTTATCACTGGCAAGTCGCTCTTCTCCAAGTATTCTGCCCATGTGACATATCATTCTGTTCATCTCTACAAATGTGGTTCTATTGCTGAAAGGTATGTTGCCCTCTCTGACATCTAGTGGGTTAAAAGGCTTTCTTCTTTCCCAAAAGTTGAGCACCCAGTACACAACTTCGTGATTCCAGTCTTCAGCACACAAAAGTAATGCCACCTCTCTTCCTTTGTGGGTAAGGGGAACATCATCATAGATGCTCCTTGCTTGATCTGAATTACCTGAAGAACATTTTGTAACGCTAGTTGAGTGCACGAGGGTAACAATATGCTCACCAATCGTTTGAATGTGAGTTTAAAATGGAGTAAGACTGGTGAAGAAAAAAATATACCTGAGACATAGCTTGCTGACGGCTGGAGTTGTATAAGAAGCATGTATCCCAAACAGCTTCTGAAGTCATCTCCCATTTGGAAGTTATAACATGGGCCGCTTATCCAGCCGTCAAGAAGACGAGCTGTCTCCCATCCCTGGAGAAGATCGTGCTGCTTAATCATGTCAAGGTTATCGTTTGCTTCCTGAAAAGTTGCTACACGCCAGCCTGCTGGAGTAGAGTAGCTTCTCTCAACCTTCTTTATACAAGACAGAGCCTCTATTTCCGAAGCCATCGTGAGCTTAGCCTTGGAATGTCGAGCTTTCAGTGTTTGGATGGTGAATATCCCAGGGTTTTAACACTTACCACGTTAAATCTACTGGTTTACAAATTAACAGTATTAGAATCTGGGTGAAGATAATTACCTGCCACATAATAAACGAAACAATTACTCTCCTTTCCGAGGAGTGACTTCTATAGTATATTAAATATTTTAAGGAAAAATAGGAAAAACAAAAATAAAATATTTTAATAGTATCGAGTTGATCTTAGGAAGCGACGAATATATATTACAGTTCATATACAATAAGACAATATTTTAACTATATATAAATAGATTTGAAACATAATGGAGAAGGTGTTTTAATATCTTTTCTTTTCGTATTTAAAATAAAGTTCGAGAAACTAGTTAACTTTAAATTTATGAAATTCCTACAGTTCGTAATGATTTAGCCAATAATTTTTACGGATATGATTTAATAAATTTTTGCTATCAAAATCTTTACAATCAAATTTAGACAAAATACTACCTAAATTTAACTTTAAAAAATAAAATTTTGTGACAATATTTTTTAATTGTAAAATTAAAATTATACCATAATAGAATTGGGGAGATGTGTTAGGATTTTTGAAATGCATAGTACATGAAGGATTGATAAGAATAGGATAAGAATTAGGAAAGGTCTCAAATGAACAAAGCAAAAGAAAGAGGATGAAGAAGCAGTAGATGTGACTAAGAGTGCAAAGGATGTGCATACTTTTAGTCTTGGTTCTATAGTAATTTCTTGCAAGTCCAAGAAAAAATCCATTGTATCTTTTTCTATTGTAGAGGCTAGATACAAACCTATTGCTTTTGCTACTTTTCAAAAAAATTGGTTGAGGAGATTTTTATAGGATATGTAGCAAATCTAGAATAGTTCGATATTGTTTTATTGTGATACTCAAAGTACCATTCAGATGGTTACGAGTTCAATGTTTCACAACAAGACTATATATGTTGACATTCAACATCACTACATTCATGAGTTGGTTCAACAAGGCTTGGTTGAACTTTTTTATTGTCCTATGAGACACAACTTGCAAATATCTTCATGAAGCCCCTTGCTAATAATTTATTTCAAACACTTTGATCTTTTCTTGGAGTTCTTCAAAATGTTCATTGTGAGGGGGAAATAATAGAATAATGACCATTTTTTTCTAATATTTATTATGGGAAAGAAAGTAAGATAATGAACATTAATAATTAGATATTTTTCTATGATTAGCTATTTGTTTGTGGTAGTTGTATATTTCAAATTTGTCATTCTACTTTATTTTTGGGTCTATACATGGATAGCATGGGCCTATTTTGACTAGCCTTCAAGTAGCATTTGTTAAGATTCAAGACCTTGGTTTTCCCACTTAACTAATCAAAAACATTTTATTATGAGATATCAATGGATAAATTTAGAGTCTTTCATCATTTTGCATTGTTTAGTTGTTGGTTGATGATTTGGAGATCATAAAAAATATGTATATTCTCTTTTAAATACCTTTAATTTCTCTTAGGAATATTGATTTCTCGAATGCTCCAAATTATGAGCTTCTCATAAATATATTGTTGTTACACCTCATTGTGCTATTACCTATTTACTGTTACCTTGTTGAGTTAAAATGCTTTAATATATGATTTTGTTTTGTATATATTTCTTGATGGAAAATGTGATGAATGAATATACAATTCAATATGATATTTTAATTGTTTAGAAGATGAAAATATATGATGCATGTGAGTGTAATGTTATCAACTAACTACTATTGTGATGCATTAAGTTGGATGCAGGAAAAGAATCAAGCCTCTGGAAGAGATGGGGAGTATCACTCAAGAGAAGAACTTGGTTTCATAACCCTTAATGAGCCTAATTGAGCATACACACACTCACATCCTAGTTTGATCTAGTTGAGTCAAGTTAATTTAGAAAATGGTAAGTAATATTTTGTCTTGGTTTGGGAATGTTTTGTATTGGTTTATGTTTTAGTCTTTGAATGTTCTTGATTGGGAGTATATGATCGAGTCTTTATGTGAAGAGGAAGTTCTTCTTCGTGTGTTAATATTTGTATATGAATCGATGAGTATATGTATATGTACATGTCTACGATAACTTACACATGTGAGTATATGCGTACATGTGTATACGTATCTACACATACTCATGAATGAATATCTCATATATGCATGAGAATATCGATTGGACATATGCAACATCTATATATACATAGTATATTTTAATACTAAAATAATGGTATATGTATATAATATATATATGTATATGTATATATTATCATATATAATTATGAATATATTTAAATACCAAAGAATGATTCTATGTAAATATATATGTTTATATATAGTATAATGATGATATTATGATATATATATATATATATATTATATAATTATTGTCACGAAGGATTTCACCCTCGAGTGCCATGTTTGAAACTCAACAATCCTATGCAACATGGGCTCAAACTCAGGTTGTGGGTGACTTATAATGAGAATGAACCTCCAAATTATGGGCTAGTTCTCATTTTGATTTTCTTAGAAAACTAATGGATTTGGTTGGAAAAAGGATAGAAAGATACTTTGAAATGAAAATCTAATCCTAGGAGGTGATACACCAATGATCAGGAATGAAAACTAATGTAGCCCTTACTTATAACTTTGAATCAAAAAATTAATGGTTATGAGATTCACAATTCAAATTTTGCCTAAAAACATAAGTATTTCGTATGAAGGCTCCATTTTTTAGCTCTATTTGAAGGTAAAAAGGGTGTACACATTAAGCTTCACCTAAAATTGATTTAACACAACATATAACTTGATTTAATAAGAAAAATATTCAAATCACATTGCTTAGATGAAGAAGAAGACAAAGGAATCACATGAATCGTAGTGAAATCTATAAGAACATACATCCACAAGGTAATAAGAAAGCTCCAAAAAGGATCTACATAACTGTTTTCTTTATTGATTTCAAAGAAAAATTTGTTGCTACATGAAAATAATCTGTGTTACAATAATCTCTCTCAACTCAGAATGAGAAGGAGAATCTAAAACCAAACTCAACAATCAAAAGAGTTTGCAATATGTTGAAAGGAGGCCTAAAAGGATCCTCAATTGATTGGAATAGATGCTTCAGTCATCTCCCTTAATCTAGAAAGATCTTTCCTATGTCCTACAAACTTGAAAACCATGAAAAATGATCTTCAAAAGTGGAGCAAACTGAATGTTTAGGTGACCAAACTCACCTTGAATCATGTTCAACCCATGTGGGACTCCAAAACTAATGCAAAATGAGCTTTGTACCTCAAAATCCTCCTCAAATGATGGTTGGAATCAATGACAACTCTAGAATAAACTCAATTTGACTTGAAGTCAAAAAGAACTCCCTCTTCTATCTTTTCATGATTTTTGGACAAGGATAAAGTGTTTGAATGAATATTAAAGGTAATCAATAATGATTTACTTTAATATGTATTATGTGAAATTCTATTACTTGCATTATATGATAAATATTAAGGTAAATTATAAAATACCTTTAATATTTATTCACATACGTATTCTTGCTTTAAACTTAAATGCAAAAACATAAGAGGCCAAAACTAACCTTTATGACTCTCGTGGGCCTTATATCTTTCACTAGGCAATTTTCTTGAAGGGTTTTTTACCACGACTTAAGGTATTAATACATATGCAATTTTACAAAATGAAGTGATAAAAATCACTTGGGCGGCTAAAACTTTAGGGTTTGTACAAAAACCTAAAAGAAATAAAAGAAACCCTACTTCTCTATCTTCGGGCTCATTTGCATTCTTTCATCCTTATTGTGTAACCATGCTACGCTGCCAAGGATAGCTAGGGTTTGGAGCTTTTGTAGATTTTGGGACTGTGGAATGCGTCCTTGCTGGTAAGTTGCTTCTTTTCTGTGGCATTTTAAATGGAAACATTGAGACTTCATTCTTCTGGAAAAAAAATAGCTTTGATCGTGACAAAAGAATGATTAAACTGTTATTTTGTTTGGCTTTCATAGTCATGGGGTCTCTGTATTTTGACGCTTCTTTACTATTTCTAGAAAGAAAAAGATAAAACCCTCCTTTTCTCAATCGTAAGCATTTCTACAGTTTTATATTATGGGATTTATCATGCTCTTTTACTCATGGCCTCCTCACAGATTTACAAATTCTAGGCTTCACTTAATTTCTAGTGTTTCAAATCTCAACCCTACCATCTAGACCTCTGTTAGGCCATGATTCCTTTTGATTCAATTATTATTTTTCATATAGTAGAACCCTAACTGTACGGTTTTGCAAGATCCTTGGTTTTCCTTGTCAATGCTCGCATAGTTTATTCATGATATTATTGTTATCTTTTTACTCTGCTTTGAATAGGTGAGATGCTTCCTTATTCTCCTGGACAGAAGTAATTAAAACCCCTCCTTTGGATTTACTTGGAAAGAACTCTATAGTCTTCTCAGGAGCATTATTGCTTATAGAGCTTCAAAACCCTTTGTGAGTCATGGCTTCAGTGTCTAATAATCTCAAACTCAATGAAACCCTTAATACACATTAACATCTTTTATCCTTTGTCTCATGAATCTTCGATGAATTTTTAAGGGCTGCATAGGCATCTTTCTAAAAAGTAGATTTCTCGTTTTAATCATGATTTGTAAGTCTCTTTGCATTTGCTTCCTTTCATGGGAAAGTATGACAACTCATTATATTTATCTATTGTATCCCTCTTTGAGAGGATTGTGGTGAACCCATCCTCTCTTAATGAGTGCACTACCTCCTAAGACATGATTGTCCTATCTATTTCCATGGATTCACAATATGAAATGACTACCCACAAGAATAACTCATCTTAAAAACACTGTTCAGAGTTTAATTGTTAAAATCACTACCTTTTCTTAAGACCTCATGGAACCTTCTTGAATATAGATATCTTTTTTGACTTATATGCTTCATTATTGAATATCATGCATCTAGAAAAAATTCCAATAGAGACAAAACCTTGAACACTATTATTCTTTACCTACCTTGACCTTGGGGTCATCCCTAAGCTGGAACCATCCTCTGAAATGACTACCATGCATGTTATTCCACTATCATCTACTCATACACCATCCTTCAAACATCTAATTGCATTTTATTCTTCTCATAGACCATTCTTTGGTGTTGCCCTCTAATGTGAAGTATAGATGACTGCACTTTATGACAGTCCATCTGACTATCATAGTCATTTAATGTTGTCCCTTCATGATCATTATTAATAGATCAGAAAAAAAAACAAGAGTCTCATTCCCTACCTTGGTTTCTCTCTTAATGCATAGACCTTAAAGGTTGCCACTACTCTTAATACCTATAAAATTGCATCATTCATGATGATCTATGAATGTCATTGATAATATGTTCAGAGGATTGTCCTTGAATGGACCTCATTTTCCATGCATATTTTCATTGTTCATTATAGTACAATCCTTACTGTCTATGCACTTCATGGATTTGTATCATATTGGTGTGACTATCATAGATTGCAAATACATGTCACATTTTTTTATTGACTATCATAAGGTAATAAGGACTGTCTTTTCATAGATTTCTTGTTGGACATTCAAACCTTCCCTTTCTTCATGCACTTTAGGGCTCTGGTAGTCTTGATTTCCTTTTATATGTCAAAGTAAAGGCAACTTTTATACATAAAACTGTCCACTATATATATTTGAGTTTTGACAGTCATTAATGGTTGGACTTCTTATATATTATTCCATGGCTGCACTCTATAAATGTCTTTTACACTTTATTTTTCTTTTGAGGGTAAGAGAACAATATGTTAGGCTCAACCCTTATGGGAGCCACATTTTCCTCCACATACTGTGATGTTGAATAATGTAATCATGCAATGGAAAATGTACCTATACCTACACAATGAACAAACAAGTTAATAAAACCATACAACTCATAGCCTTATGATGATTGATGATCATTTTCTTTCTCGAATCATCATGATGTTGATGTAACTGATCTTGTGATCCTTTTATTTCTAAATTTATGATATGATGATTAATAAGAAACAGATTGAATGCCTTTTTGTTTGGTATATAAGAGTGTTGGAATCCCAAGCTCTAATACACTTCCTTTTGACCCTTTCAGGTACTTCATGCAGAGAATAACAAAACTTTGAAGAGAGACTGAAGATGAACTTGATCAAGTATGGGGTTCGTCATTCAGGAAATGATGGATCTCTCCTCTCTTATATGTTATTTCTTTTAGTTATTCAATCTCCTTTTCTTATTGTATCATATCAGTTATTCCCACGGCTTGTGTGGGACACCTTAAGCTAATTTTTTGTAAAATGAATAAAATACAACAATTCTATGCAAATTTTGTGTAATATTTTCTCTTGTAAAACACTTGCATAATATAACTGCAATTTCATTTAATAGCATTTTTGTGTATGATGATGAAAACTTAGTAGAGTTTAATGTGTACCTTTTATCTTTTAAGTCTTCATTGTTGTTCCAGCCCTACTTGATTGGGCTAAAAGCAGAATTAGGTAACATTTTTGGTGACCTCTACTATGCACTTTCCTACTAAGCACCTTAGACCAGTAGCATAAAATCATCCATTGGGCATAAGAGTCAATTCCTATCCTCTGATATTTTGTAAATCGTTTGTAACTCAGTTGTTAAAACATGAAACAACAATAAGAAAGGTCCTCTAACAGGACAAAACTACTGTGTAACAACACTTAGGGAAAGGAAAACTAAGGAAACCTATACATAAGCACTTGGAGGAAACTAAAACAAAGCTAACCTAATATTTACAACAACAGATCAAAATTCAATAACAAAGGTTAAAATGAATCCCATTGACTGGGATTGGTAACTCTTTGCCATCAAGCTTTGAGAGCTGGAAGGCATTATGCATCTTGAAACCTGTAACAACATAGGGTCCATTCCACATTGCATCAAACTTAGTGTGCTTATCTGGCCTACCTTTCAATTCATCCCATTTGAAGACCAAATCACCTTCTTTAAACTCTCTTGGGATAGCCTTTTGTCAAACGTTCATTTCATTTGTGTATGGTGAATTTCTAAGTTTCTCAATGCTTCTTTCCTTACCTCTTCAAGCTTAATCAACTATGAAAGCCTGATTTTCATAGGTTGCTCCTCTAACATGTCCATCTCCTTGATCAAAGTTAAAGTAGGCAACTCAGTTGAAATTGAAAAACTTGCTTCCTTCCCAAAAGTCAAAAAATAAGGAGAATTACTTGTTTCTCTTTTCTGTATAATCCTATCAACCCATAAGGCTAATTTAATCTTGTCATGCCAGGCTCTCTGATTATCTTCATTCATCTTCTTGATGATTCTTATCAAGATCTTATTAGTAGACTCTGCATGTCCATTACCCTGAGGGTAATAGTTGGACGAAGTATTCAGATTTATTTCAACAAACTAATCAAAAACTCTTAAACCAACAAAGGCCGATGCATTATCAAAAATTATTGAATCAAGAGTACCAAACCTTGCTACCAAATCTTGATAGAATTTTAGAACAACAGTCACATTGGCCTCCTTCAAATCCATAAATTTTGACCACTTAGTAAAATAATTTGTTGTTGGTAATATCCATTTGTGACTTACACTTGAAGGTGGGTTAATAGGACCAATAAAATAAAGACCCCACTTAAGAAAAGGTTGTTCAACCTTATTTAGATGCAAAGGAAAGGCTGCAAGCCTCTACTTTCCTGCAAATAATGAACATTTATTGCATTTTCTGACCCAAGCATGTGTATCTTTAAACAAACAAGGCTAGTAATACCCAACTCATAATCTTAAGATTTGTTGTTCTAGGTGCAAAATGACCTCCAGAAGGTCCATCGTGAAATTCTTCAAGAATTTTATCAACTTGATCTGGATCAGCACATCTTAATAAAACATCATGAATGTCCTTTCTATAAAAAACTCCATCTATGATAGCATAAGGAATGGCTTGAATTTTTAAATACCTTCTTTTTGAGTTATCCAAACCTTGAGGACACTCACCAGTTTCAAGATAATGCTTCATATCTTGCACCCAATTGGAGGAAGGAGCTAGAATAGTAGCTTGTTCTTCATTGTTAAGTATTAGGATATCTTGTTCATCAGTTTCTTTATTTTTCTGTGCATCTCCAACTAGTTGTTCACATAATCCTTTTCCCTTTACAAGCTTAGTGACCTTAATCTGGACATCATATTCCATTACCTTGGTAATCCAGCTTGCTCTCTTATCATTAATGTCTCTACTCAATAGGAAATCTTTGACTGTAGCATGAGCAACCAACAACTGAATTTTATTGTTAGAAAGCATAACCTGGATTTTTTAAGGCTTCGAATTACAATTAGGACATACTTTTCAAAAAAAAATAAAATCACTTCATAATCTTGAAGTACTTGGCCAAAAAAAGAAATGGGTTGCTCGAAACCTTGTTGATTTTGTTGACATAACATGGTTGGGATCATATCCACACTACCAAAAGCATATAGGATAAAATATTTGTCAAAATTAGGATTAATGAGTATTGGAGCAGCAGCTATGCCATTTTTTATCTCATCAAAAAATTTATTTCCTTGTTTGGTCCAGCTGAAGTAAACATTCTTTCTTAACATAGGGGTTAGAGGTTGCAAAAGATAAGCTATAGTTGGAATGAACCTCCGAACAAAGTTTATTCTACCAAGAAATATTTGCAAGAATTTCTTGTGAGTAGGTAAAGGTAAAGAAAGAATAGCACTTATCCTTTCCATATCTATGGAAATTCCATCTTTAGATACTACATATCCAAGCAATTTGCATTCATGGACAGTGAAGATACATTTCTTCGGGTTTAGTGATACTCCATATACTCTGCACCTCTCAAAGATCTACTTTAAATGAACTAAACGATCACTTGCATTCTTAGAAAAAATAATAATATCATCTAAGTAAACCATTACAAACCTGTTCATTAAACCATGAAAAGCCATATCCATGGCTCTTTGGAAGGTAGCCCCTACATTGGATAATCCAAAAGTCATCTTCTTGTAAGCCATGGTTCCCCATTTTGTCATGAAGGTTGTCTTAAACTGATCTTCCTCTTGTACCAATATCCGGTTATACCCAGAAAAACCATCTAACAAAGAGAATCTATCAGAACTAGCAACAACCTATAAAATCTACTCCATAGAGGGCAGTGGGTAATGGTCCTTTAGTGAAGTCCTATTGAGATCTCTAAAATCAACACACAACCTTAGTTCACCGTTCTTCTTCCTTACAGGAACAAGATTGGACATCCATGAAGTGCTCAATCAACTTACTTAGTTCAACTCTCATGAGGTGCTCAAGTTTAGGATTCAAAGGCCTCTGCCTTTGTCTTACCGGCTTTTCATTTGCTTCTAACTCTATGGTGTGTTGTGCCAACTTTGGATTGAAACCCTTCAAGTCTTGATACTCACAGGCAAAAACATTAGTAAACACTTGATAAAGTAAAATGAATGCATGTCTCTCCTCCTTAGTACATACCTTGTCAAGTTTCAAGAGCTTATCCTTGAAGATTTTAATAGGCTCATAATGCTCATGTTTGATAAATAAACTTGCCTCTTTTTTTCTCACCTAATCATCTAAGTTAAAAATGGACTCAAGTGTTGCCAATCTCTTTGGTAGCTTGTTTGGTTTTAGCTAAAGAATTTGATCTTCATATTGTTTTTCCAATTTATGCTGGTTGGAAGTTAAAAACTCAGCCTCCTCTATCAATAAATTAACAATTTGTTCATCACTTTCAAAAACATGCCAATGAGTGTTATTATCTGAAACAGAAGGACTAACAACAACCTTGACATACTATTTCATATTTACATCTTTTACATCAGCCGGAATATCAAATTTCGCCCCTATTGTAGCCAACCTATATGCTTGTTTATTCTGAATTCTAAGAATGGACAACAAGTTGAAAGCATCAAATTTTTCAATCAAATCCTAGACTCTATTCTTATAAAGCTTTAACAAATCATTATTGGTGACATTGATATCTCTTACCTGATTTACAACCGGCTCACTATCAACAAAGACTTTTAGACAACTAATTTTCTTCTTTCTAGCCCATTCAAGACCATCCACAAGGGCCCCATACTCTATTGTATTATTATTATGGCTGAAAGTAAATCATAATGCAGAATATAATTTCTCACCAATTGGAGAAATTAACACAGCACCACCACCAACTCCCCCTTTGGTTTTTGAACCGTTAAAATACAAACTCCATACTTCATTAGATTGTTGTATTTTATGCTCTTTTTCATCTTTAACCAGGTTTGGGACAAGAAGTCCATTCTCTTGAATCATGTACATACCCTGATTTGTTTGTTCCATATGCTTAAATGGGTCTTCCTCATGATTCTCAGCTGCCCATTGATCTAAAACAATATTAGGAATGCCTTCAACCAAAGTGTTAGTCTCTTGGTTAGGTTGTTGTTCTAATTTATCTTGTTCATAATAAGCAAGATTTGTATTAATAGTACTAGGCACAAAAGGTTATGTGTGGTCTTTAGCCAATAACTCAGATGCAATGGTAACTGTGGTGTCATACCTTGTCTTGAAGAAGAGATGAGACCAATCAGATGAAAGGTAGCCTCCTAATTTGGCAATGAAATCTCTGGAAAGACACAAAGCAAAATAGGGTGGAAAATCTATCACATAGATGTCTTGTGGAATAGCAAAATTATGGCATACATGCAAAGTTAAATCTAGATTATTAATTACACCCAATGTCTTGATCGTTGTTTCATCTAACTGAACTACACCCTTTGACTGTGCCTCATAGGTCAAACCCAACTCATCAACAATCTACTTAGGCATTACTAAACTAATAGCACCAAAATCAATCATATAGTTTTGCAAAAGATGCTTGCCTATAATCAAAGTTACATAAAAGGAGGTGGTTTAACCTCTTGAGTTTTCTATTCAACCTTTGACTTAGGTACAGTTGTTGATTCCACCTTTGTTTGATCATTTAGAACATTTAACTTTGGTTGGTTTATTGTTGGCTCATGAGGCAAAGACAATTTAGTAAATGCATTTTATATTAAATCCTTTTGTCCTGGAAGAGCCAAGGAATCCCACATCAAAAAAATTATGCTAGACTTCTTCATATGCTCCAGAATGTTGAATGGAATTGAGTTAAATCTCTATTGCACTTTAGAAATAGTAGCACTTTCAAGTTAAGTCTACACAAATGGGATTTGAGTCTTAGGCTACTCTTTGTTCACAATAGGTTGTTGCCTAGGAAAAATCTGGGCAGGCTGAGTAAGAACTTGTTGTACATTACCTCAAGTGTTGGCTCGTAGAGGCTTGATTTGAAGTAATAACAGGATGTTTTCCTACCTCTACAGCTCTCTTCTTTGATCTTGTGTTAGTTGCTACAGAGTTGTAAGGCTAATTATGAACTTGTTCTTGGGAATAATTCACCCCACAGAACTCATAACATTGCCAATTCAATAAAGTGACGTCATTTTGACCCTGATCTGGATTGGAAACTTGTTGTCCACGATTTTGCTGCTCAAAACCTTGTTGAACAACAACACTATTTTGCACCATCAAAGTTTGATTCACCACCCCATTAAGACAAGTAGTCTAATTGTGTGGTTGATTGCATGGAAAGCACCAATTTGTATCTTGCACTAAATTATTTTGGACCGGACCTATTTCTTTTGAAGTACTAAGAATATAGGGATTATATGGCTGAAAAGGTCTAGGATTATAAGGCCTTCTCTTTCCCTAGGAATCTGCTGGATATGAAGGTTTATTAGGCTGATATAAGCTCTGATTTGGCCTAGAACCCCAACCATGTTGCTTTTCTAGGTTCACTAATTTGTTTACGTCTATATCAATCCTTTGATCTCTTGCAACTCTTGTGATTGAACTAGAACAACAATATTTTGAGCAATTGATTGATAATCTAAGGCTAGAATAGTTGGTAATGCAACAATAGACGACATTTGAATAGGCATCAAAGGTTGAATATCAAGAAATATAGGCATTGGAGGCCAAGGTGCAATTTTACCAGCTTGAATAAGACTGTTCTTAGCTCTAATAGAAATATCAAATGGTGCAGGTAAGGACACACCACCCATTGATTGGATCATTACAAGAATGCCACTATTTAGGGCCTTGAGATAATACAGAAAGGCATGATTAGCTTAGGCCTCACAAAAACTAGAAGTCTATTCCAAGTCCTCTTGAAATGAAGGTTGAAATCTAACATTTTCTCTTGAGGATCTCTTTTAATGGTGGTTAACTATTCAACCAAAGATAAATGGTCAGGTTTATCTTGAAACTACCTATTCAATTTATCACCTAAATCATCCCATGATGCAACTGAGTTCACAACTAGACCCCTAAACCATTGAAGAGCCTTACCCTTCAATAAAGTAGTCAGGAGTTTGATTGCAACGTTCTCTTTGGTAATGTGATGGACCCCACATAGTGAAGCCACATCTATGATGTGCTCTATAGGTATAGTCTTATCTTCACCCATAAAAATGGGTAAATTTTTTAGTGTAGCTACTAGAATGGCATTATGTTGATCCAAATTCAGTGGGTTGCCTCGATTAAAGGGCACAAATGTGTGTTGTCTAGCCACCGGTACTATTGGAACTATTAAATTCTAAACTTATACCACTGGAATATGAACTGTAACTACTCTTACTAGGCTATTTGAAGCTAAAACTGATAATCTATAACTAGGAAAAGTAGAATGTGTACTTACTTTCCTTCTTACTGGTCTGTCTCTTCTCCTAAGCAATGAAACTAATGATTTTGATCTAAATCCAGAAGGTGTAGATTGAGCTCTTGGAGGTGGCTCATGTGTTCTTTTTGTTTTCCTTCCTCTTCTTTTTTGTGATTAAAGCTGCAAATATTTGAAATGAACAAAACTTCTCCTTGTTTGAATGCTTCTCATATGCAAAATGCACTAGATCTAGTCAAAACCAGCTAACAGAGTTGCTAAGTATGAATTTTCTTCACCTTAAAATCTTACTTATCGTTGTTCATACCAACACGGTAGTGAAAATGATACTTCCTCTGGAAATGGAAGAGTTCAATGTCCCACCAAGTATTCCAAAACTGTTGTCACGAAGGATTGCACCCTCGAGTGCTAATTTTGAAACTTAGCCATCCTGTGCAACATGGGATAAAACTCAGGTTGTATGTGACCTATAATGAGAATGAACCTCCAGATTATGGGTTGTTTCCCCTTTTAATTTTCCTAGAAAAATAATGGATTTTGTTGGAAAAAGGATAGAAAGATACTTTGAAATGAAAATCTAATCCTAGGAGGTGATACACCAATTGTCGGGAATGAAAACTAATGCAGCCCTTACTTATAACTTTGAATCAAAAAATTACTAGTTATGAGATTCACAATTTAGATTTTTCCTAAAAATATAAGTATTTCATATGAGGGCTCCAATTTTCAGCTCTATTTGAAGGTGAAAAGGGTTTACACATTAAGCTTTTCCTAAAATTGATTTAACACAACATATAACCTAATTTAATAAGATAAATATTTAAATTGTATTGCTTAAATGAAGAATAAGACAAAGGACTCGCATGAATCATAGTGAAATATATAAGAACATCCACAAGGTAATCAGAAAGCTCCAAAAAGGATTTGTAACTATTTTCTTTATTGATTTCAATAAAAAAGTTGCTACTTCATGAAAATAATTTGTGTTACAATAATCTCTCTCAACTCAGTATGAGAAGGAGAATTTAGAAACAACATCAACAATGAGAAGAGTTTGCAATATATGGTGAAAGGAGGCCTAAAAGGATCTTCAACTAACTAGAATAGATGCTTCAGTCATCTCCCTTCATCTATGCATGTAAAAGATCTTTCCTTTGTCATGCAAACTTGAAAACCATGAAAAGGGGTCTTCAAAAGTGGAGAAAATTGAATGTTTAGGTTGTCAAACTCACCTTGAATCATGGTCAACCCATGCGGGAGTCTTGTATCCCTCTTTGAGAGTATTGTTGTGAACCTGTCCTCTCTTAATGAGTGCACTACTCCCTAAGACATGATTGTCCTATCTACTGCCATGAAGTCACAATATGAAATGACTGCCCACAAGAATAACTCATCTTAACAACACTGTTCAAAGTTTGATTGTTAAAATCACTACCTTTTCCTGAGACTTCATGGAACCTTCTTGACTATAGATGTCTTTATTTATTTGTATGCTTCATTATTGACTATCACGCATTTGGAAGAAATTCCAATAGAGGCAAAACCTTGAAGATTATCAATATTTACCTTCCTTGACCTTGGGTCCATCCCTAATTTGGAACCATCCTCTAAAATGACTGGCCATGCATGCTATTCCACTATCATCTACTCATACACCATCATTCAAACATCTGACTGCATTTTATTCTTCTCATAGACCATTATTTGGTGTTGCCCTCTAATGTGAAGTATAGAGTATTGTACTTTATGATAGTCCATTTGATTGTCATAGTCATTTAGTGTTGTCCCTTCATGATCATTATTAATAGATCAAAAAAAAAAGTCTCTCTTAATGAATAGACCTTAAAGGTTTCCCCTACTCTTAAGTCTTGTAATCTTGCATCATTCATGATGATTTATGAATTTCATTGATAATATGATCAGAGGACTGTCCTTGAATGGACCTCATTTTCCATGCATACTACATTGTTCATTATGGTACAGTCCTTACTTTCTATGCACTTCATGTATTTGTATCATAATAAAACTACAACCCTAAATTTTGTTTAATGCACCAAATTAAAATATTTTTAATTTTATTACTTTAATACTTTTAAAGTAAATAATTTTTTTTTAGGGAAAATTACTACCTTAGTGGGTAGCACACTTCTATTAAATTCAAAAGGATTACAACTTTTACAGAAATCTTGATCGGCTTAAAGGCCTCTACAATTGACCAAACAAAACACTATTTTTCTTTCATGCAAGTTGTTTAATCTACACAAGAGAGAACAATGATGACACCAAGCCCCAGATCACTCATCTTTTCCACTATGGTGTCTTGCAAAAATTCATTGTTGGTTGCTACATACTCCAAAAACACTGACAAATCTTTTGCCATTATAGTTGCTATAAATAAATACACCACTTCTTGCATTTTTGGGTGCTCACGAGTATTCGCCGCATCTATTACATTGCACACAAACCCTTCGGTCGAACAATCTTTGCTTACTCTTCATCAAGTACAACATGTTCATGAAAAGATACCCCAACATTATCCAATCATGCAAATGATCGCCTTTCAACCTATGAGGCCCGATCACCTTCAATATCACCTCCACGAGTTTAGCCGAGGGATCTTTGAAGAGATGATAAATTTGGGTTTCATAGGGCTCCAAAATATCCTCCTTGTATTCACCTCTTCCCACCAAAATCCTATAACACCTGCAAAGAGCCAAGAGTTCAACCACCATGATTATCTCTCTTTGTACTGCTCCACTTCAACTCAACATCGATGCCTAACCATTTCTTTGGTAGGCCATAAATAGAGCACTTCCAAATTTGATCACTGCAATCTCCCAAAAAATACTCCTTTCGAGGAAGAGTGAAATCGAGCATTGACAAGCTACATTCCTTAAAATCAACTTTTACACTGTCGATCCAGTGACAAAATATTTTTCCAGACTTGTTAGGATGATTTACTGATCCACGACAATCCTTCTAAAGAGCCACGTTGGTATATATTATTTTTGGTACCAAGAGCGGTGCAGTGCCTGTGAGCGATTAGCTATATCCAAATAGATGTTCCCACATACAAATATTGGAGGAGCCTTTCACCTTTTGTGTCTAGGAAACTATCGTATTTTCCAGTGCATCCACAAGTGTATTTGCTTCCCTCTACACATGGCCATATAGAAATTTTATGAGCTAAAACACTCTGATACCATGTAGAGATTTTAAATGCAAAAAAAAACACAGAGTTGTTGCTCTGATTTCCCACCAAATTGGAAATACCCAAATCTCAAAATGTGGAATAACAAACAAGAGGAGACATGCAATATTTTCTTCTTCTATTAACTGATTGGAAATGAAAAATACAGAAAACAAACTAAAAACTATCTATTTCAAATTTATGGGAGCTATCAAAGACTGCTCAACCAGATCATAAACAATCAGGAGCTACTTAGAGCTCTCCATTTCTATTCAATTAGAACTATATATTGTTCTTGGGAAACTCAAAGCTATCAAGAGAAATCAACTGCTCACTGCAAACACTCTACAACAACTCTGAGAAATCCGGAGCTATCAGAAACTCCTTGCACATAATGTTTTTTTTTGCTGCTGCAACTTCACTTCTTTTTGCAAATCACTTGTTGCTACAAAAACTAACTTCTTCTCTCTTTTTCTTCTCTCTTACTTCAAACTGAGAAAACATTCCCTCTATTTTTCCCATTCAAAAAATCTCTCTCAATTTTGAAATTACCTGCCAGCATTAATTGGGAATTCAAAAATTCCTACTACATTCAATTTTGAGCAGTTTGGAGCTGCAGGGATGAAGATCACAAAATTGGCATTGAGAAAATAGCTCCTAATAGGTAGGTGAAGCAACGAAAAGCTCAGGGACAAGTAATAAATTCCAACACTCCCCCTTTTTTCTGAGCCAACAAAACAAGATCAAACCTGATCCAAATCAAGAATGCCCAACCTTCTCCTTAGGCGCTCAAAGCTATCCTTGCTCAATGGCTTGGTGAATATTTCTGCTAGCTGCTGCTCAAACCTACAAAATTTTATTTTGATTTCACTATTTTCAACCAATTCTCTAATGAAATGACACCTGATTTCAATGTGCTTGCTTTGTCCATGAAACACAAGATTTTTGGTCAAGGCTATCGATGAAACATTATCACCAAAGATCATTGTTTCATCCTCTTGTTCTTCTCTCAAATCTGCCAAGATTCTTCTTAGCCAAATAGCCTGACATGCTGCTGCATTTTTTGCTATATACTCAGTTTCATCTATTGATAGGGAAACTATAGGTTGCTTCTTGGAAGCCCATGAGATAGCACTCAAACCCATATGAAATACATAGCTCGAAGTGCTCTTCCTATCATCCAAACTTCTTGCCCAATCATTGTCAGTGTATCCAACCAACCCATACTCTTTTGTTGTTGCGTACAACAGGCCATATCCTTTGGTGTCATTCACATACCTCAAGATTCTCTTACCCGCTTGCCAATGGGTGTCTCTTGGAGTCTCCATGAATCTAGAAATCAGACTCACTCCATGCATTATATCCGGCCTAGTTGCAGTCAAGTACATCAAACTTCCAACCAAACTTTTATATAAGGTCAAATCCGCATTGCTGCTGCAATCTTCCTTGCTCAACTTCAGACCTACAGTTGTTGGTTTTGGGTAGGCTTGCTTTCAAGCATTCTAAATCTCTTCAAGATTTCATTTGCATATTTTTTTTGAGAGATAAAAATACAATCATGCATTTTTTTTACTTCTATGCCTAGAAAATAACTCAAGAGACCTAAATCTGTCATTTCAAACGCTCTTTTCATGGCCTCTTTAAAATTAGCAATGAGGAAATCATCATCCCTAGTAAAAACTAAATCATCAACATACAAGACAATAATCAAAATATTACCATTTGTTGTCTTGATGTAAAGAGTGGGCTCACCATCACTTTTGCTAAAGCCATTTCTCATAAAATATGAGTCAATATTGTTATACCATGCCCGTGGAGCTTGCTTCAACCCATAAAGGGCTTTCCTCAACCTATACACCTTATGTTCTTCACCTAAAAATTCATATCCAAATGGCTACTCCACATAAACTTCTTCTTTCAATACTCCATTTAGGAAAGTGGACTTCATGTCCATTTGAAACACCTTCCATTTGTGTTGGGCTGCAATTGCTATGACTGCCCACATGGTCTCCATCCTTGCAACAAGGACATACGTCTCATCATAATCTCTCCCAAACTGTTGTTTGTACCCCTTGACCACCAACTGTGCCTTGTGTCGATCTATGCTTCCTTCAACATTGCACTTGGTCTTGTAAACCCATTTCACCACAATAACTTGCTTCTTTGGAGGCAAATCGGTTAACTCCCATATGTTGTTCCTCTCTATTGCATCTATCTCCTCATCCATGGCCTCACACCATTTATCCTCTTTCATAGCTTCTTCAAAATAAATCGAATCACTATGAGAAAACAATGCAAAATTTATATTCTCATCAAACTCTTCATCATACCTTTCATCTTGATAGATCTCCCTCAGACTCTTGGTCTTCTTTGTCATTAGGGAGGTGAGAGTGGGGTTTGAATTTTCACTATTGTTGTTGCTCTGTTGAACAGGCTGGTTCTGGTGCAATCGGGAGCGATCGAGAGTGATCAGGAGTTGTCGAGAGCTATCGGGAGCTCTCTACGACCCATTCTCTAATTGTTTGTGGCTGCTTACAATTCTATCTATTCTTATCAAAATTGATCAGGAGCGATTGGGAGCTCATCTAGAATTATCAAGAGCTACTGCAGGCTCCACTGAATCATCATGTTGCACTTCTTGCTCTTGTCCTTCAACATCGGGAACGATTGGGAGTGATCGAGAGCAGTTGTTCCATCCCATGACTGATGTTCTAAAAACTCCACATCTCTGTTGATAACAATTTTCTTGCTAATTGTGTTATACAACCTATAGGCTTTTGACTCTGAACAATAACCCGTGAAAAATGCACTTCTCACCCTTATCATCCAATTTTTGCCTCTTTTCTTTAGGCACGTGAGCATATGCTACACAAATGAACACTCTTAAGTGCTCAAATGTCCATCTACGTTTTTTCCATGCCTCTTGAGGTACTTTGTCATAGACCGTCTTTGTTGGACTTTTATTAATAAAAAAATATAGTTGTTGCTACAACCTCTCCCCAATATTCAGTTGGGAGTCCCTTTGCTTTCATCATGCTCCTTGTCATCTCCATGATGGTCCTATTCTTCCTTTCATCCACTCCATTTTTCTACGGAGTATAGCTAGCTGTAATCTCCTTCTTGATGCCATTTTTCCTACAAAAATTGACAAATTGATTGGAGGTACATACTCTCCTCCATGATATGACCTTAGGACCTTAATAAAGTGTCCACTCTTTTTTTTAGCCTGGGCTTTAAACAATAAAAATAAGTATCAAATGCATCAGACTTATGCTGCAAGAAATAAATCCATGTATTATAGCTAAAATCATCAATAAAGGTCATAAAAATATGTTGTTACCAATAGACGTGATTTGCATAGGGCCTACCAAATCTATGTGCACCAACTCCAATGGTGCTCTTGCCCTTATAGAGTTGCCTGATTGAAAGGGTTGCCTATGTTGCTTGCCCAAAATGCAAGCCTCACATCTAACATTAGGCTCTACTATACTTGGCAAACCATCAATCATTTTTCTCTTGGAAAAAAGACTCAAACCAGCATAGCCTAAGTGTCCATACCTAAGATACCATAGCTCAGAGGGGTCTTAATGGTGCTCTTGAGGGCTGCTTTTTGTATTTTTGTACATTTTCCATCCATGAGATGTGCAGCAATAGACTGACATGAGAAGCACATCTCAATATTCAATGGAAACATTTGGTTCTTTATCATTGCAACTGCTGCAAACACCTTTGTCCTCTCATTCTTGTCATAAATGATGCATTGGCCCTTCTCCATCAACACTTTGTATCCATTTTGGATCAGCTTTCCAACACTCATGAGGTTATGCTTTAACTTCAGAGCAAAGAACACATTTTGAACCTCCTTCTCACCTTGCTTGGTGCGGATCATAATAGATCCTTTGCCTTTGACTGGAACTATTCCATTGTTCCCCATTCTAATTTCAGATATAATATTTTTATCAATGAAGGAAAATAGACTATCATTACCACTCATGTGGTTGTTGCATCCGCTGTCCAAATACCAGACTTCAGGGTTGCCTTCTTCACCAATGTTGCACATGATGAAGGTTGTGGACTGATTGCCTTCAGCCACATTTGAATCAGCTACATTTGCATTTTTTTTTGCTGATTACCGTATTTTTTTCAGCACTCACTAGCATAGTGCCCAAACTTGTGACAATAGTAGCACTCCACGTTGCTTTTGTCACTTCTCCCACTTGAACTATTGTTCTTCATGCCTCTTTGGGAATTGTTATGATATTTGCTCACTCCTTCTTGGTTGCTTGCTTGTTCCGAGCTTTCTCCTCCAACATTTCCTTGTTTGGATCTACTTCTACTTCTTCGGGAGCCATTTCTACCTCTCCCCCTGCCTCTTGCATGTGATTGAGCTTTGAAATCTTTCTCTTGGGAATAAGTAGCAAACCTTTTTAGGCATTGCTCATGGGTATGAAGAGAACCCATTAACTCGTCCATCGTCAAAGTAGAGAGGTCTTTTGCCTCTTCAATAGCAATGACAAGTGCATCATACGTCTTGGGTAAACATCTAAGGAGTTTTTCAACAATATTTTTCTCCTCCATCATTTCTCCATTCGTTCTCAACTGGTTTAACAAACCTAAGAACCTTGTTTTAATGTCTGCAAAAAACTCGCTTTCCTTCATTTCAATAACCTCGAACTCTCTTTGGAGAATCTGGAGCTTCACGAATCTGACTTTATCAGTCCCTTTGTAGATGGTTTGGAGGATTTCCCAAGCTTCCTTTACATATTCAATTGCTTCTATTTTGAGAAAAATGGCCTATGTCAAGGTTGCTTCAATCAAAATCAATGCCTTAGCATCCTTCTTTCTCTGCTCCTTCAACTGGGTCTTCTGATTATTTGTGAGAGCTGCAAATGCAGTTGGGTCAGTGATATCCACAAATCCATTTATCAAGAAATCCCACAAATCATTTGCAACCATAATGGTCTTCATCTTCTTGGCCCAAACATCATAGTTCTATCCATTAAAGGCTGGTGGTTGTTGCTAACTCTTTCCATGATCTCCAACCATGTCTCCTACAGAAAAACTTAAATACCCAGACAAGATAACAACCCTAACTCATGAGGAAATGGGTCCTATGGCTTTGATACCATGTAGAAATTTTATGAGCTGAAACGTTCTAATACCATGTAGAGATTTAAATGCAAAAACAAAACACAGAGTTACTGCTCTAATTTCCAACCAAACTAGAAATACCCAAATCTCAAAATGTGGAATAAAAAACAAGAGGAGATGCAATATTTTATTTTTCTATTAAGTGATTGGAAATGAACAATACAAAAAACAAACTAAAAACTACCTATTACAACTTTCTGGGAGCTATCAAAGACTGCTCAACCAGTTCATAAACAATCAAGAGCTACTCAGAGCTCTCTATTTCTATTCAAATGAAACTATTTGTTGTTCATGACAAACTCAGAGCGGTCAAGAGTAATCAGTTGCTCACTACAAACACTCTGCAACAACTCTAAGCAATCTAGAGCTATGAGAAACTCCTTGCACAAAATGTTCTTTGTTGTTGTTGTAACTTCACTTCTTTCTGCAAATCACTTGTTGCTACAAAAACTGACTTCTCCTCTCTTACTTAAGATTGGGAAAACATTCCCTCTATTTGTCTCATTGAAAAAATCCCTCTCAATTTCAAAATTACCTACCACTATTAATTGGGAATTCAAAAATTCCTACTACATTCAATTCTAAGCAGTCAAGAGCTGCCGGGATTTCCCCAAAACTAGCATTGAGAAAAATAGCTTCAGACAGGTAGGTGAAGCAATGGCAGGCTCAAGGACAAGTAATAAATTCCAACAGGGCAATTGAATAGAACTCTAGAATATCTAATAGAGGACATATTTTTTCAACCCAACATGAGAGTTTCCAACATGGTGCATGATGTAAGCTTGCAACCCACACAATCACCTTCGAGTCACCCTTTATTTCAAAGTTTAGCAAGTTTTTGTCTACATAATATTTCAACCCTTCCAACAAAGCAGTCGTGTCCACATCATTGTTTGTGCCATCTTTTAGTTTTATTGACACAACCCACACTACCACCCCTTCATTGTCCCTTATTATGAATCTAGCATCTAAGGGGCCCAGGTTTCCCTTTGAGGCCCATTGAAATTCATCTTTAACCTCCCCCTTGGCAATAGCATCCACTTAACCCCAATCCTCCCTTACTTTTGTTTCATTAAGTGGATGCTTCATTTCTTCAACAAGGGCCACTGCTTTTCCATCTGCCTATCCCAGTTGGTGTAAAACTTGAAATGACAATTTTGGGATGCTACATTGAAATGCTCTGATATACCACCTTCGATTTTTTGTTTGACCATTACCAAATCTAAGGACTTCCCTTAGAAGATTATAGTGTGTTTCTCTCTCCAGATTTTTCAGACCACCATTGTGGGTGTCTCATGTTATAGCCCTGCTAAAGCTAATCCCATATTCAATTGTGTCCAAGAGAAAAAAAGGGGCTTTTACATCTATCTGGAGAGGTCCTTGCCACCCCACGAATCTCTCGCAAAAAAAGTTCCAAAAACTGTGTGAAATTGTATCCAATCAATAGATGGTTTGTAGTTTCCTTTTCCTTCTCACATAAAGAGCATCTAAACGAGCCATCCACCCCTATTTGGTTCAACCTTTCCCCCGTCAATATGTGACTGTGCATAGAAGTCCAGGAGAAGGCCCCAACTTTTGGGAGAACAAAATTTCCCCAAAGTAGCTCTTTTGGCCAATGTTATTCTACTTGTTCCTTTCTCAAAACCTTATGCCTATTTTTTTACTGAGAAAGCCCCTGATTTGGCTGCACACTAACAAAGAGAATCCCTTTCTCCTGTAAAGATACACACCCTCTTGTTAAGCTCTTCCCGAATTATAGACCTTGCTCCTACTTCCACCATTTCAAATTCTTTTCATTCAAACTCCCATCTTCCATGCCTCCTTCTCAAGGTTACAAATGATGCTACGTTCTCACCATACACTAAGCTTGTCAACTGTATCACCTTCTCTATATTTGGCAATGTGTCCAGAAGAGTATAGTCATTCCAGGAATCATGCAAGAAGGATGCTTGCGACCCATCCTGATTATCCAAGTGAGATGGTTTGTGATCGGTTGCATGTTCTGAATCACAAATTTCCTCATTGTAGACCCCCTCTGCAGATTTGTGATTGTGAATATTCTCTCAGGCTCCCTTGATTCTAAGTACTTTTATTTCCATATTTTACACCACAGAGCTTCTAGCGATTTGAACATTCTCCATGCCAGCTTTGCACCGAATTCATGGTTTTGGAGTTTTAAATCTTTCACTCCCCCCTCCAGCCTCCTTTTGTTTCAAAAGAGTATCCCATCCTATCAATGGGATTTGTTCCTTTTCTTGTGCGCCATCCTAGACAAGCTTACTTTGGGTTTCCGTTAGCTATTTTACAACCTTCTTCGGCATCTCCATACATTCCATCAAATAAATTAGAATATATGCAATCACAACCTTTGCCATAGTGATTCATCCTGTAAGAGTCAACCAATGCCCTTTCCACAATTCCACCTTCAATTTGCATCTATTCATTGACTCCTCCTATAGACTTGTTCTCATCTACCATTTGAATAAAGGAACACCCAAGCAAGCTACCTTTTTTAAAACCAAGGATGTTGAGAATTCTCCATTGGGCTGCTTTTCGTGTGTTAAAGAACACACAGGATTTTTCTGCATTCACCTTCTGGCATGTCTCACTTTCTAACAAATTTATTGCTTCCTTCATTACCCTTGCTTCTTCCTCTGAAGCTTTACCAAAGAGTATAGTTTCATCTGCAAATAACTAATGAGTTACTATCGGATAGTCAAGAGCAACTTCTACTTCCTTCCACTAGCCACTTCTACACTTGTTGAAATATATTTGCTAAAGGGATCCATCAATATTGCAAAGAGAAAAGGCGAGATTGGTTCGTAGGTATCTTAGCCCTTTCACTCCGCTGAAAAAACTACATGGGTTTCCATTTATCAGTATCAAGTATCTTGGGGATGAGATACAGTAATACACCTATTTCAGCTATTTTTGGCCGAAACCCATATGCTCCATTGTTTTCTTCAGAGTACGTCACTGCACGTTGTCGTATGCCTTGCTTAAATCTAGTTTCACTAGCATGCGTTATTCAAATTTTTCTGGGAATGCACTATTTCATGTGTTATAATTATACCATCTATTATGTTCTTGCCTGGAACGAAGCCACTCTATTCCAGGGACACCACCTTTAATAGAACAACCTTCAATCTATTTTCCATGACCTTCGTAATTACTTTGTATTTTGAGTTACATAGTGAAATGGGTCTAAAATTAGCAAATATTTCACAAGATTCTTTTTGGAATTAGCGCTATGTTTGTATTGTTCAGGTCTTTCAAAATTGTCCCTTGCGTGATTCTTCCACAACCCCAACCATCTTTTCCCCCATAAAATCCCAACAAACTTGATAGAATAGTGTGTTACAACCATCAGGGACTGGCGATTTTTCCGGCTACAACTCAAAAACTACCTTTTTCACTTCTCCCTGAGTCACTTTTGCCTCCAGCATTTGATTATTTGCCTATGACACCGTCCTTTGGACACCACTAAGAAAAGTTTGGGATAAGCTATCAGCTGAGTCCTCGTCTCCCAGCAAGTTCTCAAAGAATGCTACACCCAATCTTTGGGTGTCCTCTTCTTCTTTATACTTCATTCCTCCTTCACTTTTTATTTCACTTATTCTATTCTAGGTTTTTTTTATCTTTGTTGTATTATGGAAAAAATAGTATTCAAATCTCCTTCTTTTAGCCACATTTCCCATTATTTTGTGCACCAATAGCTTTCCTCACAAGCCAACACCTCACTATAATCTGCCATCAACTTTTTTTCCTCCTAAAATTTTGTATTTGACATCTCGTCCTTTATTACTTTTTCACATAGTACTTCAAGTTCTCTTTCCAACTTACTCTTTTCTTCAAAAATATTTTGTTTAAAAAAATTATTCCATATTTTTAATTTCTCTTTCATCCTACACGGTTTTTTATGAAATAAAAACATCTTCATGCCTTTCCATTGAATTGGTTCCACCTGGCACCAAGATTTCATTAAATCAACTAAACCCTCATGTCGTAGCCACATTTTTTGAAATTTGAAGTGTCCCTTTCTTTGCTTTTTCTCCATTTCAATTTGAAACTCCATCGGAAAATGATCTGAGATAATAATAGGTCTTACTGAGGCCTTTGGAGGGTTGCCTACCTACAATCAATCTTTTGAAACTATAAATGGGCATGTGCAGGATCATGATGGGCCAAAAAGTGGCAATAGGAAAAAATAGCATTTTTCACTCGCCAAAAAAGGCGAAAATCCCTAGTTGACTTTATTTTGGGTTGGGTGTCTGTACATTTCTCCATAGCAATTCCCAAGCCTAAGTTTTACAAATCGGATATCCGTTTTGAATCAGATATCCGCTTTTTAAAAGAGAAAAAATTCAGATATCCAATATTTGAAAACATTTAAAAATGTATTTGTGGCGGAAAAATTTTGGTTTCACAAATCTGATATCCGATTTGAAATGGATATCCGATTTGTGGCACACATAGACCCAAGAGTAATTAGGAGGTGTAGGGTGGACAAGAGATAGAGAGAGAGGGAAATGGAGAGAGGGAGAGAGAAGAAGGAAGGGGAAGGGAGATGGGAAGAGGGGAAGGAGGAGAGAGAGAGAGAGAGAGAGAGGGGAAGACAAGAAGAAGAGGATAAAGAGAGAGAGAGAGAGAGAGAGAGAGAGAGAGAGAGAGAGAGAGAGAGAGAGAGAGAGAGAGAGAGAGAGAGAGAGAGAGAGAGAGAGAGAGAGAGAGAGAGAGAGAGAATTAGGAAGGAGAAGGGAGAGGGGAAGAGTGGAAGAAGGGGATAGAGATGAAGAGAGGGAGAGATAGAGAGAGGGAAAGATAGAGGGAAAGGGAGAGATAGAGAGAGATAATTAGGAGGGGGAAGGTAGAGGGAGAGAGAGAGAGAGAGAGAATTAGGAAGGAGAAGGGAGAGGGGAAGAGTGGAAGAAGGGGATAGAGATGAAGAGAGGGAGAGATAGAGAGAG
>CM021100.1:606239026-606349135 GCA_007115665.2 Sequoiadendron giganteum | reverse complement strand
ATCAAAGATCAACCTTGCCTACGTTCAAGCTCAGAGATGACGTAGTTCGACAAGGTGAAAGACTAAAAAGACTTGATGATGAAATTTTGAAAATTTTCTAATTTTTGACATGTTTTTGGATTTTTTGAATGATCTGGATGTTTTTGGATTTTCTGATGATGAGATTTTGAATGTTTTTGGATTTTTTGATTTTTTGAATGTTTTTGAATTTTTCGCATGATTTTGACAATTTGGATATGATATGTGATGGTATCAGTGCTCTCTCTTGGGATTTTGTTGAAAACCAAGCTTAATGTTGATCAATCAGACTGATGGATTGATAGTTTGACTAAGTGTGTTAAGTCAAACAAAAATGATAATGCACTCGTAAGTTCCAGGAAGTTGTGTTATCCCAGAGTAAACTCGTACAAAAAGGATAATTTGGCTAGGTGTGTTAACCCAAACAAGGTGATTATGGATTTGATAATTTGGCTAAGTGTGTTAAGCCAAACAGAGTGATGATAATGAACTTGTAAACCCAAGGAAGTTGTGTTATCCTAGAGTAAACTCGTGCACAAGATGATAGTTTGACTAAGTGTGTTAAGTCAAACAAGATGATGATTGATTGGATTCGATTGATCAAGATCGATGAAGCTTGAGTTAGAACAAAATTGCTTTGATTATTCCATGTGACACAGATGTGTGCATTAGATGCAACTGATATGAATTGCTTGGATTGATATTCGATGAAAGATAAAGCTTAATGAGGAACGTCTTCTTGTCAAAATATGCCATGGGCTAGTGATTTGGATTTTGGTTCACAAATTGATTTGACCAAGTTGATTTCACATTTTCCAATGTTTGGATCACTTCATAAGTTGGATGATATACATCAAGATTTATTTTCGAAGCAAGATGCAAATATCTGCCCCCCAGTGTCTAGCAATGTTTGAATGACCATGGGTAGATTCTTGGATATGAATGGATATGGATCATCTTGCGATAAGATAAGGTGTTCGAATAGAGGAATGCTCATTCGGATAATGCTTCAAGGCTTAGATAATGTTGGATAGGATGGGAGCAATGAAAATGACCCATGTCAAGGTGTTTACCATAAACAAGTGTAAAGCGTGCACCAAAATTTTCCAAGATCAAGATAACTTGGAGTATGGATGCAGACAGAAAATGGATTGGATAAACGGTTCATGGATGAACGGATGATATGGATGGAATGTTGGATTCATTATGGATGCGATAAGATGCTTTCTTCTGAACTGGAGCACGTAGCTGCTTGATTCTACACATGACGCCTGTTTGCCAGGTTTTCATCATGGTACTTGTCTAAAGCGCCACCGAAGCGGTTTTCACTGGAGGACGATTTTTTTCTTTATTGTTTTCAATCCTTTTTCTGATTTTTTTTTTGGATTTTTTGTATTTTTGTATTTTTTTGTTGTCACCAGGACGCCTGTTTGCCAGGTTTTCATCAAGGTGACCATTTTTTTCAGGACATTTTTTATGATTTTTTTGTATTTTTTGAGAGATTTTAAGCTGATGCTGAACCACCTAGTGGTGCTGATGTTGATGCTTCTGTCATAACGTGCCATCGATATCCTGCTTGTAGAAGTTGTCTTGCCAAGATATGTGCACTTGAATGCAACTTTTGAGATCCCTGATCTGCTTTGCTGATACTGGAGTTAACTTTGTCTTTGTGCATACATCGTGATAGGGTGCCTTCTGAATCCTTATGATGAAGGGTCGTTGCCAACACATGGTCAATGTGAGAATTGGATATCATGCGTGGAGGCGTGGATGGAGTGTGTTTAGGAGTAAAAGATGGATTGGTCGATGGTTTGGAACCTTTGACTCTCCAAACTTGGGAAGATCAGCAGTAATGGGTGGATACAGAAGTGTACATGGAATTAGGACCAACTGCTTGATACACTTTGTACGTCGCTTGAGAAGCATACTTTTTCTTTTGTGGAAATCTTTGATGGATACTTGCCCCATTTTTATTTTGCCCCATAGTTTCTTCGACTAATGGAGTTTGATAGGGATAATTTTTCTTTGTATTTTTTGGTATCCATTTGTATTTGATTTTTCCAATATGCTTCTTAGCTTCTTTTTCTTTGATACTATTTTGCATGCTTCGATTCAAGTCTTTGTTTTGACGTTGGTCCCAATTCGTGGATGGGGTGATAGGTGGATGAAGATTCATGACACGGCGGGTTGTAGTATTGGCATTGGTTTCATCATAAGGATTCTTCGTGCTCCCTATGTTGATGTTTGCTCGAGACGAAGTTGCCCCCAGTATGGTGATAGTATTACTGATATGTTGAGATCCCTTGATTGTTGAGTAACCAAGGCCTTGACGCTTAGTATTGCCAAAAATCTCCACTGGTTCTAGGATACCCGGTTCATGTATGCCTAATCCTCTACCTTGATAATTCATCTGTTGAAAAAATTTATTTGCCATAGGATATGATTTACCTTGGAAACAAGGTGTTGCTCCTTCTCTGCTCTGTGGCGGATCTTCAAATGTCATAGCTCTTTCATTGATAAGATGATTTTCCCTTACAAAGGTAAGTGATCCAACTTTATAAGTGATATGATCCTCCACATGTGGGATCACTTTCTGATTGATGTCTTTGGTTTGATCTTGTAGTGCTTCTTCCAGAGGTATTGATGATTCATTGTCATTGTAAAAGTCTTCCTCATGATTTATTCTTGATATGCTTTCACATGATTTTTCTGATTCACAACTTTTGTAGAAACCTTCTTCATGACCCATTTCTGATATGTCTCTGCATTTTTCTACATCTTGATCATGTGTACAAATGTTAAGAGTATGAGACTCTTGTTCATTGGTAATGATTTCAAGAGTATGAGACTCTTGTTTTGAATGAAGATCATCTATGTGTCCATCCGAAGAAAGCATCTTGCGAGTAGGTGGAGGAGTACGTGCTATATGCATGTGATCATAATTTGTGACATCTTGTATAGATAGGAGAGTTCCCATTAGATCATTATAGTATCTTGGAGATACGAATTCATGATTTTGAACGCTTTCGGAATTACTTTCGCCATGCTTTGGATCAAGTTCTTGACACGGGTCAATTTCAAAGGATGGATTGCTTATAGCAGGTTCTTGGAAATTGTCCTTAGGCATGGGAAGTGGCTTAATTTCCACTTGTTCTTTGAATGGATTTGGATCAAGTGTAAAGTCAAAGATTCTTTCACTAGTCTCAATCGTGAGGTCGAAGGATGTCAATATGTCGTGGGAAGGAACATTGCTAGACCTTGGTGATAGATTTTGATCATGCTTTGGAATACGTTCTTGAGGTATGTCCTCTAGCTCATAAGGTGATGTAGGGACATTTTTGATATGGTCATTGGTAGAGGGATCTTGGTTTATGTCAATAGGATCAAATAACATCAACACTCCTTGAAAAAGATCTTTGAAGGAGGGGTCTTGATTATGACTAAAAAATGGCTCTTGATGTATGTTGATTTGATCACTAGATGGGGTAGACATATCTTCACAGTGTTCACTGATGAATTGATTTCGATCATGGTCTTTAGTAGTTATAGTGGAGAGATTGTCAATGTTTTCAACCATAGGATCAAGTGATGTTGATATTTCTTGAATTTGATCATTGTTGGGCATCATTGGTGAGTTTTGATCATAATTGAAAAGTAGCTCTTGGTGTATGTTGATTTGATCATTGGTCAAGGTTGAAACATCTTCAAAGTGTTCATTGATAGATTGATCTTGATTTTTGATTTCAACAATTGTGGTGGGAATCTGTTGCAAGCTTTGTTGAGCGGGTAAGGCTTGCGTTTGCTGTTGAGCCAACAACACTTGTTGTTCGTCATGTTGTTTTTGTGCCAACAAAGCTTTTTGTTGTGCTACTTCTTCTTGGATTGATTGCAATAGTGCGTAGAATTCTGCTTGTGCTTGCGCTTGTTGGGCTACTTGAGCCGCTTGTGCTTGCTGAGCAACTAGCTGTGTAGCTTGTTGGGCTTGGAGTGCCTTTTTGCGGGAAGCTTCTTGTGCAGCTTGCAACATGATGGAGAATGAATTGGTCATGTTGTGCTTTGGCGGTGGTGGCGGTGGCGGTGGAATGGGAATGGTGTTGATTGTTGGGGTTGCTTGGATGGTTTCCATCTGTTTTTGCGATGTTGATGGAAAAATGGGATGATTTGGTATGATGTTTTGATTTGGCATGATAGATTGAAATTGAACATTGTTGTGGTTGGGAATCATATTGCTTGGATTTAGGTAACTTTGATTTTGCATGGGGTTACCTTGATTTGAATCAACATATGGAGTTGCCAATATATTGCTAGGATTTTGAACAACATTAGGGGGATTTGCAAACATGTCGACCCCAAAGTTTACCAAGTGTGGATTTGAAATGGTCATGTTTGGTAAAGTTGCACTTGGTATGTATGGATTTGGTGGGATGATGTTTGGAAAACTCATGCATTGAGTGTTTGGTTGATAGATTTGCAGATTTGGACTTGGATTTGAATCTATCATTGGGAAAGGTGTTCCAAACTTTGGATCGGGCATACTCATATTTGTTGTACCATTGATGTTTGTATGAGATAATGCTCCCATGTATGCATTGTACAAGCTTTGATAATCAAATGGTATTGCAAGGCTTGAATAGTTTGGTTGAATCGAATTGCTCATGATGGATGGATCAAGTTTATATTCCATGTCCTTCTTGTGTTGAGATCGAGTTTGAACCATAAAATGAAGATCAATTTTCAAGAATGTAAGAGATGAACCTCTAATCCTTTAGATCGGTCTAAACCTTAGGTTCAAAGAAGTGAAGAACTAGGATAAATGAAGGATCAAAGCGATGATGAGGATGAGATAAACGGAATATGAGTGATATGGATGAATGGAACTCTTAAAGAAACTTTGAAGGAAATGCTAAACTTTTAGGACTTGATTTGATCATGATTGGATTGATGGTTTGACTAGATGTGTTAAGTCAAACAAGATGAACTCGTAAACCCTGGGAAGTTGTTTTATCCAAGAGAGAACTCGTGTATAAGATGATGGTTTGACTAGATGTGTTAATCAAAACAAAGAGGCTTGATTTTGCCTAGAAGTTTAGCATAACAAATGACAAAGATTCCAAGAGCTGTTGGTGAGATGGAAATTTGATTGATTTAATGGTTGAGAGATGGATGAAAGTGATTGAATTTGATCCTAGACTTGACCTAGAATAACACTTCTTCTTACAAGACCTCGGTGTTGAGGAACACGCTATATTTCCTATGGGAGGAAAGCAAACCTTTCAAACAATTCAGGATCTCAAGACACTCCTCACTAGCTTTCAGACTAAGCTTTTTGAACTTCGGTTTTGGGATTTTGATCATGTTAGAAAACACATGTGTAATCAAATTTGTCTTTTATCTTGGTTAAATGAGGTTCTTTTTATCCAAGACACTTGCTTGCTTAGGTTTTCAAACTATATGTCTAATGTCCCATTCTCTTTCTCATTCCACAAGGTCCTTTATGCGGAAATCGAGGAAAATAAGGCAAAAGTTCCTTATGTTTATCCTTATTGGAAACAAATGATGGTAGAATTTGCACACTTAGAAACCTCTAGGAATGTGATCCCTAGGGAAAGCAAGAGTGGGAAAGTTCGTCAAAGGATATTCGTTTCTTCCAAGGTGTTTGAAATTTGAGGCTCTTATGAATGTTCATTTTTCAATGTTTTGAATCCAAGCAAAGTGTTTTTTCCAAGCACTTTCACACTCCTAGGTTGATGAGACAATACCTTGTTGGGTTCCCACTTGGATAAATCCAGTTGCGCATATCTTGTGCGAATGGCTAAATGCTTGACCACACTGGCTCCCCTCCACGACACTCACTTATTCGGGTCAGCCAAGCATTAGTACCCATGAATCTCCCATGACATACTTTCCATTTCCACAACAAGACCGCATGTTATGTGGGGCGGCTTCAGAGGACATGACCTCTTGCACCAACAAGATAGATAAGGTTTTGGCCAATTTCTAAACAAGGGTTCTAATTCGGGCATTCCGTTCGTGGGGGATTATCCAACGTCGGCGAGAGTCCATTGCTGTCCATCTCGTCGGAATAATCCCTGTGATTCTTGAACTTTCCTCAAGAATCCACACTTATATACCGGTTGGAAGTCGCTTGGATTTAGCGTGTTCCCGGTTGGGTCGTTCCCTTGGGGTGAGTACTTTTTCCCACCAAGGCAGGCCCTCTAAAGGTATACAATAGCGAGAAAGTGCATTCGTAGTTTGATCATATTTGTTTGCATGAACAAAGAGAGAACACTCGCAATGCCTTTTCCTCACACTAGACAAGTTTGTTCAATTTTAAGTTCCCAAATCGAAATGTGAAGGCAATCTTTTTGACAACTTAATATCATAAAAAGACTTTTGATTCTCAAGATCGCCGTGAGGTGCGAGAGAAGCGCATATGTCTTTTCGATGATATTACTTTGTGAAAAAAGATTGCAAAATATTGAATGCACATGTTCATTTTAAGTCCAAAAAAGCAGTGATGAGTTCGTTTTAAAAGCACCAATTGAAATGTGAAGTTGCCTTGTTCAATTTTAAGTCCAAATTGAAATCTAGTGTGTTTCTAAGGTTCAAATTTTAACCAATTTTGAAAAAGAAAATCAATCACTGATTAATTTTAAATCCAAATTGAAAGGTGATTTGGTTCAAAACAGAAAACGAAGGCAAGAATTGGAGCTCTAGATTGTGACAACAAGCATTAAAAAATGCTTTTTGTTAAGTTCAAATTTTGGTGCTCAATCTTTTAATTCAAATTTTCTTCATAAGTGGTTCCTGGTGCTTCAATGTTGCGTGTTTCTTGTGCAAATGAAATCATTCCCCCTACAAAATAAAAGGATAAATCATGTGAAGACCAAGTTATCTCATTTTTTTAAGCATGATTTCAAATGAAAAGATTAATGATTTTGGACTTAATAAATGAAGCATTAATAATAATTTCACTTGTCACAAACTTTCAATGCTAAAATCTCCCTTGCGAAAACAAAAAAAAGTCTAATGTGGATAGATAAAGATTTAAATGTAACTTAAGTAAGATTAGGAATCTCATTCACTCAACCCACAAAAAGTTATAAATAAGAGACACCGATCCACAAGGACACCTACAAAACCATTAATAAGTGACCTCAAGATATAAATGTAAATGACTTTCAAGAGATTGTGACAAACGAATTCAAAATGTTGTTGGGCAGGTCAATGATAAGTTTTAAATGTCTAACAAGCTAGGACAAAAGATCTGCAAACATAATATTCCAAGTTAGGACACAATATCTGCCACACTCATCATTGAATTGACCTATGCAAGCACACTTATAACCTACTGCTAATTTGTGATAGCGGGATATAGACTCTATTTAATAATTAAAAAATGCTGAAGTCCATGCTTCTACGCATGTAAAGCCTTCCCCTTATTTTGATGCAAACACATTCTCCTTAAGCACGACGAAAAATGCCATAGACCATATAAGAGTATTGAGTATGACATTTCTGCATTAATACTTTGCTGTCAGTATTTATGCCTGCAACCAACAAGTCATTGTTAGGTCATTTTAGTTAGCAAAATGGTAGAAATTTTAAATATTTCGAAGGAAGTGGAAGATCTGTAGAGGATACCGCAGCATCTAGTATTTATGATGGCACGTGGATCTTAAGTACAAAGAAAAATTTAAAAAAATGAATGATCATGAAGGCACCCCTCCTCGTTTGTTGACCTTTCACTTCTCCAATTTGTGGTGCGCGGCTTCAAGGTACATGAATTGTTGACAATACGCGCCAAAGATGTGGTCTCACTCAATCTAATAATGGAAAGATATCTGCAAAATGGATCTATTGAAAAGACGTTAGACTTGCGCAACACAGAGGTTTTAGTATAACACAACAACTTTGATGGACGCAAAAATAAGTCAGAAGAAAGCATGTGAGGATTCTATCTGGATGCAGCAAGAATTTGGTCATTAAGTAGTGAATGTACCTAAAGCAAAAGATTAATGGTCACAACAATGAACTAAATCGCCCGTACTTAATGACAAACTTTCCATTAGTTGCACCCATCGTATGACATTTCCATCAAGTGCCTACAGTCCTACATTAACTGATGCAAGTGTTTGGATCAAACAACATCAAGCTATGATTGCGAATTTCGATGATCAACTATCAGATCCCCATACGGTGCTGGAATAATGTGATGAGAAATTTAATGAATTAGGGAAACAGTCGGGTTGTTTTCCCATTCACCCATCAACAGGCAAGATGCTTTTATTTGTAATATTTCTGAACTGCCTTGATCCCACTTGGACAAAAGCTAGCGTAGTAAACTACAAGGAAACAAGCAAGCCTCTGCAACAAAGATGGAGTTAAGAACAACACCTGGGGGGTATACTGACCACTTGGCAGCAACTACAACATTTGAGCACTGGAAATAAGCAAATAATAAGGGAAAATGGGCTGAGTGTTGTAGAGAGCATTGTGTTTCTTAGTCACTAATGTTTATGTCAGATGGTATGCGTAAGTAGTTGCAGAGAGAGCTGGCTCAAAAAGGATTTATTTTCTGGGACGAACATTCTTGCAGCTTGAAGGCTCAACATGCTGGTATTGTACGTGCAGTTATAGTGGCAACATCATGGTGTAGCTCAAAAAGAGATATACAGGAAGGAAAATAATACTGCTTCTAATAAACCTTGCAGCATAGACTGTGACCACCGGCGTCTTCAAAGAGGTCTAGGTGGTTTTATTAAATTCCTTCTCAATTTTGTGCTAACATTTCCTATTCTATTTAAATTTCTTTTGGATCTGACACTCTAAATCCCACTAAAGATTTGCAAAGCTCGTTGCTTTATACAAACTTTCATCATTCTAAAAGACATAGTCTGCCGATCTAGAATAAATTTATCATCAGTATTCACTAAAAAAATAGTCAGAAACTATATGATGGAGAAACCCGTATCACTATTAAAGAGATATCAACCATCTATACATGCCCTCCTTCTAGCGCCAATTGTAAGACATGAAAATCTGCAAGTGTGTTAGCACCATGATACAAACAGAAATCACATCCTTATGAGATATTATTTCATAATTCAAATGTAACTAAACATGAACAAAACATGTAAGATATGAAATAAAACTATCCCATATTGGATTGGTGCTCTTTGAGTATGTGAAAGAGCCCTTTCCCAATCCTTGATAAGCTAGGTGAAATAGACAATGAGATGCTTGAACTCAAGTTGCCTATAGTGCCAATACTTTCAAATGTGGCTGTTGTAGATGATTTGTGTTGAAATGCTTTGCATTTTATAGATTCAAGAGTAGGAGATTGAGTGATTTTAGATGAATGTGGGATAATTCACAAGCCAATGACAAGGTGCCACTTGTCAAGGTGTGAGAGGGTGAGGAATGTGCAAGTTTTGGCAAATGTGCCAATTTCAAATTTGAATTTGAATGACTTGACATGTTTTGGGGGGATGAAAGGTGCAATAAATGCTATGTTGACTTGTGCAAATAGCATTTAAAACCTTGTTGGAAGGGACAAGTCCCTTTTGGGGGAAGATTCAAATTGGAAGAATATTCCATTTTGATGCCATTTTGAATGTAATTAGAGGAATTATAAATCAAATAAATGATTTATTGGTGCAAGTGGGTGGGTTAGTTAGGAGTTTGGATTTTGACTCTAGTTGAGTCAAAAGCTGGAGAATGATAATCATGATTAGAAGTTAATTAATTTAGATTAATTAACTTAGGGGATTTTAGGGATTTGATATTTGATTAAATCAGTTTGATTTATTAAATCAAATGAGAAGAACTTTAAGGATTTGATTAAATAAATTAATTTATTTAATGAACCTTAGGAAATTAATCAATAAATTATCTTAATTGATTAATAGGAGAATTCGATGCACGATGTTAGAGCGAGATGTATGATGTCAATTTTGCATGTCTCTACAAAATTATATTAAAATAAAAACTTTAAATTATGGGTTTGATGATTAATTCACAATTTATTATAGTTTTATAGCAATTTTAATGATCATGATATTAATAAAATATATTTTTAAACTATATTATAGAAATTTTATTAAAATATACTCATTTGACTATTACTATTTTAAAACAAGTAAAGTTAAAAGTACAGGCTAGCTTCAACTCCTCAAAGCCTCTCTCTAGAATCTTCCTATCTATGCCCTGAGCTTCTTTAAGATTCTAGCAAAATTTGCTGATGCCATTGAAAAAATTCAAAAAAGATTTCTTTGGTCGGGTGTTGAGGAAAATAAAAGAGTTCCCCTAATTGACTGGAATCTGGTTTGTAGACCTAAAAAGAACGGCGGACTTGGCTTAAGAAGAATCAGAACTGTCAATAAAATCCTCTTAGCTAAGCAAATCTGGAGAATCTTCTCTTCTTCTAGGGAGTGGATTGATATTCTAGCTAGTAAATATTTAGAAAACAATTGTTCCTTTATTATAAAGATGGACCCCCACCTTCTTTCGAGAGGCTCTATATGCTGGAACAACTTAATCCTTGGAAAAAAGATTGTGGATGATGGTATTGGATGGCAAGTGAGAAATGGTAATTGTACCAGATTCTAGGAAGACAGATGGCTTTTTAAGGAACCCATGATAAAAATCAACTCCTTCAGAGAATGGGCTGAGAATTGCAAGGCTCAGTTTGGAACTTATGTGAAAGACTACAGAGTGAGTGGTAATTGGGTGGACTTGGGCAGTGTCAGTTAGGCTTTGGCTCCCATCCAGACTTCGCTGCTGGCTGTTAGACTTAGTTCTGAGCAGTTGGATGATCGTGCGGTTTGGTTTGATGATTCCTCTGGCAACTTTTCTGTGTCTTTCACCTTTGCCAGGATCACTTCTTCTTTGGATCATCCTCCCTTTTGGTCTAAAGCTTGGTTCAAACATCTGATACCTAAAATTAATATCTTCTTTTGGATCCTTCTCCAAAATAAGGTGCTCACGAGTGACAACCTGTGCAAATGCGGATTTCAAATCCCAAATAGATGCTTTCTTTGTAAGATGGAGGCTAAATATGTGCGTCATTTATTCCTTCATTGCTCTTTTGCTGCTTCTCTTTGGGAAAAATTCATCAAGTTATGGAACCTTCCTTGGGTTTTCCCTTTGTCCATTGAGGATCTCTTTTCTCAGTGGAAAGCCCCGACAAGGAACCCTTTGCTCAGGTGTTTTTGGGATTTATCCTTCCCTCATATTGCTTAGGGCCTTTGGAAAGAACGCAACAACATAATTTTTAGGGCCAAAGAAGCCTCTGTGGATTATGTCTTTGATAAAATTGTCAAATCCCTGAAGGAAAATTTCAATGTCGTGGCCCAGAAGGATAGGAAGACCATGAATGCGGAGTTTTCGAACTATGATCTAATTGTTGCTAAGGAATGGAACATCAATCCTAATTTGTCTAGTTCTATTATGAAGGCCAAAAAGGACAGAGAGGGAGTTTGTTGGTCTTTTCCACTTAACGGGTGGATCAAAGCTAACTTTGATGGCGCGGCTAAAGGCAATCCGGGGGTGGCGGGCTATGGAGGAGTTATAAGGGATCCCTATGGCAACTTCATTGGTGTGATTGCCTCACCTCTTGGCTCTCAAACTAATCATCTGGCGAAGGCTGTTGGCGCTTACCACATCATAAATTTAGCCCAATGTCTTAACATTAAAAATCTATGGCTTGAAGGAGATTCCAAAAACATAATTGACTGCCTCCGTGGCAAGTTTCCCCCCTCGTGGACCATCAATTCATGGATTGAGGAAGCCATATTGAACTTTGCCAAATTTGAAAAAGTTAAAATATCACACGACTATAGAGAAGCCAATGCTGTTGCGGACTTTTTTGCTAATGAAGGAGTTAAGAGTAAAGAAGTGTGTACCTAGCTAAATATTAGCGATCTAAATTTTAATGTTTGTGCCCTATGAAACTATGATAAATCCCATGTTAAAGCAACATGTTATCCCTTTAATGAGGACAGGTTGGATCTATCACATCACAATCATTAGATTGCATGGGACCGAGCCCAGTGGAGTAATTTGCAAGAAAACTCCACATGCTTTGTGGGTTCTTAGATTTGGTAGGGCCAATTTTAGAAAGGCTTGTGTTTAGATCTACCTCACTGTGTCATCCAAAATGAGAGGAGATAGAAAGAGAACTGAGCCGGACAGCTATGAAATACACATGAAAAATACCAAGGTTTGGAACAAGATTAAAAGCAGAGGGTTGATTCCTTTCCTGGAGAAGCTTCATGGCTCTAACCAGGAGGCCACGGATCTGTTCGCTGAAAATTGGAATGATGGCAATTTGACTCTGTTTGGTAGGAATGTGGAAGTCAGCGAAAATCTTATTGCTGATGTTACGGGATTACCAACTGATGGGAAGAAGTTCTTTAGGGACAGGGCTTTTTCTGACGAAGCTATAATCAGATTTCCTAAAAAGGATAAGGAAAGGCTAAGTATGGTCAAAATTGCTAATAGTTACTTCAATGTTGACTCCATAAAGGCTATCTAGAGAAAGGTTTTTCAAGTCATCATGGAGTACATTATGGTGGATGGGCGCTTCACAAAAGTCTATGGCTACAACTTTGCTCTTCTCAACCATTTCCGACACAAGGTAAGGTTCTCTATCCCCTATTATCTTTTCTGCTCCTTGAAGAAAAGTTTGGAGGACAATAAGAAAAATCCTAAAAGATTCCCCATTCTACACACTGGGTTAATTAGGCTGATTGTTGAACATCTCCATGTGCACACTCTTGCTATTTTGGAAACCAACCTAGACTCTGAGAGTGATGATACTGAGCCCAGTGACTCGGAGTATTTGCCTAACTCTAGCCTGGTTAGAAAAGCCCCTAGCTTGCATACTGGCCCTTCCAGGGATTTTGGTAAAACCCGCATTGAGCTTGAGCCTGACAGTCCTTCCCTTAAGATTAGCTCTGTTGACAAGAAAACCCAAGCCAAAAGCCTTGTTTCTTACTCCGAAGAGTCCTCTGAGTCGGAGGAGTCTGATACCAACAAATCTGAGCATTGTGCTGACCCTCTGCTGGACATACACATTAATGATAATTCCCCTGTTAACACTGGAAAATAGCCCTCTTTGGATTATATCAACCTTGCCAAAACTAATTCTGAGTCCCACTCCATACTCTTGGATTGGAATTTCTCTAAAATTAATGAGCTGAAAATTAAAAACTAGGCCTTGCAAAGTAAGATCGATGAAATGGGCACTAAGATTGCTGAGATGGAAAAGAAAGAAGCAGTTCATAGTAATAGAAAGATTGACACTGAAGCTGAGAACTTAAGGAATACCATCAAAACTGTCGCCGAGCAAAACAACCGTATAGCAAGACACAATGCTATAATCATTAATGCTATGACTAAGAAGCTTGATAAAGCCTAGCGAGGGTCTCTGGTGGTTGATCTAGAGGATACCGAGGATAAAAGCTAAGATACGAAAGCTAGCATTTCCAAAAGAACCAGAACCAATCTGAAGCGTAAGGCCCCCATTACTCCAAAAATGATTCAAACTTTTAAAAAGGGGGTTAAAGATATGCAGGATCTAGAGCTAGAGACGGAGTCTGTCCTTAGGACTCTGAATTAATGGTTGGGGTTTTCTTTATGCTTTCTCTGCTAGTCCTTCTTTCTTGACCTTTTTGGTCCTTTTTGTTTGGTTGCTACTGGTCTTTTCTCCGACAACTATTTTTTTTGGTGGAACTCTGGTGTCCTCTTTGTTGTTTTGTAAAATTTGTGGTTTCGGGTCCCTGTAAAACTCGTTTTACCCTTTTATCAAAACAAGTAAGATAATTTCATAACTTTTTTTTATAATAAGCATTACTACTATGGAAGATATATAAGAAATAACCAAAAAGGATTTGTTCTTGGACTTTAGATCCTTGATATCATCATCTCTAATGATGAGGTACTACACTCTTTGGAGAAGAGAAATAGGGAAGGTGTGATGTTCAAACTTGATATTAAAAAATCCTATAATAGGGTCTCTTAGAATTTACTCTAATTTTTTTATAAAACTTGGGTTTAAAGGAAAAATGTTGAAAATGATCGAACCTTGCGTTACCATTCCTAAGTTTTTTGTTAGGTGTTTGAAAGGGTATTTTAATAGTAGAAAAGGGCTTAGACAATGGGACCGTCTCTCTCCTTACTTATTCATAATCTTGGTTGAGGTTTTAAGTATGAACATGTCTAACTTGGTTGATAATTATTCTCTTGTTGGTATTAAACCAACCCTTCTTCCCCATCCCCGTCTCATTAATAGATTGGGGTGAAATAAGTTATAAATGAATCATGTTGTAGCTTTTGGATAGAAAATTAACTATGATAAAGGGTCTCCTTTATTTATTTAATACACTTGTTTCCTTACAACATCAAATTATTATTTATTTGAACAATAACATAGCCAAAAAAATCCACTTATTTGGTACTCCCCCTCATTGTTAAGAAACTTAAAACCTCATATTGGAATGAGGTGGTGGAAAAAACTTAGAAGAAACTTTCATGGTGGAAAGGTAAAATTCTTGGTCAAGTTGGAAGGCTTTAGCTACTTAAAGCATATCTTCAAAGCATACCAATGTACTTCCATTCTATTTACAATATCCCTAAATTCATGGCATATAAGATTGAGAAAATTTAGAAAAGGTTTCTTTGTCCCTAGAAAGGTGAAGAAGAAAATATTGGGCCTTGTCTATTGGGACATAGTTTGTAAAACCAAGGCTAATGGGGGGATTGGTTTAATAAAAATCCAATATTTGAATAGACTTCTTATAGAAAAAATTGGGGGGGGGAGGGGAGGGGACTCATTAAGGAAAACAAAGATTGGGAGGACATCATGAAAGCTAAATGTTTTTAAGGAAGAGATATTAATTTTCTTTTATGTATGAAGAACATTCCTAAAGGTTCCCTAGCCTAAAATAATGTTAGCAAAGCTAGAAGCTTGTTAGCTATGGGAATGCGTTGTGAAAATGAGATGGAAAATCAAATGTATTTTATAGAGTACAATTGGTTAGAAATGGGTCCCCTTTCATAATCAACTTAGGTGATGCAACTTCAATAAATTCTTACCAAGTGATTTGGTAACTCTTAGTAGAAGGTTATATAGTAAAAGAAGGCTTACGAGCTAGGTGGATAGACCTACAGAAGATTTTTTCTAGTGACTTTTTTATTGGTGTCTCTCAAATACAACCCAAATTAAAATTTGTTAGACTTTCTATTTTTTATTATGGGATAATACCTTTTTCCCAGTAAGGACCACAAGCTCGAAGGTACATAGTGAAATATGGATACAACATCTAGTTTGACAATACAAGTAGTGGAAAGAGATTGAATAAGATTTGAAATAGGAAACTAATCCTAAAAGACAATACTTTTGGTGGACTAGTACACATGATAAATAAATAACAACCATATAATTTTTTTAAGAATGGCATTATCACTTCCCAATAGACATATTTTATGTTATTCCAACAAAGAAACAATTGACCACCTTTTTCTTATATTGTAATTATACTTAAAAATTATAGGAAATCATATATTCAATAAAATTAAAGTAATTTTTGTTATGCCCTATTGTATAGAAACTTTAATTGAAATTTGGTATGCCCCCTTTAGTCATCATTATGGAGATGTGAAATTTTTCACCCTCACATCTTTATTGGGGAGTTTGGAAAAAAAGGAATAATAAAATCTTGAAAAAAGGTGTTGTTGAGTCATATTTTGAAGCCATGAGAGGCGTTGACCCCTTTCCTCTTTGTAAATTTTCTAGATATAATGAATAAAAGTTCAATATTAGAGGCATCTATTTCAAGGAAACTAAACATTCATTAGTGCACAGTCATTGGCATATCCACAAAGGGAAGGATAGTTAAACACTTGAAGAGTAGTAGAGACAAAGATTGCATCAGTTCTTTCCATGTGGGAGACAATAATCTTGTGAAATATAAAATAAATATAAGAGAGAACTTCCCAAGACCTTAGAGTGAGGTAAGTTACTATATTATGTGATGATTTATACTACAAGGAGGATTTTAATGAGTATTCATGTAGCATTTTTCTCTATTAAATCATCTCAAGCATAATTTTCTCATAGGCTTCATGTATTACCTACTATCATATCTTGAGAACTCCATGAAGGAGATCCTATGTAGTTAAATACCAACATTCTCATTCTTTAGGGGCTCATTTTCTACTTGTATTTCATTACCTTAATAAATTTCCTTTGCAAGTGTTCAAAATTAGAACCCCAAACCTAGGAAAGCCACTAAAGTTCCCCCCCCCCCATATCTTGTCAAAAATACCAATCTATGATGAGGGGTATATCTAAGAGGCCAAACAAGAAGGTTGCTAGTCCTCGAGTCTCCACGGTTGAGAAATTTTTTTTTTTATGTAAGACCAAGAACAAAGATGAGATTGGTGTGAAAGAAAGGGAAGTGGTCTAGTCCAACCCAATAAGAGATATACTAGACTTTTGATGAAGGACAATCTAAAGTTAGATGAGATTTATTTGGTTCTTTCTAGTGGGGGAGAGGACAACGTTATGAACCTAGGGAATCTAAAAAAGAAAACTCTAAGGATAAGGATAGTGTTAATTCTAATTCCAATGATAATGGTTTTCAAGAAGAAAAAAGTGTGGATAACATGAGCTCAACATCTTAAGAAATACTACTAGTACTAAAAAAGCAAAAAATACCCTTATAATATTGAGAACTAGATTAAGGAAATCCTTACCAAGGGGGAACAACTAGTTAGGAGAAAGAAAATTAATGAAGAAAGAGGAAAAACCCCAAGAAAAAGATTCCAAAGATCAAAAAGTAAAAATGAAATCCTTGCCAAAATGAATCAACCTATTAAGAGAGGTCAAGTTCGATGAAGGGGAAATCTAAGCTACCAAGGTTGATTTAAGTGATGAGTTTGATTAGTTAAAATTCAAGTTTCACATGATATCTGAAGAAGGGGAGCTATGGCAAGTCTTCAAGGCTTGGAGTGGGTTTTTAGTTAGCTAGTTGGTAGCTTATTATTATTAATATTGTATTTCTTTTGTTGTTAGTTATGCTCTATTGTTAGTCTAGTAGTGTTATTAGACTCTTGATATTTTGGTCATACTGGTTATGAACTATTTTTTCTTCCAAGCTTTGTAAGGGAAGGGACACTAGTTTTTCCCTTTTATCTAATAAAAAACTACTATTTTAAATTCTTGTTAATATTTTTATTAACATTATGTATAGAGAAAAATAAAAAATTAAACACTTAAAAAAGTTTACAAATAATTTTTTTTGTTAATATAATTAGTATTCAAAGGTGTTATGATTTTGTGTATACTCAAATGAGTTTATATTGTGTAGAAGATTTGTCAATACCTTACATTTGTTAAAGAATTGTTTAAAATTTTATTGTGCATGTTATATTTGTTAAATAATTGTTTAACAAGATTCAAATTTTTTATAAAAAGGAATGAAATTTTGTGTTATAAAGAAATAAGATATATTAATCTATGAGAGTGAGTAATGATTATTCTTATACTTTTATTCAAAGTTTTAAGATAGTTGTGCTAATTATATTCAAAGGATGTATGTTTCTAATCTTTAATTGAATTTGTGGCACTGTAGATCTATGTGACTATTTTTAAAGATCGGTTTGTTCAATAATAGAAAGTAAATTTTAACTAGTAAAAATAAAACAATTATTTACTTTTTTTGGTATAATAATTGAAAACATAAATAACATCTCTTCAAATTAATATTTTAATCAAATGAAAAGCTTAGAAAATAATATGAACTCTCCAAAAAAAATTTATAAAATATTTTTAATTTACTAATATATGATTTCAACAAGATTACAAAAAAAATTAATAAAAATAATTATACAGCTATAAACTTATTTCGGAAAAAATTGAAAAAAAATAATATTAACATAAATATGTATAAATCATTTCCCATAAACTTCAACATATCAACTATTATTTAATTTTCTTTAAAATAATATCCAATTTTTTACACAATATATAATACAATTTATTTAATTTATTTTAAAATTTCCATAAAAAACCCAAAAATATAAAATAAATTAAATGTACAAACTCCTCTTAATCTAGGTAAAGATTAAACAAGCTCGCTCTGTAATTCCTGGCGGTCAATATACCAGACCAGATTGAGTTAGAAGACAAATTCAACGTTGATGTACATGACAAAAGCTTCCTCATTATTCTTCAAATTACTTTTATATTTATTCTCTTATTTACTTTTTAAATGTATATCTTATTATTATTATTATATATTGATTTTTATTTTCTTTTCATAATATACTATCATAGAATACAATTTGATATATTTTTTATATTAGATAATACAATTTTAATAAATATCATATATATTTTTATCTTAATTTTCAATATTATAGATAAGCTATCACTACTATCTTTCGTATATTTTAAATTAAACTAAAAGTATAGATCTATTTATTAAATAGAATTATATCTACCATAATACCTTTTTAATTAAATATATTTTTTTATCTTTAACAAATTAAAAAAAAAACAATATTTCAATGATAATTTAATTTATATTTTTCTATTCATACTGATTTACATTTAATAATCATTATTATTTTATTAATCTAAATTAATTGTAAATATTTTTTCATTTAATTATTGAACAGAAATTAGTTAAAAAATCATTCCAATCGTAATTAAAAACAGTAGGACTAAATATAACCTTTTCTTAGTTTTACGCATATTGTTAAATCGGACGGTATAGTTGAAGAAAAAGCAAAGTGTTGCTTTAAGGACACATGAATAAAATCATGTTTTGTATTTCTTTTATTTTATCATCACCAAGTTTTACTTTTCTTTATTAATGCGCTTTACTTTTTTTATGCGGTTTCCAAGATAATTAACTTCTTAATGCCTCCGTGGGATGAAAATTTACTTTGATTTTGTTCTTTCCTTACAACTTTGGAATGGGGAATTGTATGTATACCTTATATTAGATATTTAGGTTCATAAATTAATTATTTTGATTGTTTTTACAATTAATTTAGAGCTTGAAAAAATAAAATGTAAGTTAATTTTGAGATAAGTAATATTTGGTAGAAGTTTTCTAGTTTTTAATATTCATAGTAAGTAATGTTTTAGAGGGATTTTTTAGAGTCAATTTGTCTCTTCTTTTCTTGTTTTAAGGGAGTTCTTATTTTTTCTCATAGATTTTTCTATATAGTATTTTTTTTCTCCTCACTTAATAGGGCTAAAGCCTTATCTTTATTTGATTTTGAGTTGTATAATAGGGAGTTTTCGAACACACCAAGTAAAATAAGCATTTTCGTGCAATTCAAGAATAGTTGACCAAACAGTCTACAATATGTAGTACCAAGTATCTAGAGAGGACTCGAGTTGCCAACCAAATTTTAATTAGGCCACCATCATGAGATGGGGCATGAACCACAAATATCCTTTGTGGATTCTATAATTGTAAAATGGTGTATCAAGATACCATTCTAATCCTTCCACCAACGCTTGAAAATCCCAACCATGATTTTGTGAGCCATGTTAGAAGGAATGGCATCAATGATGAATGGGACAGTCTCATAATCTTGGATGAATAACCAGAATCTCAACTTGGCCTTAGGCCAAATCAAGCATTTTTGGTGAGTTTATTGAAAATATATGACAATGTTTTGATTCCTCTATTATTAAACCTCAAAGATCAAACCTAAGGGGCTTTAGCTACATGTCAATCTTAAAAAGAGCTACATATCACCAAATAAACTATTGATTAAAAGAAAGTGTTGAACATATGTTGTCATTGATGTCAAAGGAGTATTGTCCTTGATGTCAAAAGAGTGTTAGTTATTCTAGTTAGTTTTGTCATTGATGCAATGGCATCCAAAAGATTGGAGAATGCATAATCTTGTCATGTCACTTTGAATTATGAATGTATATGGGGCTAGCTATGGTGATGGAATCATTTGAGGAATGTTTGTAGTATCATACTACATCTATTCATCTTCATGGAAGTGATCCAAAATGTTTGGAGTAAGTTATCCAGATAGTGAGATTGTTTCGGTAACATGTTTTGATCCACATTTATTCATGGATATGAGTTATGTCTTATAGTTTGAAAGGATAGTATGCCTACGCATGGTTTATCTTATTTCAAAGTTTTTGAAATTAATGTTCATCAAGCAGAAAGTTTGAAGTGATAGAAAGGTAAATTTATCGATTAATTAACCAGGTTGATGTTTTGGATTGGTGTGGAAGAGGGTTTTAGTGTGTGCTTTTTTAAGGTAATGTGTGGATGACCTTTAGGACCAGATAATTTTACATTGGGACCAGATAAGGTTACATTTTTTTGATTTTATTTTTTTATGTTTTGTGTCTTCTCTTCCTTGGCCCTCGTGCTTCTTTTTTCCCCTTCCCCTTCACCTTAAAATTTGATGTTGGTCGGCAACTAACCATTTTCACCTTATGCTCTCTGCTCTCATCCTGATGATGGATCACAGAGTGTAATCCAAAAAGTTGATGCAAAAAATTATACACAATCGAATCCATAAACCATTTCATAATAATTATCATAGATTGTGGAAATTTGATATCATTAAAGGCATATTCATTTCTCAGAACAAGTATATAAAAGAAAAGTTGAGAAATTTTAAAATGGAAGAATGCAAATCGATGAGTACACCTATGGTTATCGGGGATAAATTGATTAAGGATGATGAATCTTCTCCAACAAATCAAAATTTGTATAGATTAATGAGTGGTATTTTTTATATGTAACTACATCTAGACCAGACATAATGCAAGCAGTAGGGATGGTAGCCATATTTCAGGCAGCAATTAAGGAAACCTATGTTAAGGTAGTAAAAAGGATATTCAGGTATCTTCAAAAGCTACAATATATTTTGGTTTATGGCAGGGAAAACTTTAGTGGCGAATATTTGAAATCGGGACCTCCACAAATGGCGAATAATATAAGTTAGAAAGGATGTTGAATCACCAGGTTTTTACAAAAAAATAAATTTGTCTCGATTAATTCGCCAATGCATTATTTTTTAAACAATGCGTCATTGGAACTAATTCGCTAGTAGTTTATACAGTAATTACAGATATTAATTATATTAGCCAAATTAATTTTATATTCCTACAATTAATTTTTGGGAAATATTTCCACTAATAATAATTTAGCTTTTCATTTTAGGGATATTTTAGCCTTGAATAGGTTTTTTTATTTATTGCCATCGATTAGCTTTTTAATCAAATGACTGCAAGTCAATTCCATGACTTTATATGCACGTGCCTTTTAAAAAGGTTGTTGAGGCTTGAAATTTGATCTCCATTGTTCACGGTTGCCAATACTTCATGACATACATCATCATCATTGTATCTACGGGAAATCCCTAAGTGTCCCACCGATGATGTTCACTCACGGCGATAAGGCTTCCATACTCCACCTGGGTTCCACCAAGACACAAGTACACCATTTGTGTAATTCTAAAGAATCATGAAGGGAATCTATAATATTCGCGCCAAGCTCCCGGAAAGACATCCGATCAAAGATCTGTTTGGTCTCCATCATTCACTGTTGCCAATAGTTCATGACATACATCATCATCGTTGTATCGATGGGACATCCCTAAGTGTCCCACTGATGATGTTCACTCACGCCGATATTCGCTCATGGAATGAACTTGCAACCATCCGATTTAAAAGCTAATCGATGGTAAAATTTTCAAGATTCATATAGTCTTACTTTTCAAGTGAAACTTTTTTAAAACACTTCATTCGTGTGTGCTCCAATGCATTTTCAATAGTGAATTTATGCTTGGTGGCAAGGGGCTCTTCCCCCTTGACCCCGCCAGTGGTTGTTGCCCCCAGGCCCCTACTTCAATATTTAAAAAAAAAAATTAAAATGGGGGAACTGCGCCAACCAACTATGCAATTTTTTAAAGGAGAGATTCGCCATTATATAAGTAATCGTTTTAGTGATTATTCACTAGGATTTGCCACTATGATTATTTTTTTTTACCAATTATTCATTAAGATTCGCTAGGATTTTATAATTCTTTTAATAATGTGCATAAGATTCGCCAAAGAAAATTACTAATTTTTTCAAATAAAAGGAAAGATTCACCAGGATTTTACACCTTCACTGAGGGGGGGGTTTCTTAACGTTATCCCTGGTCTATGGTATCCTAAGAGTGAAAATTTCACATTAACAACATACACAGATGTATATTGGGCCAAAATCATAGATGATCAAAAGAGTACAAGTGGTGGAGATTTATTTCTTTATGATTGTTTTGTATCCTGGTTAAGAAAGAAGCGAGATTTAGTATTTTTATCTAAAACAGAAGTAGAGTATATTGTAGCATCTTCATGATGCATTCAAGTGTTATGAATAAAGAAGAACTTGAAGGAGATGAAAATAGAGCTTGATCAACCCATTCACATTCTTTGTGACAATACAAGTGCTATAAATAGTTCCAAGAATTCAATGATGCATTCAAGGATAAAGTATATTGAAATTATCATTTTTTGAGAGAGAAGGTTGCAAAAAAAGAGGTGAATATGGAGTATGTTGAGAATTAAGGATAAAATAGCAAAACTCTTTCACAAAACCTCTTACTAAGAAGAATTTTGAGTACCTTTGGCAAAAACTAAGAGTGGTTGCTCCCTCCTCTTGAATCAAGAGGAAGCAATGGTTAAGGGGGGTGTTGACTCGCTACCACAAGTAGACGTGGTAGTCTTTTGGATTGTTTCAAAACCTTGTTGAGAAAAAGTAGAGTGTTCAAAAGGACTGGCTAAAGTGTGGACTTAGGGGGAGTCTATCAGGTTTTCAAAATGAGAAGTGAGTAGTTGACCTTTTCCATTGACATAAAAGGGGGAGAATTGTAACTCAAAATGTTAAAAATTCTAAAGAGAGAAAGTGGAACTCATTGTGACGAGGCTTCAAAAAGGAGGAATTCCTAATCTTGACACAACAGAGTTATCTTGACATGCTAGCAATATTTTTTGTTTTCCCTCAATAAAAAAATGGGAGATTGTTGAACATATTTTATCATTCATGTCAAAGGAGTATTGTCCTTGATGTCATAAGAATTTCAATTATGCTAGTCAATTATTTCATTGATGCAATGACACCTAAAGATTGGAGAATATATAATATCGTCATCTTGTTTTGAGTTATGGATGTATATGGGGCTAGCTCTGGTGATGGAATCAGTTTAGGAATGTTTATAGTATCATACTACATCTATTCATGTTGATGGAAGTGGTCTGTAAGTTTGATCTAGAATATTTGAGGTAAGTTACCCAAACAATGAGATTGTTCTAGTAACATGTTTTGATCTTCATTTCTTCATGGATGCAAGTTGTGTCCCACGGTTTGAAAGAAGAGTATTTCTACACACGGTTTATCTTTTTGATCCCTTAAATGTCTACCCTATTCTAAAGATGCAAAACTACTATAATGCACTAATGGAAGAACACAAAAGATACACCTCAAGATCAGCCTAAGGAATGATAATGCAATAAAATAAGATAACAAAAGAAAGACAAGTGATTATACCTTCTTTGTTGCAAATTCCTTGGTTGGCCCTTGATGTTTGGAAGCTTGTGTGCTCCTTGGATGGCTATTGAAATGGTGTATGCAAGATGTGCAATGTGATCAATGCAAGTGCTAATGACTAAGTGGCTTGGCTAAATGGCTAATATGATGCTTGCAAATTGAATGAGTAATTTGGTAGCATAAGGGTGCAAAATGGTTAAGTCTTCTCAATGAGAAAAGAGAGGGGGGTATTTATAGAGCAATTTGAATTCTCTAGAGAATTCAATGGTTGAGATAAATCCAACAAGGTCAAGATGGAGGGCTATGGTGATTTGAGGACTCACAAGCCCTCACATCTTGACATGTGGAATGTGAGATGGCTTAGGATGAGATGATGTGGAAGTGAGGTGGACGAAAGGTACATGATGTGGAGGAAGGAAAAGTACCTTGGGGGATGAGAATATTTCCTCAAAAAGAAACTTTTTGTTCCCAAATGAGAGTGAAAAAGACATTTGATGGATTTTAGAATTCCTCAAAAATCTCCATGGGGAATGAGAAAGTAGTTGGAGAAATAAATGTGAATTAAAAATTCACATGCTTGAGAGAATCTAATGGATAAGAGAGAGTTTCCAAAAGTGGGATTTTGTCACATGTGAGTGATGTAACAAGTTCAATGTTCTAGAAGTCTTTGGCACATGTGAAGTGACAAGTCACATGTTCTAGAACTTGCATGGGGATAAGGTAAACCTTGGAAGGATAAAAGGTGAAATAAAAATTCACATGGGGATGTGAGTGATGTAACAAGTTCAATGTTCTAGAAGTCTTTGGCACATGTGAAGTGACAAGTCACATGTTCTAGAACTTGCATGGGGATAAGGTAAACCTTGGAAGGATAAAAGGTGAAATAAAAATTCACATGGGGAAGATAGAGACCTAGGGTGAATAAATGTGAATTAAAAATTCACATGGGAAAGAGCTCAAGGCCAAGAAAGAGAGAGAAAATGAGGAATTAGAAATTGATTTTTAATCAAAAGATTAAGTGACTGAATTAAATAAATTGACATATTTATTTAATTTAGAGAAGAAAAGGTGTAAGGTAAAGTATTTAATTATTTAATTAGTTATATTTTTTTTGTTAATATAACTAGTATTCATAGGTGGAATGATTATGTCTATATGTAAACTCAAATGAGCTTATATTATGTAGAGTATTTGTCAATACTTGCATCTTTAAAGAATTGTTTAAAATTTTATAGGGCATATTATATTTGCTAAATGATTGTTTAACAAGGTTCAAATTTATTATAAAAAGGAATGAAATTTTGTGTTATAAATAAATAAGATATATTAATTTGTGAGAATTTCTAATGATTTTTTTTTATATTTTTATTCAAAGATTTAAGATAGTTGTACTAATTATATTCAAAGGATATATGTTTCTAATCTTCCATTTAGTTTGTGGTATGGTAGCTTTATATGACTACTTTTAAACATTACCTTACTCAATAATTTTTTTTCTAAAAGAAATGAGTAATAAAATTAAAATAACCATTTTATTTTTTTTAATATACTTATCAAGAACATAAATAACATCTCTTCAAATAAATATTTTCAATCAAATAAAGAGCTTCAAAATAATATGAACTCTCTACAAATATTTTTAGTTTACTGATATAAGATTTCAACAAGACTACAAAAGCATTAATAAAAATAATAATAAATTTTAAGAAAATAATTTATACAACTATAAAATTATGAAATGGGTATAATAATGATAGATCATAGAATGCATCACCTGCCCTGATCTAAATTTGCACTAAACTGGAATATGATTTAAATGCAGTGTAAGAAGAATCTTATGATTATCACGCCTGAAATTAAAGTGATTAAATGTTTTGTTTACAACAAATCAAAATTCATAATTTTATTTTTCATACATTATATTTTAAATTTAATACATTGTATTTTAATTTTGTTAAAGTTAAATGCACAATTTTTAACTTTTAAAATTTTAAAAATTATTTCTCTTAAATTTTATTGGCTAAAAAATTTGGACCGATAAGGGCGGATTTTCAGGAATGCTAACCTTAAACTTTTTTATCGCAATTTTTTTAGGACATTTTTCTCCCACAAAACTATAATAGAAAAAATATTTAACTAATTGTTCAAAATTTTATTGGCTACGAAAACACAACAATCTACAATAAACTAAAAAAAATCACACCTTAAACAATATTTTAAGAATATTGCTATTTTTAAGCATTTTTTAAGGCAATTTTTTTGCCATGAAGATATTAACTTTTTACTTCACTTTTCTCAAACCATAAAAAAAAAAAAATTAACTAATTTTTCAAATATCATTGACTAAAAAAACTAAAATGAATATAACATTTTAATTTTCTAATTTTTTAAACTAGTGATTAAATGTTTTGCTTACAACAAATCAAAATTCATAATTTTATTTTTCATACATTATATTTTAAATTTAATACATTGTATTTTAATTTTGTTAAAGTTAAATGCACGATTTTTAACTTTTTAAATTTTGAAAAATATTTCTCTTCAATTTTATTGGCTAAAAAATTTGGACCGATAAGGGCGGATTTTTTGGAATGCTAACCTTAAACTTTTTTATGGCAATTTTTTTAGGACATTTTTCTCCCACAAAACTATAATAGAAAAAATATTTAACTAATTGTTCAAAATTTTATTGGCTACGAAAACACAACAATCTACAATAAACTAAAACAAATGACACCTTAAACAATATTTTAAGAATATTTCTTTTTTAAGGCATTTTTTTTGCCATGAAGATATTAATTTTTTTGCTTCTTGTTAAGTCTTGGATTCAAATTCATATTAGGAAGGAATTTAAAATAGATTTTCTTCAAAGGAAAACCAAAGAAGTAGTATTTGCCCAACCACAACCAGTCCCTAAAGAAGTTACAATTTGATGGTGTACACAGTTTCATAATGAGCTCTACAAGGACCAATGCCTTTATAAAAACCATGAAACCTTTAATCCTATTATTTAAATTAAAAGCTTTCTTGGACTCTTGCCAGCTGACCCCATCAAGAGAGGAAAAGTCCTAGATGTCTCCAAACTACTGCACCCTTTTCTTAAAAATATAATGAGATTATCGAGGGAAGGAGATAGCAAGAGGTTGTCTATGGTATTAAACAAACTTATTCCACTAGATGGGAGAGGTAGCAAAGCTAAATCCATGTTGTAAATATCCTTCTTTCCAATTTAAAAAATTGTAGCCTTGTTGCCAAGCTTTCCAAATGGATTGTAGAGGGAAAGAAGATTTAACATGGAAAAAATGAGCAACCAAAATTTTGTCATGCCATCCCATGTTCTACCACCTATTACTTACCATAGCTTGAACAATATGATGTCTTACCAAAATTTTCCATGGTTCTTCACCAGACATTACTCTTACTATCCATTTAGCCAATAAGCACACCCCTTGCGTCCTGGGATCCAAAAGGCCCAAACCTCCCTTATTCTTTGGTTGTATACAATGTAGCCATGAAGAGGCCCTAAAACCCCTCTTTCCTTCCCAATTCATCCACAAAAACTGTCAAATGAGTTTGACTAAATTGTCATAGAATTTTCTAGATGACATCCAACATGAAAAATAGTAGACATGGGTGGCCAAAAATATTTGATTAATCACCTGAATTTTGCCTACTAATGATAAGAATTTATTTCCCCAATTAAAGATTTTATTTTTCAATTTATCGATAAACTAGCTCCACATATCATGAAGTTTCACCCCTATCCCAAACATAATACCCAAGTATCTAGTGAATTGTCCATGCTTAACCTATTTCCATTCAGTCAGAAACTAGATCAGCTTGAATCATTAGAAATTCAGTTTTATGATGAGCCAATTTTGACTCCGAAACCTCGCAATACAAATCTAAAACCTCCATAAAATTCTTAATCTCTGAAGTAGAATTTTGAATAAAAAGAAAAGTTTCATCAACAAAATGTGAATTTATAACAACCACATTGTTGGGGATAGAGATACCCTTAATCCAATTCATTTGATTATATTTTTGCATAAGATAACCAAGAGCATTAGCAGTCAGAACATAGAGGAATGGCGATAAAGGGCAGCCTTATCTAATTGAACGTTGGAGGAAAAAGGTATTAGACAAGGTACTATTGATCACCAATTGAGCATTTGCATTAAAAAAAAGCATTTTAACATGTCTATGGGTAAAGCCACAAAACTGGTTTACGATTCTAGTGAGGAAGCAAAAGTTGCAAAAAATGCCCCCATGCAAAAAAAAATAGTTTTTGGGGGTTTGAACGAACATCTAGTTTGAGCGAACCCAAAGGGGGTTTGCTAGAACCCCCCTTCGAGTGAACCCATTAAATGTTGGGTCCCACATTTCCTAGGAAAAATAGAAAAGGAAAGGGTTGTGGAAAGGGGGTTCGCTTGAACCCTGGTTCAAGCGAACCCTAGTTCGAGAAAACCTCCAAGGGGGGTTCACTCGAACCCCCCTTTTCCCCCCTTTTCCCCCTCTGGCACCAAAAAACTCTAGAATTTTTCCCTTTGAAGCTCGAGTTGAGGATGAAAATGGAGGAGACTTCACAGACCCAACTGGATGATGGTAGTCCTTGAAACAAGCTACCTAACGAATATAATTTTAATATGTTTTGGTTTTATTATGTATTTGTTTTTTTAGTTTGATTAAACATAGGTTTTTCACCAAAAATCAAGTTCTATGTTCTGCACATGTGGAAAAATAGCAGATTATCAAAAAAAAATTTAAAAGTATTAGTGCACTAGATATTGAAGTCCTTGATCCAACAAAAAAAATTGAATTTCGATACATACAAAAAAAATTATGTTGTATACAATCCGCCTATGTCTGAATTGTAATTGGTTTGACTTTGAAATTTGATTATTCAATAAAATACTATGAAACCAATTAGAAGCACTAGATATCATAGTTACAAATCAAAATTTGAAAACATTAGAATTTTATCCTTCATGGAAAAAAAGTTATGTTGTATACAGTGAGCGTCACTTCTTAAAAATGGTGTTTACTGAAAAAACTAGTTTTCGAAGGGGATGGAAAAAGAAGTGCAATCTGATTCCAATTTTTTTGAAAAAACTATATTTAGAATCTGCAGAAAAAATGTCACAAATCACTAGTTTGCATCATCTTCAAATTCCTCACGGTTTAGTCGCTATAGGTGCCTAAAAGTGAAGATTTATTTAGAAAAATATAGTCCAGTGTCCATTTTGGCCAAAAATTGTAAACTAGTATTGTGGGATCACCCTTACATATCTTAGGACTGAATCCCAACCACTACAACATCTTTAAAATAAACCCCCACCATATTCTATCATATGCTTTATCAAAGTCAAGCTTAACCAACAAAGCATTTTGATTTGATTGTTGAGCCCACTCACTTGTTTCCCAGGCCAGGATTAAGTTATCAAGAATGAATCTTCCACCAATAAACCCCATTTTCTCAGGTCTAACTATCTTTTTAACCACTGGTTTGATCCTAGTGGCTATGGGTTTAGCAATAATTTTATAGGAAGTGTTGAGAAGAGTAATAGGCTACCATCCCGAAATGAGGTCTAAATTCTTTACTTTCAGAAGAAACTTAATTAAGCCTTTATTAATTTTTGGCCCCAATAACCCTTGATTCATAGCTTCTAAGTAAACCTAGTAAAGTCGTCTTTAATATGCTGCCACAAGGTTTGGTAAAACTCTATTGATAACCCATAAATCCCTAGACTTTTATTATGAGCCAAGGAGAAAACAACATGTTCTAACTTCTCAATGGAAAGGTTCTGATCAAGGAAACAACTATATTCTTGGTCCACCTTCCTGGGAATGCATCCTTGGATGATATGCTCTAGTATAAATTGAACATCTTGCCAATGAGGGTCTTCTCTAAAAAGTTGCTCATAAAACTCTTGAAACACATATTTGATCTCATTTGGGTTTGTACAAATCCATCCATTCTCATCTTGGATTGCTCTAATATATTCCTTTTTATGTTTATAATTCAAGTAATTAAAGAAGTATTTAGAGCCTTTGTTTCCTTCTTTGAACCAACACAATCTAACCCTAATCTTGACCCCTTGTCTCTTATACATATCAAGTTTGCGAAGTTGAGCTTCAATATTCACAATGGAAGTCTAAATAGACATATTATCAAGATTTAAGTTTAACATCTTCCTATTCAACTCAAGCTTCCCTTGAAGAGATTTTTCTTTACGTTTTTGCTGCCAAGCCAATCTCTTACCAAACTTCAATAAGAAATCAACACATTGAGAAATGGCATTCTGCCACCATATTCTGTAAGATTCACCTTCTTTTGGTTTAGGAAAATACTTTCAAATTCCAACCAAAGCATCCACACAAGAAGGAATTTTTAGGTGTGAAGTATTAAGTGTAAAAGGAAATTGAGAATCCACATCTCTAACTTCCTCGATTGCAAAAGAATAGATAATTGGAAAATGATCTGATAAGGTAGTAAAGTAATCTACCTTCACATAATGCCCCATAGAGTCTCAAACTAATTGTAGGTTGGGAGAGATATAAAATCTATCTAATCTGAGCTTAATTTCCTATTAAATCCCAACCTACAGTTAGTCCAAGTATACCAATTAGAATGATGAATTGCTCTTTTTTTAACAATAGGATCTATAATACCCATAGATTTTCTACAAAATATTCATTTGTCAAACTCTTCATTACTCAATTTAACATGATCATCCTAGCTTCAATCAGTATAATGTTCTACCATATTAAAATCTCCTCCAATGACCCAATCAACATGAGGTAGATTACTGGACATCCATTCCCATGATTCACATCTCTCTTTTGCAATGTTAGGAGCATAAACCGAACAAAAACCAATAGGTTGGCCATTGATAAAAATAAGGACCCACACATTTATGTGAAGGATCCTCCCCTTTATCAATGATAAACCTATTGATCCAAGAATGAAGACCAATAACAACACCCCCCTACCTTCTTTATGCGACATATGAAAAAAATAGCATCTTTCCATATGTTCGATAAATAAAAGAGGAGACGATTGCCATTAATCTTGACTCTTGCAAGAAAACAATATGTGGTTTCCATTTGACAATAACATCTTTAACCTCAAATTTTTGCTGAGGTAAAGATAACCCTCTAACATTTCAAAAAAGAGCTCTGAAATTCATAGCTAAGCAGAGTTATGGAGGTCTTCAACTTGTGGCAGAACATCAAAATGATTGGCTAGCCTAATCAACTGATTAGAATGTCGGTTTTCCTTTACCGTTGAAGGAGACCAAGATCTCAGTCTTGCAAGTGGAGATAAGGAACCATGTTTGTTATGGGGAGAATGAGATCTTTGACTCTTAGAACGCGTTGGAGAAGTAATTTCCATATATCTCTCAACAGACTGTAATGTGGGGCTATCATATTTTTGTGAAACTAATTCCCCATTTTGGATTTCTAGGGACCTTGAAGGCTCCTTTCTTTTCCTAACCATCCTCCATCTGTCTGTCATAATGACATCTTTATAGGTGGGTGACATGTCACTCTTAATATGTTCTTCTAGGTTGGTATTAACACACTGCTTCACCTTATGGATGGATTAGGCATAACTATAGGTTGAGAATAAAGTTGCTTCACATTAGAAATTGGATTATGCATAATAGTAGGTTGAGCATGATTTGACAATTGTTGCAAATCAAGAGATACAAATCTATTGTCTTGCATGTAGTTATTTTTCTAAAAGGGCAATCTCTAATAAGATGACCATCTTGTCAACAGAAAAAACAAGCATAGGGTTTGTTCAGATATACTATAGGTTGCAAAAGCTCAACTCTTGGCCCATTGAGCTTGATATTTTTAGGTAATTGATAGGTTAGGTCCATTTCCATACAAGCCCTTGGATGCACCCTTAGGTTGACAAATTTATTTGTAAAATTCTAACACCATAGCACTCTTCCTAACTGTGTAACAATATCTCTTATGAATGGTCTAAAAGCAAAGTTTAGAAAAGGTAGTTTTATCGACATAGGGTACTTAGACTTTGAGGGACCCTTTGGGTGAAAATCCAAAGTCCAAGCTTGTAAATAAAAGATATGTCCACAAATAATCCTAAGTACCATAAGTTGTAAGACAACTTGTGCATGATCGGTTGATTTGAATTTACATGCTATATATCCTTTTCCAAGCCCTCTTAGTGTTTCTATTTCCCATCCCCTACTTTCCTAGTTTGTTTTAGCCCATTTAAAGAAGTTAGGTTCATATGGGATTTTCTTTGGCTGTGCTTTTATTTCTTATTCTTCAACTAACGTGGAGTTCAAATGTCAAGGTCTCAATAGATTTTTTTGGGTAAATTATTAATCATTAATTAGATTATCAATTTTTAATGGTAGAAAAAAAATGAAATGAACAATTTTAATAGAATTTTTAAATTATATTATGTAAATATTTTTATCATCTAAAAATATTCATATTTATATTATGTATTATTAAAATTTGATATATTTAATTTTTAAATTATTTTATAATAAAATTAAATAACTCTTAAATAAATGAAATAAATTTTAAATAAATAAAAATAAAATAAAAAATTTTGATATGCAAACATCTGTATAAATATTTATAAATACTTTTTTAAATAGATATATTTTATTTCACAATAATATATAATATAAAATATGAATTAATTTTCACGAGATAAAAATTGAAAAATGTATATTAAAATGTTTGCTTTCGGTAATGAGTATATCACGTACAAATCAAAGTCCACATCGCCTATCCACTTGCCATTCAACATGGTTGGGCTGCTATTTTAACTCGATCAATGATTCTTCCATTGACTTGAATAAATTTATTTTTATTTTTATTTCGCCGAGAGGCGAACTACAGTGGCATCAAAATCATAGTAAACTTTTTGGCTTTTTTGAAAAAAATGACTGGCAGCTGCCAGTATTCGAACAGAAGAGACACGTGTTCAAATATTATTGACGTGGATTTAATTTTAATATGGCAAGGTGGACGGTTCATTTCAGAACCGTTACCATGCATTCTTGCCAGCAAAAATCAAAAGACGTGAGTACATTCTGTAAAAATTTGTTACAAATGCTCTATCCACGTTGCCTTCCATCCGCAATAGTGGGCAACTGCTGACATGCATACTGTCGTAACCGATGGAAGTGGAAGGGTCTGCCGATGGGAGTGGAAAAGATACAATGGTCACTCTTAGTCTATTATATATGCTTGGCCTTTGATGCTCAGCTTGTATGTTCGCATGAAATCAAAGGAGAGATAGGCATCGTACACAAAATTCTCTGCAGTCTTATTATTTATGCTTGGCCTTTGATGCTCGAGCTTGGCAACGAGACAACAATCTTCTCTGGCGTGATGGTATGTGCGACAGCTGAGTATAAGGTGTTGTTGTAAGGTATGCACATTGCCTCCTGGATGCTTGTAATTCAAACATGGCCTTTTCGTTTTATTGACTGTGGTTTTCATGCATGGAGATTGATACTTTTTTCTGTAGTTTCATGTCGAGGTCCTTTAATTCTATATACATCCTTTCTCTACACCATGCTCATACCTCCCATGCTCATCGGTTCTTTTCTTTGCACCATCCTCATATCTCCCATGCTCATCGGTTGCTTTTCGTAGGCTACACTCTGCGTAACGAGACCCGGTGAAATTTGTGTTTCCAGGAGAGGATGTTTCAATTTTTATTGTTTTTGGATTAATTAGAAGAAAGCTGCCAGAACCATTGCCATTGTCGAAGGTTTTTGAATTGCATTATTGTTTTAGCATCTGCAGTCGCAGTGCATTGTGTTATGTAATTCCTCCATTTCCTTTATGTTTTGAGGTGGGCTGCTGTGGTGGAACAATATAACTCTGACAAGAAAAAGATGAGAAAATGTCTACATATCTACAAAGGTTAATATTAATTTTCTTGTTGCAGAGGATTTCTTTTAGAGATTTAAGGTTTACACAGTCTTTAGATATTGAGGAAACTATTTGTAGAAAAAACTAATTGGATCTTTAGTTTCTCCACGGTAGTTGTTGAGTTTGTAGAGGCTCATAAATGTCATTGACATTTGCATTTAAATCTCATTTGATATTTATAATTATTTGGTATTTGAGAGAATTTTGATGATTTATTAGAAATAAATGATTAAAAGTATTTTTTTTAAAAATAAGGAGTTGCATGTGTAATCTATTTTATTTGTAGGAGTGAAGTTGAGTCTTTGGAATTGTACCTTTGACCAGTTTTGTATTGGATTTTATCCTATGAATATAATCCTGATTTGTCAGATGATCTTTAATGTTCAATAAGATAGTCCGATTGAATCTTAAAATCTGAAGCCCAATTATTTTGTCCAGGAACGAAAGGCGAAAGGGAAGGCAAAAGGCTGGAAAAGAGATACCGTCGTTTCCATTCAAGTTTCCTCACTTCGCAAATTTCAATCGATTTGAGCGAAAAAGTAGAGGTATGCTCTATAAGATTCTAATATGTATAGAAGTTTACTATGAATTATTATTATTTTTGGTGATTTATTTTTGGTTGGTTGCTGTTTTTTTATTTGTATTGAATTATGCAATTTTTAATTGTATAGTTTTGAAATTATTTTTATTTTCAAATAAAATTAGAAATAGTATTATAAAAATTGACTCCTATCAAATAGTTAAGTATTTAGATTATTTATAAGCTTTACCTTTCAAAAAAGCCAGTAGTATTCAAAAAGAAATTTACTTTTCAAAAAAGCCAGTAGTATTCAAAAAAAAATTGAAGCCTTTATGAAGTTTACCTTTCAAAAACAATTACTAAAAATAATAATTAAAAATATAGTTAGTATAATTTAAGTAATTACTTTACACCTACTCTAGAAAAATTAAAAAATACATATTGTTTTTATATTTAGATTAAATTTTAAAATTATAGAAATTAGAACTTAATTAATAATTAGATAATCTAATATAGTACTTCAGAAAATATAACTCTCTTTAAAAATTATTTTAAACTTTTCAAATGATTATTATTTTTTCCTCTCGAAACTAATAGTACTTGAGATATTTTTAGCCCTTAAGAATTTTTTAAAAATCCATAGCAATTTATGATCATTAACAAAAATAATTAGATTCATTTTAAAGCCTTACGATTAGATAGTCTCCTATCAAACATTTAATTATTTAGAATCTTTTTGAGTTTTACAAGTAATTTGTTTCTTTCAATATTTATTACTATATACTTTAATTTATTGTTAAATTTATTTTAATTTTAAAACATCAAACAAACATATTTAGTTGATTATTATTATTAAAAAGATATTAAAAATCTTAAATTAATTATTAAAATAAGATAATAAATGTTTTAGAAAAGTAATAATATTAGATAATTTAATGTAAAAAATAAAAGAAATAATAATAGAAATACTACTTTAATAATTAAAAATATAGTTGTATAATTTAAGTAATTATTAGAAACTACTCTAAAAAAATTATAAAATTATATTGTTTTTTTTATTTTAATTTTTTTTTAAATATTTATTTAATTATTTTAAGATAAATATTTTATTTTTATTTTATGAATTATAGAAATTACAAATTAGTTCAATTATGGAAAATTTAAGTATAGTAAATTTATGAAACTTAATAATAGAAAGGTTGCTTTAATATTTAAAAGTATAAATATTTAATTTATTTAATTCATTTTTATTATAATTATAATTAAATTAATTATTTAATATTTAGATAATAATTTTGTAAAAAATAAATTATATTACAAATAATATATAATTAACATTATTATATTCCTAAAATCTATCTCTAAGTAATTGGTCTTTTTTAAGCTTAGTCGAACCTAGCTAATCTTTATAAGATTTCAAATTAGTTCTACTTATTCCAAGTTCTTTTTGATACATTTAGTTGATTTCATTCAAAGTGTTCATTTATTGTCAAATGACTATTATATTTTCCTTTCAAAACTTATAGTACTTTAGAAATTTTTAGCAATTAAGACTTTTTTATAGACTTACAACAATTTATGATTATTAAGAAATTTTTAAAAACCTATAGCACAATGAGAAAATAAAATTCATGCATTTTTTTACATAATGGATTTTGGTAGGATGATTGAGAGTTTCGATGCAAATGAAGGGCATATTCATGAGGATTCACAATCTTTAGCAATAGAAAGAATTAAAGAGCTTCCAGATGAATTGCAGAGAAAGATTTTGGAAGGTTTTTTCTTTCATGATCTTGTTCATGTATTTCTATATGTTGGATGGGGAAATATTAAGCCAATTCCACAGAGAAAAGAAATTCATATTCTATCTCCATCGGTGACAAGAGGGGAACTGATTGTTCTAAAACATCTTGTAAGGGAATACAAAGAAGCTCACATCATTTTCCCTTGCCAATCCATTATTGCATTTTTCCCCTTTGGAGATCATAGCATGGAAGAACTCATTAGTGTATTCAGTCCACCATGCAAAGATTTTTTATGCCATCTAACACCTTTCCAAGCTTCTACTGATGAGCATACTCTCATGTTTGTGTTGAATCTTATGGTCCATTTTCCACATCTCTCACTCGAATGGATTATAAGACATGATAGTAAAAAAATTCTTGGAGAATGGCATGATAATGATACTGGAATGCCCACATCTAAAATGATAGAACATCATTATTCATACTAGTACCTACTCAACTTTGAAAATACCTATAGACAACCTGGAATCCATCTTATACCTGATATTGGTAGATGGCGGATTCTTTATGGAGATAATGTTTAGAAGAATATCATGACTTCGTAAATCATTAGTTTCTATATAATTAGGTTTGTGTGTAATAAAGCATGGATTGACACTATCCACCAATTTGGTGTGATATTCCTCCATGCAATATTTTAAAATAAATGTAATGTTTTAAGTCTTCAATGCCATATGATTTAGGCTACAAATATAATACTATTATTATTTTCTTATCTAGAAGGTATTGCCACCAAATGGATGTAAAATGTAAAGTTTTAAATATTAAGGGAGCCAACTTTTTCTTGTATTTTTCTTTGCAATTTCTTGAATTGTTGGTTAAAATTATATTTATCTAATTTGAAAGTAAATGATGCTAGATTCTTTTAATCACAATTGTGTATGAACTCTCATCTTTCCCTTAGAAGGATTAGATCCAATATGACTATTGTCATTTTAATCTACTTATGTAAAAACACACATTCTTGATGGCTTCCTTTTTTAATTCGTATAACTTATTGAGATTAATTTTCAAAACAAAATAAACGCTTAGATACAAATAATTCAAAAATTGTAGTTATGGATCAATCAAGATTGGATTTTCAATTAGAAGAGGAGAGGAGGCAATATCAAAGAGCACGTCGAAGAGAATATCAAACAGAATATCAAAGAGAATATAGAAGATGTCAACGAGAAAATTTGACAGAAGATCAAAGGGAAGATGAAAGAAGAAGTAACAATGAAGCTCATAGACAAAGACATGCTAGACACAAGGCAGAAATAATAGTGCATGAATTAGGTTTTCAAAATAGAGAGGAAGCTAATATGATAACAAATAGTCATCAAAGAACATCTGAACAAGTCCTCTCATTTTGAAAGAAAAGAAAGACAACAGGTCGATCCCCATTCAAGTGGGATACGCAATCAAGCATCTATTCAAAATATTGAGATGAATCTTGAAGATGAAAGTTCAAGGTCGATAGAACGAGTAGCCGAGACACCTCAACATAGAAATCAGATTGAGATAAACTTGGGTATAGAAGGTGATGCACACAATAGGCCAAATGCAAATGGAATAAATCAAGTTGATTTTAAAAGACTTCAAATACAATTTCGACTTCAGTTAGATAGCTTCAGAATACCAAACATGTGTTATATCTGTCAAGAAATTTATTTAGGAATTAAAGTATGTCGTAGTTCAGAAGGTCCTATATGTACTAGATGTAGGCAAGAGAGAGGAAATAATAGATTTTCAGCTTCAAATAATATGGATCCAAGGCCACAACCAGAGGAGCTTACAAAATTGACTCAAGTAGAGGAAATGTTGATTGCACGTGTCAATCCAATACTACAAGTTACACATGCAATAGGTGGTCAATACAAATATAAAGGACACACAATAAGTTTTCCACAAAATGTAGAACATGTTTCAAAAATTTTGCCACATACAATAGATCATTTTCCAATCATTATTGTTCGAAGAAGGGATCAATGTGGCACAAATTACAACTTTATAGTGAATAGGGATCGTGTGTACAAAGCACTTAAATACAAAGTTGAGCATGACAAATTTTACTCTGATGTCAGAATTGATGAAAATGCTCTCAATGATCTGCCAAGAAATTTAGATGAAAATATTTTCAACAGATTAAAGACCGTGCATATGGAATTTGATTCTGATACAAATGAAATCATATTTGTGGGTCCACTCATGGAGATAGATGAAGGTAACATAATTGATCACACAACATCAATGGCCTCTAGACCACCTAATGCATAGAGAGAAATGGAATTAATCCATGCATGGGTTAATAACCCTCACACAAATCCAACAACATTGATGGAATGGCCAGGAATTGGTTCATCCCCTGTCAATGAATATGTCACATTAGGATTACTCGATATGGCATTTCCAACATTGTTCCCTGATGGTAGATGTGATTGGTTAGAACCATGAATGAGGCGAGTGCATCTACATGAATTTGTGAAACATCTTTTGCGGTATAGAGATCATCGTTTTGGTCAACATCCCAGATTCAGATATTTTATGATGAACATGATAATGAGCCACCGTGCGCAAAATTCATCTACAGTCTTTGCAAAAAGAAGATTTCAAGACATGCCAATCACCATCAATGAGCTACGTCAACATATGGAAAACATGCCACAATCGCATTTGGCTGACAGGTTAATGCGGTTTGGAACAACATTGAGGGGTACAAAGTCATATTGGGCTAAATGTCGTGCAGAATTGACAGACATGCTTTATCAAATAGGCTCTCCCACAATATTCTTCACATTAAGTGCAACAGATATGTATTGGCCTGATTTGCATGCACTAATGCCAGGAATAGCACCAACTACTCCACGAGAAGCTCAAAATTGGCGAAAACAAAATGTTATCAACTATCCTCATATAGTCGCACATTACATGCACCTTAGACATTCAATCTTCAGAAAAGAAATTCTAGAAAAAGGAATGAATGTTAAAGATTTTTGGTCAAGATATGAGTGGCAACATAGGGGTTCACCAAATGTTCATGGATTCATATGGATTAATGGAGCACCCAATATGGACAACATTGATTGGTCAAATGAGGAGCAACGAAAAATTGCTGAAAGATATTTTCATTCCATTGTTCATGCATGGAATCCTAGACAAGATCCACACCAATGAAATATACAGGCATGTTTATAAAAATTTTGACATATATCTAATATTATATGTTATAAACTATTTTATAGCTTATGATGTAGTTCTAATACATTCATTTGTATTTTCACGTGTAGGCATTCCAAAATTTTCCTCAACATCCATGTCTAAAAAACACAAGACAACTTGTAGAGATGGATATTTCCCATGACTATGAAGAGATCCTCAACTGTGTAGAATGACATACAGTTTGTAGGGAAGGTGCATGCCTACGAAAAAAAAGAGGAAGGATGGTTTGTAGGTAATTATTTTGTGAAAGAATTTTTTTATATCAACATTAAATATTATGTATAAAAAAACGTAACAAACATGCAAATTGTTGATATTAATTTTAGGTATAATGCTCCTTGGCCTTTGAATCTGGGGGGATCCAAATTATATGAAGACATTGAAATAGGAGAAAAAAAAATTGAACCAGCAAGAAATGATGATAGAGTCAATTCACATAATCGCCTCATATTGCAATTATGGAGAGCAAATATAGATTGGCAACCTGTTCTTTCCAAGCATGCAGTCATAAAGTACATTGCAAAGTATGTAGCAAAAGCAGAGAAAAGCTCAGAAACGTATCACCAGATGTTGTTGCACCTTTCAAAGATGGAAAACCCTGATGATTTAGCTGCACGAGCATATAGAAGGCTTTTGACCGAGACAGTTATAGAAAGGGACATTGGAGCTCAACAAACATGTCACATGTTGTTAGAACTTCCACTGGTGGAGACCAGTAGAAGATTTGTTAATCTAAATGTCTCACGTGAGGTGTTCAAACCTGTAACTTTACATGATGAAGACAACAATGAAGACCAAACAAAATGTTTCATTGATGGATACAAAACAAGGCCTTCTTGTATGGAAGGTGTCGCATTAATTGATGTAGCTAGATCATGGATATATAATCCTAGAAGAAGAAGAGACAACAAATGGGAGCCAAGGGAAAGAGCCGCAATTGTCAGAGTTTTTCCTAGGTTTCCATCTCTTCCTCCACGTGAGACAGATAAATGGATTGAATTTTTTTTATCAGAGTTATTACTCTACAAACCATTCCATGACATAGAAAAGGATATTGGTCATGATGATGAATCCATAATAACTAAGTGGGAGTCATTTCATTATAATCCTTGGCATGTCGAGAGAACAACAACTACGGAAAATGTTGAGGCCACTAGTGATTCAGAAATTGAAGAGAATGAAACTATTCAGGGAAATACCACTGAGCATGAATGGGAAATTATATCTAGGTTGCATCATGGTCAAAATATGCAATTTACAGAAATAGATATGTTGGGGAGAAGAGACATTGATAGACATACAAATTGGTCTGTTGATTATCAAGGTGAAGAGTACACAGCTATAGCAATCAACTTCATAAATAACATGAAAAAGCATGGATGTCTTATATATGATGATATACCCCAATATCTCAACTACACATCCCTCAGTCATAAACAAAAAAAGGCAGTTGACATAATTATGACACACTACCAGAGGAATCAAAATGGGGTGCCATTGTTCATGATAATTCAAGGAACAGCAGGAACAGGAAAGTCATATCTAATTGGTGCCATTAGTCAAGCTCTTGAAAATGCCACAATGCCATCTCGTTCTTCCCTTCTATTAATTGCACCAATGGGAGTTGCAGCATTTAATATAGGAGCCTCTACAGTTCATTCAAAATTGAGAATCCCAATATGAGATTTTACTCAGCTAGAAGGAACAAGACTTACCAGTTTTCAAGAAGAAATGGCACATATCAAGTACATTTTAATTGATGAAATGAGCTTCATTGGTCAGAACATGTTGGAAAACATAGATTCTAGACTCCGACAAGCATTCCCACAAAGTGCACACGTAAGCTTTGCAGGTATACAATTCAATTTTGACTAATGAAGTCAACTATTTTATATTCTATTAATACATTTTCATCTACTAAATTTTAATAAAAAAATAAAATAAAAAATTGAAAATAAATATTATCGTTTATCTTTCAGGTATATCTATGATCTTGGTAGGAGATTTGGCCCAGTTGCCTCCAGTCAATGATAGACCAGCATATGACAGTAATAGATGAGCAAAGTTACTACGGGAGGAATTTAAAACTGTAGTTACCTTAGATAAAATATTCAGACAAGATGGAGAAAACAACCAGCAACAAAGATTTCGTCAACTTTTGACAAATCTAAGAGATGCAAACCCACAGATTGATGACTGGAATTTGCTAATGATGAGAACCCCTACTAATATAGATGTTGCGAGAAATTATGAATTTGAAAATAGTGTCCATTTGTTCTCCATGAATGACAATGTTCATAGTCATAATAAAAGTATGTTATATTCATTGAAGAATCCTGTTGCATGTAGTGTTGCAACAAAAGTAGGAAGTGCTATTACAGCAGAAGATTGTTCAAGTGATGAACTTGATCTAGAGCTATTGATTAGTAATAATTCAAGGGTCATGTTGACTTCAAATCTTTGGATACAAGCAGGTCTTGTAAATGGAGCTCTGAGATATATTCGAAAGATTGTCTACAAACCAGGAAGTGCTCCACCTGAACCACCAACATATGTCATGGTTGAGTTTGATAATTATTTAGGAATACCATTTCAAGATCACCAGCCAAATATAGTTCCAATAACAGAAATACAAAAGGGAAGAACACTTCAATTACCGTTGAGATTAGCATGGGCATTAACTATACATAAATCTCAGGGATTGACTCTTTCAAAGGCGACTATTGATATAGGACCAAGAGAAAGAACAAGATTGACATTTGTAGCAGTATCTCGTGTAAAATCTCTAGAGGGTCTCAGAATAATGCCACCATTCACATATGACTGTTATGAGAAAATGAAAAAGGGTAGACAACTTGCCAAGCGCAAGGCTGAAGAAGATAGGCTCAAATTTTTAGAAGATAATTGATGTAATATACTTTTTGTGGAAATTTTCTTCAATGGATTTCATACATGTGTTTCATTTTTTCCACCATAATAATTGCTAATATTATATATACTATTATACATGCAAAACAATGTCTATTCAAAAAATGAAACACGTATCTATTCAATAAACATAATAAATATTTATTATGTTTAGTGAATTCAATTTCCAATATAACTTACATTTGAAATGTTTTTAAATGTCTTTTCCTGTTCATGCATGTTTGCTAAATAAAGATTGTGTAACTTTGCATGATTTTATATGGTTAATGTAAAATAAATTCCTAGATATGTGTTCTAATTGTCATTTTTGTGTTTCATATTATACTTCAATATTTATTTCCAAAAAGTTTCTAATAATTTACTTAATATGCTAACCTTCAAAAAATTGTGTCTATATATATCAATTCCATTAAATCTAAAGTGTGTTACTTTGATAGCATGCATTTTCTTTATGTTTACTATCCTTTATGCATTTTTCAAATTAGTTTAGAAATTATATTTATTTTCCAATTTAATATTAATGTAAGAGCTAATAATAATTTTCATGCACAACAGCAAAATGTCAGATCAAATCCATGCAGCATGGGCGTACAATTGGTTGTCAAAGTATCACTCATATCTTCCACCCAATGTCCTCCTTCGTATAGAGGAACTGAGTGTTCGATATTGGGTGAGAGATAGGATGGTGAAGAGAATAAATAACAATGGACCATGGACAACTCAAATAAAATTTTCCAATTATGTTGTATACTTTAACTCCCTCTATGAATCAAAGATCAAAATGAGCTCAGATGTAAAATTTCATCATCTACAGCTTGAGATTATAGATTTTTGTGATTGGTCAGTTGCTCTTTACCATGAGATTCGAGATCTTTACCTCGCTGGATGCATATGGAAGATCACAATTAGACCAACTGTAAATATCAATAGACACACTCTATCTGATGAGCTGAGTATGAAGTTCATGAGATTTCTTAAGGGACGATCCAAAATTAGTAATCACATGGGCCCACCTGAGGAATGGATTCTCGCAACTCTTAAGTTTAGGTACTCCATTAGATTCATGGTGCATCAGGTAATGCCATCATTTAGGTTGTTACATGAAAACTATGGTATGCCTACCTTGTCTGTTGTGAAGTCCAACTTGACAATTAAAGTTCAGACTAATCTTGATGATACTGAAGACGAAGAATCATTACCAGTGCATCCATGGTTAATTAGATGAAATGATTGTACAAAAATTATGTGACAAATGTTCCCAAACTATATAAGCAATTATCTATGAGTATATTCAATTTTAATAATATTTTAAAAAAAAGTGTGTTAGATTTATTACTCATGCATAAATGTTTAGTTAAGTGGACATATTTTTAAATCTTTATTCGAGAAATGTTTGCAAAATCAATCTTTAAACATGGTAATTATGTTTCAATTCAATCAAATATAAAGTTTAATTTTCTCTTATCAAATTATATTTTTTGGTGGTATCTCAAATGATTTTGGTGACATCCCAACATCTCAACTACATTTAATATGTTATTCAAATGGTTAACTTTTATATTCTAAAATCTATTTAAATGAAGGTCAAATAATCAACCAATTGCATGAAATCTTGTAAAAGTTTAGATGAAATTATTTATCAACTTATACAAATTGAGATGAAATTAATATACTAAATAATACATAAAAATAATCTAAATAATCCATAACAAACATCTGATCAAAGCAAATCTAAAATATAAAAGAAAAACATATTTTAAGCACAATGTGTATTACTAAAATTATTAGTTTTGAATTTTATTTTGTAAAATTCTATGGATACTTTTGTTCGTAACATCCCTAAATGCTAACCTTAATTTTATTGTTTTTATTTTCAGTGAATAATCTACTTTAAAATGGGAGATTCACAGATTGAATCAAAAATCATAGTTGAAAGCCCAACTGCCTCTATAAGGTCAAATGATTTTGTTGAAACGCCCGTCGACAAATGTGCAAGAACAATTTTAGAGTATTGCAATAAGATCGTCAAAGAAATTGAAAATACAAGCTTAATGATCGATGATGTCGAAGAACTAGAAATAATGACAATGGAAGATGTAGCAAAAAAAATGCACGAGGCATATAGTATAGTAGCTGCATTTCCAAATATGCTCAAAGAAGTATATCGTGATCACTATGAAAATAAAGGTCGTAATACCATTCTCATTGCTGAAGAATTTGTGATGTATTTACACGATTACAATGAGATGTTATTAGTATAATCACTTCTTATTTGACCTTCAAAACTTCTTATATTTACAAACTTTGTACACATTGCAGGAAAGGTTTATTAACTTTGTTTTAAAGAGGATGTGTGGCAACATATACGTCTTCCATTTCTAATATTTTTTCTTTTGACAACATATTTTGTGCTACTCATTATTTGTAATGTAAATGGTTTTTTATATGTGTGGTATTAAATATATTTTTAAGTGGAGTGCCAAATCTATATGAAATATTAAATGTGCCTTGAATATAAGTTAAATATTTTTAAGCAAATGTTTAATTTTTTTTACACATCTATATATTTAAAAAAAAATGTTGTTGTATAAATGATAATATCATTAAATAAATATATGAAATTTGATTTTGCTCTATATAATAGGTCCTATTATGAAAGTTGATTTTGAATAATATTTACTTATATTATTAACTATATTATGAATATTATGAAGATTTACTTAAATCAAAATTTTAATAAATATATGAAATTTAATTTTGCTCTATATAATAGGTCCTATTATGAAATTTTATTTTGAATAATATTTACTTATATTATTAACTATATTATGAATATTATGAAGATTTACTTAAATCAAAATTTTAATAAATATATGAAATTTTATTTTGCTCTATATAATAGGTCCTATTATGAAATATTATTTTGAATAATATTTACTTATATTATTAACTATATTATGAATATTATGAAGATTTACTTAAATCAAAATTTTAATTATATAGTCACCTCTGTTTTAAGTTTTATATAAATTAAATCAAATAATTATATAGCGGCTATATAAATTAAATTTTAAATATAAATCTTATTTAATTATTAATCTTTATATAAATCTTATTTTATATATATTTACTTATATTCTTAAAATATAAGTAAATCTTATTTAAAATCTTGAGATATAGATCAATCTTAATAATATTAATTTAAGATTTATAGCATTATAAATCTTTATAAAATTATTTAATAAATGTTTGCAAATCAATCTTAGCCTATCCCTAATCATAACTATATCTCTTTACCCTAACCCTAACTATATATCTAGCCCTAACCCTAATGTTAACCCTAACCCTAACTATATCTCTTAATCTTAACCCTAACCCTATTCCTAAGTCATTGTCTAACCCTAACCCTAATTTTCATGTGAACCTTGACCCTAATTTTGATGCAACCCCTGACCCTCATTTTAATGTGAACCCTGACCCTCATCATAATGTTAATCATATTTCAAACCCTAACTCTAACCCTAACTATATCTCTAGCCCTAATACTAACTTGAACTGTAAGCCTAACTATGTCTCTTAACCCCAACTCTAACCATAATCCTACCCCTAATCCTAAGCTCATCTTGATGATAACCCTAACCCTAACCCTAATCCTAATCCTATCATATCTTTGTATAACCCTAACCCTAATCTTAAGCTAATCATATCCTTAACCCCAACCCTAATCCTAACTAAATATTTTTTATTGATGATATAATATTTTTTTATTATAATATTATAAATATACTTAAAATTTTAACTTAACATTTAAATATAAAATTATATATATTGTTTTTTTAAATAATATATATAATATTATACTATCATATTGTAATATATTAATTATTATAATACTTTAATATAAAATATATAAATATATAATAATAAAAAAAAATATTTAAGATATTATGTTGCGTCGTGACTGCTACTAGCATATATATATTTAATAATATATAAAAAATACGCCGAGAGATATCTTTCTCGAGGCGCCTATTTTTAAAAAAAAATTATTTAATAGTTATAAATTAATAATAATAGTAAAATCAGTAAATTATTTAATAGTTAATTAATTATTTAATTAATAAATTAATAATAATGTAAAAATAAATTAACAATAACATAAAAATAAATTAATAATAACATTAAAATAAATAAATTATTTAATAGTTATAAATTAATAATAATATTCAAATTAGTAAATTATTTAATAGTTAATTATTTAGTAAATTAATAATAATATAAAATTAAATTAACAATAATATAAAAATCAATTATATAAATTAATAATAAGATTAAAATCAATAAATTAATAATATAAATTATAAATTTATAATTTTATTTTTTATATAAATTATAAAAATGTGTGCAAAAAATAAACCATTTTTTCCCTAATTGACCTTTCAGGCCTCTTCGGCTGTTTGTAAGGTACAGTAAAAAATAATAATAAATTTATATTGTCAATGACCAAGTTAGAGACGTTCGAGCAAAAGAGTTAAAATAGCAACTCAACCACATGATGCACGTTGAACGGAGTGGAGAGTGGAGAGTGGAGAGTGGAGGGCACGTAATAGGCAAAAGCAACAGCTTTGGAATGGAGTTGGACAGCAAACATTTAATATAAACACTCGTAAAAAGATGTATTTTAGTTGACCATAATATATACTAGCGCTTGCACCCCAGGTGAGGTGCAATGGTTACGCCGATAGCAAGATATCGTTGCAGGGAAGTTCCTGCTTGAATATGGACCAAAGAAATTTATTGTAACTTCAGTGCATTTATTGTTTAAGCACTTACTAAATGAATAGCCAAGTTCAGTCCAATTACTGCTTTTGTGTCAGTTTTATTTTGAGCAACTACGATATTAGTAAATAGCTTCAAATCATTAGTTTCTGGGTTATGATTTCATGAATTAATCTGAAATCTTACATCTACCAAATATGATTATAATTTACGAGTAAATTTTGTCAAAATTTTACAGAATTCCAGCCGTAGAATATGTAGGAATTTTTGGATTGTCCTTTCAAGCTCAACCACCCTTTTTTGTTAATGGTACATGACCAGCAGTTCAATGTTCAATCCCTAGCCTAAAATATAATGCAATATTTACTATCTTCCAGATTATTTATCAACATTACACAGATCATTAATGTTATCTAGAACAGCTACCAAAATCATACAATATATAGTAATTAATAAAGTCCGACTAAGTAACTATACCAAAATACTCCAAAATTTTTAAACAAAAAGGAAAGTATTTTCATATAAGAATCAGAATGTTGTAAAACCTGTTCAAATAATAGAACATTAATTTTTTTCCAGTTGCATTTAAAGGCAACACACATACTTCTCTAGCAAATGATGAAGGGTATTTAAATGCACTCTATATTAATTAATTTAATGAAAGAGTTTCATGTCATGCCTCCACCATGTTAAGAGAGCCACAGAATTATAAAGTCTTGATTGCTGTCCTTACCATTAGCAAAGAAATTTAATGACAGCGATTTATTTAAAAAGGGGCAGACTAAGACAGAGAAATAAAATGGCAGAGATTTATTTAAAAAGGAGCCTTAGTTCAATAAGTAAGGATCATTAGTGGGCAGCAATTACCAAACAACATGTAGATAAATTAACCAAAAAGCAGCGCTTAAGTTATGAAGGTATGTATCCCTTGCAAAGGTAAAAGTCTCAATGAAGAGGTGTGAGTCCCTCTCATTTAAGGATATAAAAAGGAGAGAACAAATCATTTGGAGGATCATCATTCAGCATATCAATAAAGTAAAAAAGAGAAATAAATAGCAAAAAGAGGTAGTAATAAAATATACTACAGAAGCTGGAAGTGTAAATGCCTTAGCATTGCAAATTATATCACAAAGCTAAAAGGAACTTTTACTCCCTGAACACACTCAGTGTCTTGAATTCAATGACGGAATAAAATCTGCCATGACACGATACCATCCACTGCTCTCACTACCCACTTTTGAACAAGGACAATCACTTGAGATCTTATATCAAGTATTCCCAATGCCTACGCAAGCTGGCAACTGAAATTAGGTGGTCCTAAACGTAACCACAACAATAGAATCAACTATTATTTTCACCTGCTCCTTATTATGTGGTCAAGGAAAGCCAGCAACTGAATTTGATGAAGAGCATACAACCAAAGAATTTGTCACTACTGCCAATATTATAGGTATGTTATGTTGACTGCAAATTGTACATCTATTTCAATGGCTTTTCATATGCTTAAGACAAATTGATGATTCTTTTCCTACAACTTTCTTCCTCTACACCTCATGGGGCTGTGTATACATCAACTACAGTTGCACAAATTAGAGAAAAAAGAAATTGCAATAGTTGAATATAGGATTCTATACACATCCCTTGAGGACCGTTATTGTGTTGACAAAGAAACAATGAATGAATCAGATATACGATGATTTTCATCACTAGTGTGAAGGAAAATGCTTTTTAATAAGGAAGAGAAAGTAATATATCACTTATTAGGCCTAATAGGCTTGAGCGATCCATAGAGGGGGTAGAAGTTTGAATCTAGAGGGTACTTCTACCATTTACAGGAAACATATAAAGTAAATGGAAAGACAATAAATGCAAGAACATTATCCTTGTAGTCTTCCACAAGGGAAATCTCATACACAAGTTGCTTTCTCGCTTGGCAGTGACCTACAAACTACCTTTCCTTATTACAAAAATGTAGTATGATACATTTTTCTATTTAAGACCAGTGAAAGTTGAGGCTAAGGACTCCAGCATCAAGCCATGCTTATTAGGACAATAAATGCAAGAACAATATCCTTGTAGTCTTTCACAAGGTAAATCTCATACACAAGTTGCTGTCTCGCTTGGCAGTGACCTACAAAACTACCTTTACTTATTACAAAAAAGTAGTATGATACGTTTTTCTATTTAAAACCAGAGAAAGTTGAGACTGAGGAGTCAAGCATCAAGCCATGATCATTAGGACACCCAAGTAAATCTTGGTAATGAAGAGATTTTGCTGCAGGGATACACACCAGTCATTAGAGGTGGGTAGTCCAGTGGTCTAGAAACTTACCAACCTCAATAAGATCAGTGATTAATCATTAGCCCACACTAACTAAAATGCCTGAATCTAAAGCACTGCACATTGGAGGCAGTTGATGCCAATGATTGAGAAATTACATCTAATAAAAGGAGGATTCACCCCAGCTTTATCAAAGGTAAAAGCTCAATACTCTCACTTCTGCTTATTGCCCAGTAAGAGGATTTGTCCCACCTGATTCTACATCCTCTCTAGTAGAGATGTAACCTTCATAACATCACTTGATAATAAGAACCCAACCTTAAATAGGATTGTTTGCTACAGGTTCTACACTACTAGATTGCATGAATATAAATAACAATAGTAAACATAATGAACATAATAAATACCATATAATCAAATGTTCTCATATAGGTAGTGGCTTTACAATTGTTCGGTGTAGGGTGGTCCAAATATGCATACCTTTCCTGAGATACACTTACATTTTAAATGACAATACATATGGTTATTGGTTATACAACCATCAAGTACCGAACATCAGAAGTTACCTCAATACCTAATTTGGCTATAACAAAACATTATTAAATCAAAGGTCTACACGGATCACCCACGTGTAGGTGATTGGAAGTTGAATATGCAGAAGTTGTTGATGACACCAATTACTTTGAATGCTATGTATGTTGCATGCTTGATTTCTTCATGGTGTATAGTTGGTATCTACAAAATAGGAATTGGTATTTAATGTGGAAATGATGATCTTAAAATATTAGGGAGAGATGTGAAGGAGAAAGGGACAAGAGGTGTGTACCTGCACTTGCTGGGGTCAACTGCTATAATCGAGCTTCCTCTTCTCTCCTTAAAATTGTGAATGGATTGTTCTTCATTTTAGAGTATCTTTCAAAAGTGAACGTTGGGTGGATGTGGAGGCCGTCCAATGATTTTACTCTAGAGATAGCTATAAATGTTAGTCCTTGTCTTTCTATTTTTCCAATGTCAATTGTTGCTTTTTGTAGTGTTAGCCCTTGGGATTTATGTATGGTAATAGCCCATGCCATTGTGAGTGGGATCTGTCTTCAGCTACCCAATGCTATGGGTATTATCGGGACAGTTTTAGGGTCAGCTCATTCCATGGTGGCCTGCTATAATTATCGATCCTTGCTACAACATAAAGTGGCATTTCTGGCGGTTTTGATCTAGGGCTGTAAACAATATCTATAACTTCACCTAGTGCTCCATTGACAAGTCCAACTTGTGTCCATATGTTGGTTGTGAGCATGATGCGCTGTCCAATACAAAGGAGTACATGTTTTTCAAGCTGTTCATCAATAGTTACACTATCTGCTCCAGTTATGGTGCTTGTTGTAGTAATAATTGCAATTGGACGGTTCAACAATTTTAACATTCTTCTATTGTGCATTCTAACTAAATCATTTGTAGCGAATAGGTGCATCGAATTGTTGAATTGTTCTTTTTCAGTGGAGGTGAGCTGCCTGTTTGTGTGTGTCATTAGAAGTTGCCAATCCTGTTGTGTTGCTTCAGCATTTCGTATGTTTTGTAACATTTGACGAAATTGTCTTTGTGTTGGAGTCTCACCTTGTTGACGGAATACTGTTTCTAAGGTGACTGCAATCGTGAACTAGTGCCAGAGTGTTCTTGCAGTTGAGTTTGATGTGTAAATAGGTTTTTCCATCACAGGTGGTAGCTGGGCAAGGTCACCGAAAAGGATTATTGAAACCCCACCAAAGTACAGGTGTTGTTGGTGTGGGAAGGCCTCACGTAGCCTTGCATCAATTTTCAATAGTAGCTTTGGCCCTATGAAGCTCACTTCATCTATCAAAATATATGTTATGTGTTTAATCTCTTCTTGAAATGTTGTTAATGCTTGGCCTTGCAATGGGTGCATTTCTTTGATAGGAATCCGAAGCATTGAATGTATAGTGGATGCATGTATATTAAATGTGGCAACCCCTGTAGGAGCTAATGCAAGCAACTGACTTCTTTGTTGTAGAGTACCAGTCTCAAACACTTTTCTTATGCGAGCAATCAAGTAGGATTTTCCTGTACCTGTTGTTCCTTGTAGGATCATGTGTAATGGTTTATTTGAGTGATGGTTGTTGTGGTCAATAATATGTGTGAGTGCTAGTTTTTGTTTGGGTGATAGGGCATAGTCTGGTACATAAAAATGGCCTCGAGCATGCTCTTCCTGGCTGTATGTTTTTTTCATGCTTATGAATTGTGTAGCGCTGTCATGAAGGTCATGTGGCACTGTATGTTGATCCCATATGTTGTTTCTATCAAACTCACGCCTACCAAGCATCTCAAGTTCATTTATGCTGACATTGTTTGAGGGGCCGATCTGTGAAAATAATTCCCATTCATTCATTTCTATTATGTCCCTTGTGTCCATCTCTAATTCGTTGTCTGATTCTTCACAATTGATGCTCTGCTCCAATTGGGGGGTTCAAGTTACATGCCATACATCATATTTGGATGCACTCATTTGCTTCCAATTTGCTATAATTGTTTCCTTAGTAATTCCTATGTCGATTTCCAAGCTTCGGAAATGTCTATACAATAGTAGTTTTCTCCAGCAGAATGTTTCAAAATGGTCGAAGTCCTCCTCTGGGGTGGTCTAGAACTTTGGGAAAACATTGATAATCACTTTCACCTTTCTTTCTTTCCACTTGCACCCCTTGCGAGTTGCAGAATACGAGAAAGAGCGTGCTGACTCCAATAGGGTTATTATCTCCAATTCTGGAGGGCAATTGATGTAGGAATGAAGGTAGCTAGGTTGGAGGTGTATTTCATCTGGTCTTCTTGTTACTCAATGGAACATCTTCTGACCTACATTTAAAGATGTAAAAGGTCGATTACAAACAACAAGCGGCAATTTTTGCAGCATATGGCATGTTTCTTGTGCTCCTATATCATGCTCTGCCACAAATTCTGCCATGAATTTCCAATACGCTATGAGGGACAGGTCGTCTGCTTTTGGGGATGCAAAAATTCTTGCTAACATATGAGTACAAGTCTCAAATGTTCTCTCTGCTTTTGATGCATATTTGGCAATGTATTTAAGTACAAGTGCTCGCGAGATGACAGGTTGGCAATCTATGTTGGCCCTCCATATTGAAATCATTGCTGGATTGTGTATGTTTAGCCTATCATCATTCCTTACAGGTTCATATTGTTTTTTCCCAGTGTTGTCATATGATAAGGTAGACATAATTTGTTCTTTCCATGGAGCTTTGTATCGACACTCCAGCTTTTTCCCCTTCTTACGTAAGCATGTTGCCTCTCTACACTTTGTGTGCCTTTGGACTCGATTGATTATCTCTACGTAGTCATGAGAGGGGTTTGTAGCAAATATCTTTGTTGTGTCTAGCAAACAAGGATCGTCCAACAAAGATCTGTAAACGGTGTTGTTTCTGCATGATGAATTGCGAGGATTCCAAGCACTCACATACTTGTCAAAGTATGTTCTTGCCTGTTCAACTTTAGCAGTGTCCTCCCAATCAAGGTTATCCATTTCTGGTGCATTTTGGAGCCAAAGGAATCCATGGACGTGTGCAATGCCTCGATGTTGCCATTCATATCTATACTAGTAATCTTTTGCAGTGAGGAGTTTCTCAATGACTTCTTCACGAAAGGCTGTGAACCGCTGATGCAAGTATAGTGATGTTGTGTGGGGGTTATTGATTACATTATCTAGGCATTGATTATTTGTTTGCATTTCCAGCGCTATGTGATTTGATATTAAACGTTGGAGGTCTGGCCACTTTGTGTCTGCTGCACTTAAAGTGAAGAAAAGAGTGGGAGACCCTATTTGGTTGATCATATTTGTTAGTTCACAACGACACTTGTTCCAATACGGTCTTGTGCCTCGCATTGAAGATCCAAAGTGCATGAGCTCGTCAGCTAATTATGTATTAGGGAGATTTTTTAGATGTGCTCTGAGGTTTTCAATAGTGGCTAGCATGTTCTCTTCTGCATTTTGTTTAATGAAAACTACTGCGATACCCTAGCTACGATGTCGCATCATAAGGTTAAAGATGAAATATCGGAACCTTGGATGCCTTCCAAACCTTTGGTCATGAAATCTTAGCAAGTGGAGCGCATACTCATGCATGTGCACTTCCCTAATTCGTGGTTGCATTTGTAGTGCTATTCCATTTGGAAATAGTGTTGGAAATGCCATATCGAACAAACCCTCAGTATTGTATTCATTTATTGCAGATGAGTTTATTTTAGGCCAATCAATAATGTTGTCTGTGGTGTCCTCAAGATCCAGTGTTTTCTTAATAATTTCTAATTCACGACATCTGTTTGGCAATCTGGCCATAAACGATGACGTGTTTACTGTGCTACTTGAATATCATCTCCATCGTAGTCGCTTTCATTACCTAGAACCACTATGTCTTCGTTAGTTTCAATTATGTGGAGCATATTTGATATGTTTGTTCTTGTTTCTGGAAATTGCTCCAAGTGGTCAAAATTTATCGCAACATCTTTATAGTATGGGTCATATTTGAGTTTGTATTGCAATGCATCTCTGATATGGCTTCTACTTACATAACAATCGTAATAGTGTCCTTCTGTATGGAGTCTTCATACTATGAGCACGTCCAAGTCTTGTATTCTTTGTGGAAGAACCTGTGCAATCTGATTTATATCTTGTGGGAAGCAAATTGTGTGACCACTATATTTATATTGGCCTCCAAGAGTGCGGGTGACTTGTAGCACTGGGTTGACCCTGGCAATGAGCATTTCTTCCACTTAGGTTAGTCTTTTCAAGACTATAGGTTGTTCTCCTGGGTCCATGTTGTTGAGTGCAGAGAATCGAGGTATGCCTCTCTCGGCAAGGCATCTTTTACAAGTAGCATGAGTATCAGATGAATGGAAGAGCATGCCTGGGTAACATTCCTTACATACTATGCATGTTTTCCGGTTGGAAAGGGCATGTATTCTTTGTTGGAATCTTTTCATTGCTGCTATGAAGTGAGCATTGTTATTGAATGGTGCTCCATGTGCCGTGTATTGTTGTGTTTGCATATCTTGACACTATGATGTTTGTTCATGTTGAGCATAGTAATCTTGACTTCTCTCACAATGTTGTTGGCTCTGGGCTTCTATTTCCTGTGGGATGGTTTGACTTTGTTGCAATCTTCTTATGCACCTTCGAGTAACTATGTCTTCTCTATGGCGAGCATAGTAAACCCGGTTTCTTTCTCATCTTAGTTGTCTTCGGATCTCTGTTTGATGCGGGCCAAGTCCATTGTTTCCTATGGAGGGCTCTGCCATTTGGGGGTCTAGAAATGTTAAGGCAAGTTAATAACACAACACATTGTAAAGGTAGTAAACACGTAGGCATTGCATAAATTTGACACCAATGAAGCTAGTATGTTTGATGAAGTGCAATCTACATATCAATAAATGCAAAAACACATTTACATATTGGTAGCGATATTTTATTCCAGTGTACTTGGTACATTTTCTATACAAGGAATAAAGGAACACCAATGTAACCAGGGAGATGAAAAAGATGGATTGTAATTGTAAATATAAAGGTATTCCTTAGTGGGGCACAAGTATCATTTGTAGTGTGTAAATTCTAGGCATAATTAGTACTAACAATGGAACACAAATCGATGGAAAAAGTCAAATGTGCATATGTAGATGCAAAAAAAAAACATATATATGTATATATACATATATATTATTACAGCAATCATTTGTAGATTGAGCTATATAGAACATGATTGTTTTTGGCACATATTTTCCAGATTAAGTCATGATCTACATATTTTTCCCTACTAGAAGAGATTTACATACTACACTTGTAAAGAGAACATGAAGGTATTTTAGGGTTCATAGTACAACTAAGAAGTTTCAATGCTTTGAACTTCCATATCTAGTGTGTCGGTGCAATCCGTGGAGGGAGCAACGTTTTCATGACACATTTCCTGGATAGTTTTGATCAAGAAGCTACTTTCTGCAGTGTAATCCAGTTGTTTGACCTTGGCAATAGTTGCTTTCAAACGGTGTTCACCATTGTACATGTCAACATTACAACGAACTGTGAAAAGGTATTGCTTGTTCAATACATCTTTAATCACCTCCTCAATAGTTCGCTCAACAGTTTGATCAAATTGTAGGTTGTATAGTCCGTCTGCAGGCATACCCAGTAGTTTTGTAGCCCCTTCATCAAATGCAACCGCCCATATCATATTTGTGTGGTCCTGCAACTTGACTTGGATTATATACCTATAGTCACATTTGGCATGTATTGCATTGCATTTTGCACAAAACCACTTTGCATCATCTGTTTGGGATAGTCATTTTTTGCAAGGCTGCTTGTTTGCTCGAGAAGGGCAAGCTGGATAGCAAAATGATTCCATTTTTATGAAGCGGGTTGTTGCTAATAGTATGCATTGCAGAGGTTGTGTTGTATCTAGAGCATTTTGTTGCATGCCACTGATTGTCATTCTTCTAGGAAGTGGAGATGTCCGCGAGGAGCTAGTAGACGAATATTGAGTGCTAATGTCATTTTCTTTGAACCAAGTTTTAATCTGCTCCACCTCCTCTATTTCAGGATCTATCCATATTTTTGTAGTCGAAGAGCTGCTAATGACCTTTCCATTGAATTCAAAGACATGCCCATTTCGAATAGCGAGAGTCGTTGATTCATGTAGGAGGTACTTCTCATGGAGTTGTGAACCCTCTTTTTCGGCTGATGGTCCCCATAAAGTAACATCTATAGTTGTGTTGGTGATGTCCACTATTGTTATAGTACGCCTTGCAACCTCTATCCCATCTCTTCTTCTGACTATGGAGTATGGTTGTACACAAATGACTATTCCAATGGCATCAATGTTTGAGCCAGTGCTTTTGCTTAAAATTTCATTGAGTGGTGTGAATGAGTAATGGTCTTTCAGGATGGATTGGTCATCTGCACACAAGGTAATCCTTGAATCAACTTGTAGCGAAATTTCCAACCCACTATTAAGCTTGTTATAGACTCTATTAGCAGGACGTATCGATCCTCCAGATAGTGTGTATGTTGCTCCGACAGTGATTTTTTCGTAATGGATGGCTACTGCTTCATTAAAACACGTCACACATGTCTCTGTTCCTTGACAGTCTATAATATCAAAGGTAAAGAGGTGCCCACTTCCTTTGTTTGTGTTGTAGGTGCGCATTTCATTCTTTATAGTTACACGACCTTTGACGGTCCACCTTGGTTGGAACGGGTTCAAGTTTTTGATAGGGGTGATTGCCAATGGGGCGTCTTTTCCTTGGTTTGGATTGATACCAAATAGCAGACGTTTGGGGGCTAACCTTCTAGGAAGACAAGGGTTATTTGAAGTTGAAGGTGAACCATATGATTCTTTTGTTGATTGATCAACTTGTTCAGGAACTTCTGGACATAGGTAAATTGGGTCCCCAACTATAGCGTGCGCTGTGAGAACAATGTCAAGGTCGACAATAACAATCCACCTAAATAATTTTTGCGAGAGTAAGTGTAAGCAACAATATGTAAGTAGAGTGTAAGGTTCATTTATTTTATGTAAAAGAGTAATGGATATACAATCATATTGTGTAGTAGTTGTTTGGGGGCAGCTGTAACGTTTTAGGTGTACTATGGAGCTGGGTACGATCTTGCTAGAATCTATGATGTCATTGTACCTGACCAACAATGACGCCTTGTGCTTGTGCACACTATCGGAGATGTCTAGCCTATATCGTTTGGTATGCGCATGTTCAGTTCCAAAACTCAAGATTGCTATGACTTGGACATGGGGTTCCAAAGCCACATTTCCTTCATGCATCAGTTTGATTGCATCCGCAGTTAATAAGCTTGCCATTGTGCGGTCCAAGCAAAAAAATCCTACAAAAGTGTATTGGATATAAGGAATTGCAAGGTAAAGTGGGGGAAGAAAAGAAGCTTTCCGTCAAAAAAACACCAAACAATTGCAAGACGTAGCAAAGTAGGGCAATTAAATTATGAACGATATTCATTAATGTCCACCTCATTGTTAGAAGCGAATAAAGGAAAACAAGTACTCTATATGTAATCCATTTTGGGCTATACACATTTTCGGCAATTATGTACATGACATGTGTATAGTGTTTTTTTTGTATTTGAAAGGTACATATATACACTTTTGATTATAATAGGTGAAAGGTACAGGAAATTCAACACATAGGAAAACATATTTAGAAATATAAAGCAAAATGCAATATTTTTTGTTGAGTTTTTACAATGGAAGGGACCAAAAGATGAAGTAGCAGATAAGGAGGATTTGTACATTTTTTCCATCATAGCATATTTTGTGGTAGAGTATACAAAATATTGCATCCTAGCGAGCAAGCCAAAAGGAAGGTATTTGATTATTATAATTAGTTTTTTTCGTTCTATATGATTGGCTTCAGTACGTTTCAAAAGGGAAACCATTTTCTGGAACACCGGAAAAAACAAGTACCAATTTAGAGCAAGCTATTTATAGTCTATTGTATGTCTGAAAGGAGCTTTAGGAAATCTTCCTTAAGCCTAGCTGAATTCCCCATGCCATAAAGTGCATCATATTTTAATGTTTGGAGGAAATCACAGTACGCATCCAAAACCATATATGTTGTATGAAATTTTTGGACCGCCTGCTGCACCATTTCAATGTCATGGTTTTGCACATGGCATGCATCATCACATGTCTGCTTAGCATCTTCAATAGTGTCGTCACAGCCTCACACAATGTTTTCTGCAAAGACTGCAATACTGCTCTGGTAAATCCCACCCCAATTAACCAAAGCTGACTCTGATGGTGACAAAGGAGGAAAATCAAGCTTTGGTGCTGAAACATTCACCTCAGAGGAGGTGCTAGAGATGGTGATAATATCTGTGGGTGGGTGGACGTTTTTCATTACCTATTGATTTATGTTTATATGAGTTATTATATTTTTAATATAAGAATGTAGCACTTTTTAAGTATAATATTTGATTGTTTTACCATAACAAAGAGTATTCCTCCTATTATATGTGGTACCATTTTTTTGTAAATAGTGATGTACTCCTAGTATGACATGAGTATAACTTGTAGCTGTATAAAAAGTAATAAGAGTAGAGACACATAAATGGAGAATTTGGCTAAGCGATATATTTGCATTAATATCAAAATATATATGTGAATTTGTACATTGAATAAAAGTAAAGTTTGAAGGAATGGCAATTAAGTCTGAAAGATGTAGGATCATGGGAGTAATCTGAATTTACGAATTAAATTGTAAATAGATATTAAATCTGAAACAGACATCTTCAATGGAATGAAGTATGAACTATTAAATGAACATACAAAAGTGTGAATGGTTGAGTGAGTGCACTACCTTAGACCCTACAACCAAGTCGAACAAGAATACCACAAACTATCCAGAGCATATGATGTCCCAACACTTGGAAAGTAGTGCGTGTAATTAAATTTGTCATAAATGTCAGTCGAACATCTACATAACTAACAACACTGTTCTATGAGTTGAGCAGATGCATGACTAATAACAATAACCAGACCAATAAATACAAGAAAAGTTAATTAACTAAGCAAAAAAACTATGTCCATCCACTATAAACCATACATTTCAATTAATTAACTGTTTCTCTAATGTTTTATAACGTTGCAGGTGCTCATACAATTGGCCAAGCTCCTTGCACAGTCTTTAGAAGTAGAATTTACAATGTCACTAATATTGATTCATCCTATGCCAAGTCCTTGAAAGCAAACTGCAATCTACATAAAATCAAAACCAAAGCAAATTTCTGATATACATAACCATCTTGTGCAGCTAAAGTTGAGTGTCAAACATGTAAATCATCAGCTACAGTAATAAGAAAACAAATTTAATGTTTTTTTTTAAATGGTTGTAAGAGCTCTTTTTCTAATGCTCTCAAGAAGGGAGCTAATTAATATTAAATAGCTAAAACTAAAATAAGTGCAAATATTTGGAAAAGAAGCCCTTTTAAACAAGTGGAACAAAGCTAAAAGTAATAGTAACTTGGAAACGAGTACAACAAATGGAAGACAAATTACAGTAAACAGACCAGTAATTAGAGGAAAAATGAATACCCACTTATAGAAATCATCACAAAGGTAGTACACCCCAAGCATTTTCAGTAGACCTAGTATTATCATCATACTATAGTGTTGATAGATGTTGAGGGTGATTGGAAGAAGAGAGTACAGATATAGAGGCACCTTAAAAAATTATTGATTAACCTATTTTGTTTTGATAATTAGCTGATAGGCTATTGTGGGTGGGAAATTTGTAAGAACCCCTACATGTTCTTGTCCAAGATTTGCATCATAAGCCTCACAAACATAGCATTGGTATTCCCACAAACACTTAATAGGGGTCCAGGACTAAGATATTTATCAATACACTAATTCTGATCGTAACTCCAATACAAACACAAGAGTAAAGTTCATGCAATGATTAAAAACTCGACTGATCATTATTTCAAAATTAAACATTGAAACCTCAAAGGCATTATGTCAACTACTTTTCAGACCTCCTTATGCAGCAAAAAACTGAAAACTTCATCACAAATTATCAATCTCTAGTCCAGACATTTGATCAAACAATAGACATTCATTGAAACTTTCGAGCAATTTAACAAGAATTTGAGGTCAAATTCCTCCACCTCTCCTAGCGTCCTTCATGACTTGCACAAAATCAATATTTTGGAACAACATATAGATATCCATCAAAGCATAAAGGATAGAGGGATTATTTCAGATATTGTGATCGAAACATTTATTACTTGAAACAACAATCCCATACCTATCCAAAAAAATACAGGTGGAAATCTATATTGAAGATATCAATTTGCAAAGGTAAAATGCATAGTGTACTCCTGTATTAATTCATGCATCTGATATGCATCTGTTACAAGCAAGCAAAGTGCACAAATGGAACAACCTGAATTAAGAATTTGTGAAGTCTCAGATGAAATGACAAATAAGACTTAATAAGAACAAAAGAAATCTAGAAGTAAGAACAAAAGAACAAAAGAAATCTAGAAGTAAGGCTTATGTCATGGTAGCTTGCAATCAACCTGATATAGGCTTGAATGCCTCTGAAACCAGAACAGATATATATGAACCAAATCTGAATTTACAGAGGCCAATGCCAATTGTTTCAGAAAACTAATTAATACAAACATGATTGCATTTATACTGAGGGGAATTATCTTACTCAGCATTTAGGAAACCATATTTCCATATAGAAACTCAAACAACAATGCATTATCCAGTATTTGAGTAAGTAGTACAGAGTCATCATTAGCGCAGGCAATTTTTGGTTGAAGATTATTATTCACAATCAAGACTTTGATTGAGCAAGCTAGAAACGCATGAGCAGGAGTACTTTTTGGCTTAGCAATGGCACAGTCGTATGAAGAATTTAAGCGAGCTATCACATTCATTGCCAGGGGAAGTATCTTGTTGGTTTAAAAAATAACAGACTATACCAGAATTTGAATGAGTTATCTCACTCACCATCAGCAAAACTACTTTTTGGTTGAAAATAAACAACACATTATCATCCAGAATCATTGAGTCTAAATAAGGAGGCTATATTTTCTTGAGATTGTTTTGCTGAGCTGAAGGGCACTTTTAACTCTCATCAAACAAACAATATGCAGCAGGGAAATGCAACAGAGACTGATATGGTAAAGCTATTATAACTCATAGAACCAACAATTGAATTGCTGCAGAGGCAAGAATGCAAACACACCGCCTAAAACAAGAAGGTTACATTCTAGCAAGAAGAGACACCATTCCATTTCAATAAACAAAAAAACTGAATGCCATAAATATAACCCAATGTGCATTACTCTTATCGTCTCTACATAGCTGATCCTCGCATTACTCTTACCGTCTTCTGTGGGTCTTCCTGCCGCACAAAATCATCGAAAATCCTCACAATTTTAAAGCCACTTCACATTTACTACCTCAACGAAGGTTTAGTGGATTGGTAAATGCCTGGCTGCGCACGAAGAGGACAGGGAGGCTGTAGAACGGCGCAAGCGGCCGCCGTGCCGTACTGCTGATGGAACGTCCGAGAAATGTCCAATCCCTGCTGACGGTCTGCCGGTGAAAACTCCCCGCCTTTCACAGCGTCTGACAATTCCGGTGGTGTTCCCCACCCAGAATAGCCTATCGGCTAAATATTCAATACCCAAATCATGTACTGGATAGCTTATAGGCGATGAGGACTGAATTGATTAATTCGCTAATTAATTTCGATCATTAATTTAGTCGATAGGTTTTATATATTGTGAATATAATTTGAACTGAAATCTGTCTCACGTCTGAAACCCCTTCCGTCAAACCAGTTTTTGAAGTTGTTTGCTATTCGAAAACCACCAAACACATCCGTGACTGGTAAAAAGTAACCGTTCATAATTTTTAGCCATTTTTTTCGGCTGTTTTTCGTCGTATTTTTTTTTGGCTGTTTTTCCCCTTTTTTCGCTGCTTTCTCCGCCGCTATTCTCGCTGGTATTGACCTTTCACTTCTCCAATTTCGCGAGCTGCACCACTAAAATAAGGTTTCGACGAGAGTTTGAGATGCTAAAAAATGTACTGGACATTTATTATGTTGCTCAGCGGTTCTTTCGTTCTTACCTTTTTTTATTTTTATTACTATGCTTTTTTAATATTAAAATATAAAATAGATTTAAATTTAATTTCTTTATTTTTTAAAAATAAATTATTTTAATTTTTTTTAAATAAATTATTTGGAAGACATAACAAGCAAGTTTAAAATAGATTTTAATTTTATTTTTTTATTTTTTAAAATAAATTATTTGGAAAACATAATTATTAGATATATCTTATATTTCTTTTGTTTTTTTTAATATTAAACATTACACTCATTTAAATATATATAATATTTTTTTATTTAGTTATATTTTTTAAAACATAAAAAAATATTATGTTGTTTGAAATGAAGTATTATTTTCATAATTTTTTATTTTTTATAAGAATACAAAATAATTATATAATGGTTAGTGGAAAAAATAGTATGTTAATTATAAGACAATATGATTTATGATTTATATTTTATATTTTATTTTTATATTATTTAGTTTTCTTCTAACAATCATAAAATAAATAGATTGCATATTGCTTCTGGTCTGAATTTCTTTTTTGATTTGCATTTAATATTGAGATCTTCCAATCAAAGCAAAAAAAGAAAATATAAAATACATGGAATATTTAGGGGATTCTGCCATCTCAGTTTACGCATAAGAGATTCTTTCCATAGAATGAGGGTTTAAATGATATAAATTAGATTGAACAAGTCTTTAGGTTTCCTTCTCCTCAATATGCAAAACATGACAAAAGTGTTCTCTATATATGTTATTATATTTTGAACTTCAATTCTTAAAGAAAAATAAAGAATATTTTTATTAAACATGTTAAATTACATATACTTTTCTATGGACGTAACCCTTGCACCCCTTCCAGTGCAAGTGCTAATTAGATTAAATAAAAAAAAATTACATTAAATCATTGTACATAGAGAGTTGGAAAAAATTCATAAACATAAAGATTAGATTGATTGGTAAATTGATTTAAAGAGAGCTTAATTTTTTAGAAAGTAGGTGAGAAAAATGAATAAAATTAGATATTTCTTTAAAATTATTTTAAGAAAACGAAGAATAAAGAAATAATCTCAAAGCTGGTTGAGAGAAACAATGTTTTTTAATTGATTGCCGGATACAATAATAATAAAAACTAACATATATATATTTAATAATATATATAAAATACGCCGAGAGATATCTTTCTCAAGGCGCACACATTTCTATAATTTATATAAAAAATAAAATTATAAATTTATAATTTATATTATTAATTTATTGATTTTAATATTATTATTAATTTATATAATTTATTTTTATATTATTGTTAATTTAATTTTATATTATTATTAATTTACTAAATAATTAACTATTAAATAATTTACTAATTTGAATATTATTATTAATTTATAACTATTAAATAATTTTTTTATTTTAATGTTATTATTAATTTATTTTAATGTTATTATTAATTTATTTTTATGTTATTGTTAATTTATTTTTACATTATTATTAATTTATTAATTAAATAATTAAATAATTTACTGATTTTAATATTATTATTAATTTATAACTATTAAATAATTTAAAAAATTAATAAACATACTCTAAAACCTTCGTTGAAACCCTAATTTTTCAGGCTGTACTCGCCAAATTGGAGAAGTCAAATGTCAATACCAAGTTTGGAGGAGCGGAAACCAATGGCAGCGGGGACATAAAAAATAAATGAGAACGACAGATTTATTGAAAGCAGAAAAAACCTGCCCTGGCTCTTACCTTGCTTGACCAACCGGATTACATCCAACCGCGGGTAAGTGAAGTGGCAAACTCTCCAGCCCTTGCTTGATCTCGTGCCCTATATGCACTTTATAGGTGGGGGTCTTGGGCAGCGGGCTTTGCTGGTAACCTATCGAAAGATGTCAGCTGCAGACAGGCGGGAAAATAATCAACAGTTGCCAATGACCATTCTGTCAACCATCCCCTGTCGTTGATTTTAAGCTGTTGATGGACAAATTGAGTTCTGAAAACTCATATAGGACACGCCTTCGGCGTAATTATTTTTTACTGTGTCTGCCAACGAGCCGATTAAAAAGACGTTACTTCCCTGTCAACCAGCCTGGAGATTATTTGTCTTTCTTCCAACGACCTTAAAATAATTTTAAATCAAAGTTCCCATCGCCTATTACGTGCCTTGTACTCTCCACTTGCCGTTCAACGTGGGTGGGCTGCTATTTTAACTCTTCTGCTCCGACTGCTCTAACTTGTCATTGACTTGATAAATTTATTATTATTTTTTATTGTGTCGGCCAAGGAACCAATTAAAAAGCCGTTATTTCCCTGTCAACCAGCCTACATATTATTGTTTTTTTCCCCTTGCTTAAAATAATTTTAAAGAAAATATTTATTTTCACTATCATCAAACGTGGAGAGCATTTATTTGTTCTTCCAATCAGTCCATTCAGTCCTCGTTGCTATCTTACCTGCTGCTTACACTTGTTTCGCAAGAAAATGGTAGAATACACATTTAATTATATTTATTAATTAATTAAAAATCAAAAAATATAATGTGTATATAATTTTCAATTAATCAATAAATTTGGTCAAATGTGTATCTTGATGTCTGAATAAACATTGTTCTGTATAAATGCAGCATAGTTTTGGAAGCTCAAAATCCAATATGTTTATGTAGATAAAGATCTATGGGCTTTCTTATTTGGATTCAAATCAGTCACACTTTCACATGTTAACTGGGATTTATAGATGGAGAAATGAGGCTCTCAGTAGATTCTATTTGGTAGATTTAGTTTTGTTGAATTTACATGAGAAATTCAACTCACAAATCATTTGGAAGAAGGTGGAAGACTTATATCAAACTAAATCATTATTTAACAAAAAATTCTTCTTCCATCTTATTATTTTGTACATAGAAAATTTTTAAAAATTGTTTAAAAAATATTAATCAGTATAATAAAATAGAATAAGCATTAAATAAATAAAATAATTATATAATAACTTTTAAGAAAAACAATTTGTTCTTGAAGTAAACAAAAATAACTCAAATTGATATTTCTCAATATTTTTAGACAAATCAATTTACAAATTTATGTATGTACAAACATCTATATATAAATTTAAAAATATGTAATCTTTTATACATATATAGATTTACAAACATATTATAATCCTCTATAAATATAAAAATTTAGAGAAGAGTTAGGTAAGTTAAATGAAAAAAAGTGTGGATTAGATTAGAAGGGAGTATAGAAATGTATTTTATGGTAAAATAAAATATCTTCTAGATAAATAAAATAATATTAGTCATTAAGTATGTGTGATGGTTTAAAATATGGTAATGTTGACATATCTATCAAGGTTCACCCATGCTAAGTCATTGACCTCACAAACGTTGTGCTTACCTTGGTTAGTTGAGTCACAAACCTTTTTCCTTCATTGAACCAGTGCATTCACATGTTTGGATGTTCTATCCTAATATATGGGGTGATGATGCCTAAGATGGTAAGATGTCCTCTATAAATGACCTCTTTGACTTCGGTCGAGCTAAAAAACTTCAAGTTGATCATTACAAAACAAAATTATTTATTATAATTTGATAACATAAAAGAAATGATAAGCTATATGAAAAAAGGGTGGATGAGGTTAAAGGATGTTTCTATAATGATGAAATTATTTTTAAAATAGCTTTTAAGTATATATATATATATAGTTTTGTGCCTATTTTGAAATGAATTCTTTGATGCATAAGCATATTGATAAGTTTGACTTAATTTTGTACAAACATGGGTCACTTATCTATGGTATACATCCCACTGATAACACATCTTTTTATACACCTACAACTTATCCTCTTTCACATATTCACACACACTTATACATTTGCTATGAACACTTATTTATTACTCCTATGTGCACACTCCTTCTCATGGATGCATAACATAGTGAGATCTAGCCCCTTTCCTATTCCATGACTAGTTCACAACCATGAAGCCATCTTCATAGTCCTAGACTCCTCCTAACAATTTTTTTTTTAAATAAATTCAAATGTGACCAATTTCCTATGTTAATCCTTCCTCTTTGAGACCATTCAAGGAAAAATTTATATTATATGTTTTACTATCCTTGTATTTATTTTTCATTTAATACACTCATTTTAATTCTAATGAAAATCAAACAAATAATTCATATATATCATTCACATCTACATAGTTCAATTGGTGCTCTAGAAAGAATCTAATTCTAAAGGCATTTACATGATTGATGATTGTTGTTTTTGATATTCATAAAATTTTGCAAATTGATCTCTAGGTGAATCTCCTTGTGACTCAATGACAATCCTTTAAAGTTTTTATAAATACCACTAGGTCTCCTAAGTATTTGAGATAAAAATCCAACTAATAAATAAAAAATAATTAGAAAGACTAAAGAATATAAACAAAATACAATGACAAATTGATGATTGTGAATTATTTTGAAATATTTTGATTCATCTATACAAAGAACTAACACAGTTTTCTTATTCTAAAATGATCACCAACCTATTCGTAATCCTAAATCTTAATATATATAAATCTTCATCAATCTTTATATATTCATAATCAGCGAACTAAATATACTTATTTTATATTTATACTTCCACACATTTTAATTACTAAATTCAATATTCAAATTTAACTAACTCTATAATTAATTAATCTAATTAATAATACTTATATAACTATTAAAAAGAGGGACCGTACCTCTCTTTCCACGCGCAACTTTTAGCCTCTTCTTTCCATATCATTTGTACAATGCGTAAATTCTTCGATATAATCGTAACTGTAAACTCCCACAGAATCATTGCGCCACCAACACGCACACAATATTAGCAATCTTTCCAATGGTCGGTGGTGGAAAAAGTCAAGTACAGCACAAATTTTCTATCGCTCAAACCCACTCCACACGCATTGCTTTCTTTGGGCTTTTCCTAGAAAACTGAGGATAAGGTGGAAGAAATTTTCTCACAACCACTCCACAAACGTTGCTTTCTTTTAAGTTTGTCTTCCTTGCTCCGAAAGCATCCTTTCCTTATAAATTCTGAGAGTTTTGAGGATTCTCATACTCACATTCAGCAAAGTTTTAATTACATTAGCATTCCCCAATCTGCTCTCTAAATCCGCAGTCTCTAATAACTCAAAGATGGCAGCTGGACTTGCTATTGCGCTTGCCAAAGGGGTGTTGGGAAAGCTTGGCGAGATCGCAGCAGAGCAAGCATCGAATGAGGCATCTCTCCTGCTCAACTTTAAAAATGACTTTAAATGGTTGGAGAAGCAGCTCATCCTGATATGTGGTTCTCTACAATCTGCAGATGAGCTAAGTGGGCACAATGAGGCTGTGAAAAAATGGCTGGCGGAAGTGAGAAATATTACTTTTGATGCAGAAGATATAATTGATGAGTGTGCCGTTAAGGATTTGTATACTTGTCAATCATGTGTGTGCAGTTGTAGTCAATTAGTCTTTCGGCATAAGATGGGAAAGAGGATTAAAGAGCTCAAAGATAGGATTAACTTTACCATTCAAGAATCACAGCAGCTCAAGCTTTTCCATGATGTGTCCCATTTAAATCAGCCCTCAACTAGTACATCCGAAAGTGAAAGAGAAAGAGGAGCAGAGTTGAAAAAATGGAGTATCTTGGAGAAAGATTCACCAACAGTGGCAGTGGAGCACAAAGTGGAGGAAGTTCTGAGATTGTTAGAGAACTCTGCCTTTGGAGTTGTTGCCGTCGTGGGAATGGGCGGGCTGGGTAAGACATTCCTTCTGCAGAATGTCTTCAACAGATCAAAACATAGGTATGAGTGTTCTGCCTGGATTTCTGTTTCACAGACTTGTATTCTTAGGAAATTGCAATATGACCTAGCCTCCCACATTGATTTAGACATAGACAGTAGAGTAAGTGATTTGCGGGCAGCGGAGTTCATACATGGCAAATTAGAGGGCAAAATATGTTTAATTGTTCTGGATGATGTGTGGAGGAGTAGTGTAGAAGGTAATTTGATAGAAAGACTTGGGCTCCCCACTGGCCGTAATAACCAGTGTAAAGTAGTGGTTACCACTAGAAGTAGAGATGTTGCTGAAAGTATGAATGGCCACATCTATGAGATGCAACACCTCTCGGAGGATGAGAGTTGGGATTTTTTTGGCCCGTAAGCCTTCCCGTATGGTAAAGGAAATAGGCCGCCTGAGCAACTGGAGAGCTTGGCTCATCGAATTGTAGAAGAATGTGGGAGGTTGCCACTGGCCATAAAGACAGTTGCGGTATCTATGGCCAAGTCTTCGCTCAAATCAGATTGGGAGTCAAAATTGGGACAGTTAAAAAATGTGAGAAATGCAGAGGATCCCACCATGAAGATTCTGAAGCTGAGTTATGACTCCCTTCCCCCCAATCTAAAATCTTGCTTTGCTTATTTTTCATTTTTTCCAGAGGACACATATTTTTCTTTTTCTATATTTAAAATTGGGAAAGCTATATACCAAGAGTATGTCATTAACTTGTGGATAGCGGAAGGATTTATTCCGCAAGAAAAAGACAGAGAACAATGGGATATTGGGTTAGATTATCTACATCAGCTTGGAAATTTATGTTTGCTTGAAGTAAACAGAGTGTTAAGTTGTTATACTGTACATGACTTGTTGCTTGATTTAGTTGTAAATATATGTAAAGAATATGAGTGTGAATTTGATGTTCCCTCCAAAGAAACAAGTTGTCGTAGGTTATTACTGGCTAACAAAGGTGTAGCTACTAATGATATTTCAGACAAGTCTTTTAATTGTCAGCGATTTCTACGCACCGTGTCATTCTCTCAGAATCCTGGCATAACAAGTATTCCACAACAGTTAGTTGATCATGTGAGAGTACTTCGGGTAATTGACTTGAGCCACACTGCCATCTCCACATTGCCAAATTGTTTTGGGAAATTGAATCTTCTGAAGGTTTTGAATTTGTCTCACACACAGATCGGGGAGGTGCCAAATTGTGTAAGAAGACTTAAGAGTCTTCAGTTTCTTGATATTTCCTATTGCACAAGCCTAGAACGTCTACCTGACTGGATAGGTGAGCTCAAATGTCTTTCCTATCTCAATGTAGAAAAGTGCACACAAGAGCTACTTGCCAATTATATGCCCAAGGGAATGTCACAGCTATTGAGTCTGACGACACTGAGATCTCATTGCTTCGCACTGTCGATTGAAGAGAAGAAATTCTTAAGTGTTACAGATGTTGGCGATTTGACCAATCTCCAAGAAATAAGCTTCGGTTTAACAGATGTACGACAATTGACAAGTGTAGAAGATGGTGTCCTTGACCGTCTGATCAAAATGAAAAATCTGTCAGTATATAATGGCATTCTTGCAGCAGAGGGTGATACAGAAGAATCCACTCTTCCAACATTCCCAGAGAAAATTAATGCTATGAAAGATCTTCAACAACTTCAACTTACGCGTTTCTCTGTGCCAAGTTGGATATGTGGAATGGAAAATCTGAGAACTCTTGTCTTGGTTAAGTGCAGTGATTATCCATCACTCCAAAAGATGCCCAACTTACAATTATTGATTTTAAACGAAGATTCGAAATGCCAAGAATTGCCAAAGAACTTTGCAGAGAGTGGGGGATTTCCTAAGCTGGTTGATCTACAAATTCAAGACTTCCCTCTTTTAGAGGAGTTGCCGGCGTTGGAAGAGGAGGCGATGCAACGTCTGGAATTGCTAGTGATACAAAATTGTCCTGGGTTGAAGAAAGTTTCGGAGGAATTGGAGCGGTTGAGGAGAGTAAAGGTGATAGGGGTTGTGGGGGAGAGAAGTGGTGAGTTAGAGGAGAGGTTAAAGGAAGGCGGGGAAGATTGGAATAAAATCAAAGCAAATAATCCCCGCATCGAGATCATCTTTGATGTGTAAGAAAATTGTTTCCTTCAATTTGTAATATTGTAGTAAAGAAGATCCCTCCATATATTTTTGGCTCTCACAAAAGAATATTCTTATTTGATGAAGGAAATTTTTGATTAATAATTTTAATCAAAATAATTTTTCATTAATTTTATTTTAATTGATATAAATATAAGTTTATGAATATATATTATTATAAATATTTTGATTAATAATTTAAAAAATATATTTTTAAGAAAAATTAATAGTATAATGTGATGTAATATTTAAATTTAAAAACACTTATAAATAATTAGTAGTTTATATTATAAAATATTCTATTTATAAATTATTTTATTTAGGTAAGAGTTATATTATTTTGTTTTAAAGTTTTCTATTTAATATATATGCATAGATATATCACTTACTTTTTTTAAGTAAAAAATATTTTATTTTATTATGTAACTTTTAATGTTTTTATGAAAAAAGTTGTTATTTTGTTTTATTTTTACTTTGATTTATTTACTTTGCATTTTACTTAAAATCTATTTTAGAATTAAATGACATAATTAATATCCTAATTTCCTCTGAATTCATAGTCAATTGTTAATGACCAAAATTTGATAATAGATCAATTCATAAATAAAGAAGTAACATCATAGTTATTTTCAACTTCCAACTTTTAAAATTGTGACATCAATTACTTTCTAAGTTATAAAATAACAATGATAAATATTATCAATGTAAAATTACAAAATATTAATTACATTCATTTTTCACATTAATTAGTTCATAAGATTTATGATCATCAATGTTAAGAAGAGAATATGATGAAAATTAACCTAAGGATACCAATAATAATTATACTTGGACCAGTTTTTTAGATAACTATTTTCCAATAGCAAAACTATATACTTAAATTGTACAAGTGAAAAATGATTAATTTTGAATGGAAATCCTACTAAAATTATGAAATCAACATCAATATATGATGCTAACATCTATTAAGAGTATTGGATGATGAAATAATAAAATTTGAACCAAATATTATAATTACCATTTACATGTGCTAGTCATTCATATAGAATGAGTTGTAAATATAATTTTGACAAGATAAATTTTAATTATTGACTATCCCTTCACTAGATAAAAAGGAAAAAATAGAGACATTATAACATAAAGGATAAATAGTTATGAAACTATATGACATTTTCACTTGAATTGGGAGGTCTTCTTGACTGCATTGATTTGAACTAAATAGTATTCTAAAAAAGATAGATTTAGAATAAATATAGACATGATTGTTGCACTTTAGTTATAATTCCAAGTGGCATTATCAAATTAATAATAATCCCTTTGAAATTTAGATTGATTCATCACTTTGTTGCATAGCTATAACTAGAATCTCCCCAAAGGGTAAGCGCAAAAAGATGGGGGGCCAAAAAGGGGTCTTAAGTGGTCACTTTTTTTTTAAAATAAAAAAATACTGACCTTGGATAAGAAATTGAGGATAGTTACACTCAAAATTTCAAGATGCAAAAAAAAACAATGTTTGTAGTGCTCTCAGACTACTTTCTAAACAACTAATTTCTTTTAAAATGGTAGAGATTAAGGGGTTCAAAAAAGGGAGCCAGAGAAATTGATTTTTTTTGTCAAAAAAACATAAAATACCATCTTTTGTGGCTCCCTTAAAAGGTTAATTTTTTTTTGGTATTTAAAAAATCACTTCGATAAGAAATTAGCTAACAACATGTAGTTTATGCCCAATTATTTTGATAATTTTTTAATGAATATTTGTTTTTGTACTAATTTTTAAAGTGGACACATCCTAAAAAATAGAATTTTTGTCATGCTACCCCTATAATTTTTGAAAACTAATCAGAATTTTTTTTTTTTTGAATGTGTAGAATGGAGTCTAGTTTATAAAAATGTAATTTATTTAAAATTTCAATGAACGGTTAAAAAATAAAGTAAAAAATACTAAACACTAGTTTTTGACCAAATATGGACACATGAACAAAAGAAATTAAAAATAAAAGCCTTAACATTGTCAAAATGTGAAAAAAATTACATCATTAAATAGCTAAGTGAGAGCCTAACATTACCTAGGTGTTTGATTTACTCGCCTTGAAATGTACGTGCAAACCTAATGGTTAGCACAAATGAGATTATGTGAAATCCTATAGAATATGCAAAAACACATCTTTGGATGTTGGGAGGGCACTCTAACCGTTTGGGTTGGAAATCCAAAGAAAATCCAAGCCTAAGGCTTAGGGATCCCCAAAGCAAGACATAACATGAGCATGTTATAACACTCTCGTTATTTTTTTATTGAAATTTGTTAATGAATTTTAAAATATGCACCAAAATACATTACCAAAATGTGCCAAAATGCATTGTTAAAATACAAGTGTGTGCTCACATTTTGTGAATGTATCAAAAAAATGTGAGTGTGTTATAATACACTCATGTTTTGGTTTGTGTTGAATTTTTTTTCTATTCATTGTTTTCTCTTTCTCCTTGTTTTTTTAGGGAAACTATATACATGAAATAAACATTTAAGTATAATTTGACATTTACTGATTAATTGAAAAATGGATGCTTTATGGCTTAGGTCACAAAACACCACTTTTCTCCAACTAACATTCAAGGATTCCCTAGGATCCCAAATTGGATTGACTATCAACACAAAGGTGAGTCAATTCTCAACAAGGGAGACCTAGGAAGGTTCCTTAGGCTTCAAGGGGTTCACCAACAAGCAAAAGCTTGGAAAAGACAACTTAACATTTAACTCACAAAACCTAGTAATGCAAGCCAAATAATGAGTGCAACTAACAAAATTAAGAAAAAAGTTAGGATGTATGTACTTGGGAAGTTTGGAAATGTGATAAGGATTCTGGAAGTGCAAAACTGTTGTCAAAATATGTTAGGGAGGACTAAGATTCCCTTACTACCTTCTTAGTCCTGATGCGGTTTTTCAGGGCAAACATGAAATCTTTAGACCTCAGAACCATATCTGAAGGAATCTCTAAAAAATACCTACAGGAGGACTAAGATTCCCTTACTGTCTTCTTATTCCCATTTTGAATTTATGAAATCTCAAAATGTGATCTTGAGGTCCAAGGTCCACACTTCCTTCTTCTCAGATCTCAGGTCCTAAAACCTCCAGATCTTGTCTGTAGATGACTTTCTGTGAAGATGACAACTGTGCAAATTTTCACTCCAAATGATCTTCAACCTAAATCTGCAAACACAAACACACAAGGGAGGAATTTTTTTTGAATGTTAGTAAATAATGGGGGTTTGCCTTGGTCAAACCCCTTGTTGGTAATTAAACCTTGGAATGAAATGAAATAATAAAGGGAAATGATGAATGAACAAAGTGCTAGGTGTTGCAACTCACCAAACCCTTGTTATGAAATCTGCAAACTTGTATGAAGTGGCTAGCTTGAATGTAGATCTTGAATAGAATGAGTGCTTGATAGATCTTGACTTGAATTTTTTGCTTGAATCAAAACCCTACATCACAAATTTAGTTCAAAAACACACATGATGCAAGAATATCTTTGACATGATTGTTGAATGTTGATGATGGCTCCAAATGCTTGATGAATTTCTCTTTAATGCTCTTGTGGGCTCAATTATGCTATTAGGAATGCTCATTCAACCTGCTTGGAGAAAAATGAGTGAAAGAACTTTGTATTTATACTTATCCATGCTTAATATCCTAAAATTACACCACAACAAGTTGACATATGAATTCATTAATTAAAGGAGCCTAAATATCACCAGGATTTGAAATTAAATCTTGAAAATAATTTAAGGGGGACTAAGATGCCCTAGGTGGCATCTTAGTCTCGAGGCTTGAAACTCGGGGTACATAATTATCCAAAAAGGGGCCTTTTAAGGTGCCTTTGAAATTAGGGTCCCAAGACCTTTAGGGGACAAAGATGCCCTAGGTGGCATCTTGGTCCCAGTCCAAAAATCAAGTACACTCAACCAGAATCATTAAATTATCATTTATCCTTTGATGTTTGTCAGGATTAACCATAAAAAGATATAGTTTATTAGGCTTGTGGATGCAAAATAGGACCAATTAAGACATAAATAAGGATAAATAAATAAAGACGAGCCTAAAAAAGTGTGAAAATGCAAGGGTATGCATTTTACTACACTACATTTAGCCCCCACTTTAGTGATAGGATGAACTTTCTTCAAACTCACACTAAAGTAGCCAACCACACAATCAAGAGGGGTTTAAATGTATGAATGCTAGTAAGATAGGATGATAATAACCAAGATGGTGGTCAAGCCCCTAGGATTAAGATCCCATGACAAACAACCATAGGCACAAAGGAACACACTTGTGGATGATATATGAATCCATAACCAAATCGCCAACATACACCATCAAAGATTAAAAAAAGGGAAAAATACAATGGATCAAGGTTTGATTGGCCGCCCAACGTCTTATGGATCGAGTCTAGGCTATTTTTCCAAATAAGGTTTACAAGTGGAATGCGATGTCCACTATGCAAACAAAATACATGCTTACAAGGGTTAGTGAAGCTAGTTGTCCACTAGGTGAGCCCCAAGAGATGCATATCAAATCCATACCCCCATGACTATGATAAGGACAAAAATACATGCTCACAAGGGCTAGTGAAGCTAGTTGTTCACTAGGTGAGCCCCAAGGAACCATATCAAAGTCATACCTTCATGAATTTAATAAGGTAAAAAAGATACAACAGAACAAGAAAGAGGGATGTTCAAAGGGATTTTTCTTAGTTCATGCAAGGTCTCTTCTTAGGGAGCATTGTGCCTAATGTCTCCAAGAGAGGACAAGTCAAAGAAATATCACACTCATCTCTATATTTCTTTCTATCCATATCTTTATTTTTCCTAGATGTGTTTAAACCATGAATAAATAATCAATTTGAAGTTACCTAATTCTTTTTCCTAGATGTGTATTCAATCATGAACAAATAATTGATTTAAAATTCTTAGAATTTTAGAACAAAATAAAGTTTAAAACTCCACACCGATCATAGGATGATAGGAATTAAACAGAATTACCTTTGTAATGGATGCAAATCCACACCAACACTACAAAAAAAACATCATGCCCTCAACATGGTTTCAGTTTGGAACTCAATAAATTATGTAACGCCCCGCCATGGAACCCCAGAGAACAACACTAAACATGAATTAATATCAAAAAAAATTTTTTTAAGAAATAACAATGAACTACATAATATAACATAAAATACAATCTCATCCTAAGTCCTCTAAGGATCCATGCATACATCACTAAAATATCTATTAATCAAATTCATTTTAAACCATCACATTAAAAGATTCTATAGTGTACATTTCCATAACATGTCATAATTTGTTACATCATTACATTGTTTACAATAATGCTTCCTTGAATAAAAAATAATAATTTCAGGTCAACATGGAAAAGACCTAAATGTCTTGACACCTTGCATCATCCCCAAAAGGAAAACATAAGTTGAGAAAAAAAAAAGATAAAATGTTTACGATATATAGAATAATGTAGGTACATATAGAAGAATGCACTTGAAAAGAGAGAGAGATACATGAAATACAATTATACTAGGGATCACATTATGCACATCCAATCACATAAAGAAACATGAAAAATAAAACAATGCAAAAGACTAGTAAGGAACATGTGATTCAACCTATAGCAGATCGTCCACATCCCAATCTTGACCAGTATATGCGAAAGGTAGACAAATAGCTAAAAGGAGAATGTTAAGTTCTAAACTAGGACACTCACCAAGTTCAACACTTGTTTTAAGAGAATTTTCATCTAAGCTCATAGAAGAGGAGGACAATGAATTAAACTCATTATGCACTTGTTCATCAATCTTTACAATATCAATGTCATCATCTAAATTAATCATAATAGGGGATCGAATGATAATTTCCTTAGAATTTTATTCGTGTTTATGTTGCAGCAATGACAAAGAGACATCATGAATTGCTTCAGGAAAGATTAGATTTTGAGTTTCTATGCTTTTATTTTCTTCTTTAGTTTGTAACATATGATAAATAAGATGACATCTACACCTATGCTCTCTATCATTTTTATTTTGTTTCAATCTGTTGTCAATTTGTAATTGTGAAGGAGTCTATTTTTCAATGATAGGTTTCTTTTCTTCCCTTAAGGGAGGAATGAAAGGAACCATGGGAGGTTATTCAAGAACTTTTTATTTATCTTTGAAAACTTGTTTGATTTTAGGAGGCACAATGGGATTGTCTCATAGTCTCTTATATGAAATGTTAGGAGGATTTGTCATAGGTTGTTCTTGGATATTTTGAAGGGATTTTTGTTCAATCATGGTCTCGTCAAAGATAGGTGGATCAATCATGGGTTGAGTCATATGTCTAAGGGATAATCTTGTTATATGATTTACTTGAAACTTTTTATATGATTTGAAAAAGAAGTCTTCACGGGGTCTAACAGGTTCAATAGGCTCAGTACAAAATAAATTCAATGAAAAGTTCCCATGGGAAGACACGGGATTAAACCACTATGGTGCACTATAAATATTTCATTTCCAAGGGGAAATTTTAAAAATTTATGCACAACCAATGAGATGAAATTCATGGAGTGGAGCCATGGATAGCCTAACTTCACACAAAATTTGTTCGATGATGGGATGATGATGAATAAGGCATTTAATGTTTTTGGTCCAACCTTTAGAGGGAGATTTATCGAGGCAATCATAGGGGAAGAAGAACCATTATGTGTTTTAATCCATGATTTTAGTTTTTAATATGTATCTTGATAGAGTTCATGCACAAATGGGAGTTTTTAAGTGATCACATTCTTTGCACAAATGAGATCAATCAATATTCCATTACTAGGCTTGTCGTTGATTGTTCCAACTATGTAAAGAAGAGAATCAAGTGAATGTTTGATTATTCCATTTTGTGAGAATGCAATATCAAGGGGAATTTTGGTTTGGCCCTTACAAGGTTTAGCTTCAATAAATTTCACTATTTCAACCATTTCATCCATATTTTCATCTTTTGTGTCTTCGTCATTTTTTTAGCCATTCTTCACATCATTCTTTGTTTCACTAGCTTTGAAAAATGAAATAGTGTGTTTTGGCATGGGATCAGTAAAGATTTGTAAGTTTTGATTGGGAGGAGCTATAGACTTATTACCTTAGTCATTCACACCTCCAATTTGAAGTTGATTAGAATCAATGAGGTTTTACACAAGATGTTTAAGATGCTTCCAATATTTTGTATCATGTGTGGCAAAGTAAATTGTACTCCCTTCTATGAGATAGTACAATTTCTTGCTTAATTTGGACCTATTTTGGTGCCCTTGTATTAAATACCCTTTAAATCATCATTAATAGGCTCCTAAGACCCTTTATTTTGGATCTCAAGGCTCATTTTGACCAGAATCTTGACAAAACCAACAAAATAATTAAATTTTCTAACCCATCATTGGCCCAACCTAAAAAACTAGGGTGTGACTCATATTCCACCTTGGGTGTGTGATTCCCCCTAGGTGGGACCCATACGCCACAAGTGGCATATGAGTCTTGTTTGGCCCATTTTTAGGGTTTGAGTTAGAAATTCAAAAATTTCATTCCAAATTTTGGTTGATGTTAGCTTTTGAGATCTAATAAATGGTAAATTAGGTGTAGTGCCTATATAAAAAAACTTTTAAGTCGTTATTATCATCTAGAGAAATCAATTCAAGATCTAAGCATTCACAAACACTCAAGCATACTTTCACAAGAGCATTCAAGTTTTCAAGAGCAAGCAAAGTTGAAATCTTGGAGCAACATTATAGTCTTTTTGTAGGTCTTCAAGCTCACTTTTATTCAATATCTAGCATTTCCAAGGATTGATTATGGTTTCCTATGGTGAATCATGATGAATTCTAGGTTGGGGAGATGCAACTAGCCATCAAGCCAAGCCTAATGACTTGTTTCCTAAGTGATTTCATCCCCCATTATCACTCTACTTTCAACATAAGGAAGGTACATGCATTCATTATGAATTATTAGGGTGATTAGACATCCCCCAAAGTGAGTCATTCATCTTCATGTTTCATTCATGCATCTAATTCTAGCACATTAGAATAGGGTTGCATTGCATTTAAAATTTCCTAATCTTAGACACTTAAGATTAGGGTTTGTATATACACATTTAATTTCAATATCCATTGTTTCTATCAATGTTTGATTATTGAACTAGGGGTTTCACCAAGGCAAATCCCCCATAAGAAAGTCAAAACCATACTTTATTTTGTAGGTCTTTTTATAGGTTCATATTTGGAAATCAAATTGGGAATAAAGAGTAGATATTGGAGAGAAGATATGGAATTTGACTTTAAGAAAAAGTAGGACGAGACTAATATGCCACAATTGGTGTATGAGGCCCAGTACAGTCAATTTTCTAGATTTTTGAAGATCTTGAGTCAACACTGTTAGATTCTTGTTTTAGCCTAGAAACCTTAGACTAGTACTAATACGACTTGCTTGGTGTATGAGTCCCTATGTGCCCTAAAATTAGTATTTTTAGGATTTCAAAGCTTGTTCTGAGTTTATTCAAGTTTCCATGTGCGCCTCTTTTTATTTCCTACTTTGTTATTCTATTTTGCACCCATTTCTAGGTTATTTTTTGAAGTTTTAGATATCATTAGGTTTTGTCATTATATCTTGCATGTTAGTAGTCTTTCAAAGCCCTATCTTGGTGATGAACCCCTCTTTAGTCGTTAATCATACCCTAGGACACCCTATTGCATATCTCTTTCTCTCATTTTATCCTTGGATTGAGATCTCTAGGGTTTCCTTGAGTGAAACTAGGTGAAATAGGCCCTAACCCTACTATTCCATCCCTTAAAAGGTGGAGCACCCTATTTTCATTGTTTCATCATTGAAATTGTTTTGGTGGTAATGGCAATAAGAATTTGATCTATAGTTTGAGGGTAATGGTTTATTATGATCAAGATCTCTAACAAGAGGTAAGGAAAGCATATTATTGTTCATGAGCTACAACATGATATTATGAAGGGTATTGAGTAGAAGGGTAAATTAATATTCCTATCCCCAAAGGAAAAAGGATTTTTCAGCTTTATAGCAGAAACTTGGTTATCAATTTTTAGATTTTGTTGAGGGGAATTAATTTGTAAAAAGACCCTATTTTGTTTCTTAAAAGGTTGGTAACTATTTTAAGGTGTGGATTTACAAATTTTAGGATGGCTAGGGGGATTTTTCATGTCACGACCATAAGTCAAGTTTTTATAGTCATGAATGGCTATACATAACTATGTGAAGGATGGGAATTTCAACATTTTAAGTTTGGTTTGGATTTTATTTTGTAATTCATTGAAGGTCAGCATTAGGAATCTTAATGTTTATTTATGAATACAAAATCTGATATCATGCTATTAAATTAGTAACGTTTTCACCATCCTCGTGTTTACGGGTATGTGTAGGATCATCTTGGAAAAAATAGGCCCTTAAGTGGCGATGAAAATTTAGAAAATTAGAGTTAGGCAACTTGATGTAAAAATTTGAAGAGTTTATATATTTTATTTAAAAAACATGTAAGAATAGAATTTGTAGCAAATTGAATGTAGTTTCTAAACTACTAGGTTTATTTTAAGAAAAAAAAATCTATTTGGTGAAAATTTGAAATTTGAATGTAGTTGTACTTTAATTTCAGGGAAAAAATAAGAAGTAGGTGTCTGTCTGACCACCCTAACCACAATAAAATAATAATATTTTTTTATAATATTTTAGATATAAGTAGAGGACTCATGTCCCAATGTGATGCATATTTTTTTGTAATTTGTTTCCAAGTAAATAATTAATTATGATTTTTTTATTACAATTTTTAAAAAATAAAAAAACTTCTATGTCTAACCACCTTAACTTGGTCAAACTTCATGAAATTCAGTTCTTCTTTTTTTAATCCTATATTATGTGAAGCATAGAATGTGACGTATGTTTCATATTCAAAAAAATGTGATACCATTTGAAAGATATAGATGTTTTTCAATGAGCCTATCAATCAAGACTTTAGTCGTAATTCAAATAGAAAATGAATAACAATAATTTATTAAATTCAAAGTAAAGCATAATTTATATTGGTGGAAAGTTGAGAATCTCCTTTAAAAACCCTTTTCATTTCATCAATTTTGGGTTAAAAAAAAGTCGTCAGCCACATGGGCCATCATATCACTTACATATCGCCACTTTTTGGCCCATCATGATCTTGCACATACCCTTACATGTCATTAAATCAGCTAGAATCATCTTTGGACCCATGTGAATGTGGAAGGGGTTGTAAAATGCATCAATAAGGTCATTGATTGACTTTACTAAGTTTTTCGATAAAGAGAAAAACCACTATAAAGCAATATCCTTCAAGGATCTAGGGAAGAGTTTAGCCAGGAGCTTATCTTCAAAGATGAAGTCACTACATGTGGTTGTATAAGAAAAAACATGGCTAATAGGATCTCCTTTCCCACCATATTTCTCAAATATAGGAACTTCTATACCTCGTGGAATTTTTCTTCTCAATACCTCTAAGGATAACGGGTTGGTTTTGATGTATTGTGAAGGTTGGATATGTTTTTTTTTATTTAATTTTTTTTGAAGGGCTGATATGTTTTGTAAAAGTGTGTTAATGATGGGATCATTTTTGGTATTTTAAGATGGAGGGAAATAAAGTGGAGTGGTGTACATTTGTGGAGGGAAAATAAGTTGTAAGTTTGTAAGGGGAGATGATTGAGGAGCTTTGAGATTTGAATACACAAATCTAGAAGGATTCCATAAGGAACTACCTAAAGAAGTATTGACATTGCTAGTAGGATGAATGGTTGTGGTAACATGAGTACTAGTGTATTTCAGAATAGAGATAGGGATCATGGAAGGAGGAAATGAAGTTCCACCTTGGCTTTGAGTATAACCGAAATCTTGAGTAGAACTATTCATGGTAGGGATGGTATTGTTAACATCATGCACATTGGTTGTAGGTAGTGAAGTCATTTGCAATGAGGTATGTATGTTATGATCCATATGGGGTTGATTATCAACACTATTAGAATGAGAGTTAGAAAACCCAAGATCCACAATGAATGGTGTATCACAGGATGACATGAGTCTTAAACTATGTCTCATAAATGACTTCCAATAGGACACAAAGTTGTAAATCTCATAAAAGATTCACAAACTCAATGCCAACCCAAAATGGAAAGAGGGTAAAGCGCAATTCAATGACCTAGAATGCAATATGTAAATGAAATTTTTAGATTCTAAACAAAGTAATTTTCTGATTACACTATGCAAAAATCTAAAAAAGAATTCTTGTAAATACAATTTTGAAATCACACAATGCACTAAATTTATCAAATTAATCTAGATATGATCAAATTCACGAAACAAAAATTCTACAAACAAAAACAAAAATATGAAAACAAGAATTAGGAATCTAGAAATGAATGATTTTATGCCCAAAAAATGAGAACGTGACCCTGATCAAGGACTCATTCTCCCCATGGCGAATGGGTCCTAGGTGAGGGTTTCAAAATAAGTTTTTATAGATTTATAAGTGATTTTTAGTGGTTTTGAGATTCTGGTCTGATACAACAAGTTTTAGTTTGATTTTTCTATGAATTCAATGTTGAATGCAAGTGCAAAATGTGAGAAAATGACAATCTAGAAAACCTATTTTGATATGCTTGATTTTGTTTCATTTTTCAAATGTGAGTTAATATGATGCAATTCTATGCAATATGACTAATTTTTTATGTTTTTAAGATTTAAATTATACAAAGATACATTCCTAAAACCCTTAAATGAAATGCCAAGTTGAATGCAAACTAGACACCCTAAATGAGACACAATTCAATGCAAAGAGATGCAAATGAATGCAAGGTCCAAATCTAGGCTGAAAGATAACTCCAAAATCAGAAAATGCAATGATCAAACTTAGGTTCATTAAAATGAAACAAAGAAAAATGATGATATGTGGGTGATGATAAAGTGGAAAGGGGGTTCATTACAACAACCTATTTTCCGAAGTTCATTCAAAATTAAAGCTATAATATGAAGATGAAGAAGAGTAATCAAATCTGACAAAAATAGTAATCAAAAAGCAGATTTCGAAAGGGGAAAATAAAATGTACCTTTCACCAAGAGTCACATTTTGAAGCATATTAAAGACGCATTCACCCCATGGCGAATGGGTCCTCACTAGGGCTCTTGAAAAATTATTCTTGGAATCTCTTCTTCTAGCTCCGCACTCCTAGATTCCAGATAGTCACTGTTGGACAAATGAAAACAAATCATGTAGGATACTTTCCATGATTTGACAACTTTTCTTGAAATATTGACAAGTTTCCAACTTTCTTCAATTTCTCTTCAAAGGATCTTCATCCTAAAATATATAATCACACATCAAAGAGAGAAAAATATCGTTTAATAATTGAATGGGGTTTTTCCTTGGCCAAACCCCGTATTTTTAATTAAACCTTGAAATGAAATAGAAAATCATGAAGGAATGATGAATGCACAACAATGGGTAACAACTTACCAAACCTTAGTTGAACCTCAGAATGTATTTATGCAAACTAGCATGAAGTTGACTCAATGAATGTAGATCTTGATCATGAAACTTGTCTTGAAATAGTGCTTTGAATGCTTGAATATATTTTGAACTCTACATCATCATATTAGCTCAAACAACATGCATGATGTAATACATATTTTACATGATGAAAGGAATCTTTATTGAGTGCACTGCAATAATATTCAATAAATCTTCCCTTGAATGCCTTGAAAATGATCTTGAATTACTCTCTTTATTCTCTTGTGAAAATACTAAGTTCTCATGAAAACTTTCTAGGTGAAACATAGTGAAATAACCTTATATTTATACGTATCTTATCATTAATTCTTGAAATTCAAATATCACAAGCCGAAATTGAATTGTAGATTTGAAATCATTAAAATACTACAAAAAACATATTTAAAAGGGGGGTGCTAGGTCTAAGTGAGAAACCATTCACCATAGGGCGAATGGGTCCTAGGCCACTTACCTAGGACACACATTACTTAGTGTTAATAATTATGTTAAATTAGTGTCCTAGATCTAAGTGAGGACCCATTCGCCCTATGGAAAATGGGTCCTAGGTCACTTACCTAGGACACACATATTCTAAAGTTAAGTGTTGTGTAATGGAATTTATGAATGTCAGGTTTTATCCCTTAAAAATTACATTTAATGAGTCTTGGAATTGAATTAAAGGGGCCAATTAAGAAAAAATAACCTCAATCAATTAATAAAACCCTCAATTAATGTGAAAATATAAAGATACACCTTACAACACTAAAAATAAGGTACAATTAAGTCCGTTTTAATAAAGAGCCTTAAACTTAATGTAATGAAAAAGAAAATAAAAGCTCGCACTGAACCCATATAATTCAGATTACACAAACTCCATGACAATTAAATTCAAAATCAACAATTAATTGTGTTGATTTTAATCAAATTACAATTGCACCCATTACACATTCAAATTGCCAACAAATAAAAAATTCCTTTATTCTTTAGCTTTCAAAAGAAACACATTACATACAGGCAAGCAAGTTCGTTGCTCATTTCATCTTCTAACTCTTCATGTTTCTCTCTGACCTACTCAACTTCATCCATTGGCATTCCTCTATCTTCAGTCTACAATAAGCATACATTAAAATTCTCCATCCTGACAATCTTTCTGGTCTTTTCTTTATGATGCATCAAAAGTCATAACCTACAGGTTCTCACACACTGTCTAACAGCTACACTTTATTTGTTAACACCTTAAGGAAACCAATCTTGTCCTCAAATCGTGCCTCTTTAACTGTCATCAAACATGCTGCTCACAGCTACTATCTATATTAGCCTCCAAAGTTTCCTTGCATTCTTAAATTGCCACCACTAATTCTAAACTTCTTCATTTCCACTGGATTCCTTATGCACCTCCGCCCACCTCCTTTAAATCTGTGCAACCTCTCTTCTCTTTTATCACATGAGCTCCCCATTTCTCCTCAACTACGTGGCCTTGACCATTACTCTATGCATCTATTGTAGATTTACAAGCCTAACACCTGCTCCAATAAACCCGACATTATTCAAAGGTGTGGATGTTGAAAATTAAATACCAACATGATATTCCTCGTACTACTTCCTTAATATTCTTTACACAGGTTCTTTCAATCCGCAACAATTTATTCCTTGCAACAACTTACCTCTTATTTTATTTCACTCTTGGCATCGGTTCCCACCTTCTATCGAGTAGTGAATCTCCAATTCCTCACCCAAATGGCACAGTGTATGCCTTTTTTTCACTACTTCTTCACACCATCTTTCATGTTGCTCTCTAAGTGCATGCAACCTTCAAAATCTACTCTATTGATCTTTTATGCCAGGTGCCCTTTCATATACATGTCTCCAATGAAGTTCCCATATGTTGGTTCTCTCAACAATCTCTTCTATTCCTCCTATGGTTCGGCAAGTCTAGGCTAAGTATAATTTTTTCCTTCAAAAACCACCCACACCGCCTTCTCTCCTTCCATATCCACACCCCTTCTCCTCCCTTGCTCTCCTATGGAGAATTCTATATATAGTTTCATTAACCCCTCTTCCATTTCTGCTTCCTATCCATCCAACTTCTCATACCCATTCGCCTTTTCCCATTCACATTATTTTATTTATCTTTTAAATAAAATCATTAATTATCAAATATATCCCTCATGAAATAACATGATAGAATACGATAAGACAGAGTGCATAGCAGTCCAAATTAGAATGATCCAAAATAACACTGAAAAGAATTCGAAGATCACGTACATGAATAACATCATCCTTGAATGTCTCTTGAATCTGATCAAGTGAAGATAGTCTAAATTTATGTGTTGCAACTACAACAAAATACATTGGAGATGAAAACCAACCAGATATAGTATAAATTCGTCTTGAAAGAATATTTTCCACAAAACCTTACCAATATTTTGAAACGATCATGTTTTGGTTGATGTGGATCGCTGATAGATCAAAATGCTCTTGCATCATAATGTGAATATGCAAAATACATATTACAACACTAAATTAAGACATAATTAAGCTCATTTTATTATTAATTATTTCAAAATTAAGTGTGAAAAGAGATACATTTTCCAACACTACAAGCATGCTATTTCTTCAAAATTCTAAAGAAGAGATTCATAATGTGATGGGGTTCTTGAACTCTATTGTGGGGATACTAAAAGAGCGGAAGTAAATTAAGCATGGAGAAATTTCTGGTTACTTGGGCACCCCCTTTGGGATAGGTGCCACTCTATGTGATATGTGGAAATGGTTTCTTATCAAGCTAAAAAATAATATTTTCTCTTGGGATAAAAATTCTTGCGTCTAGCTAGGAAGATTCAAGTTGTGAATCACATATTTTTGTCTTCACATGTGTATTACTCATCATGTTGGATGCCTTCAAAAAAGGATATAAATATTTTGTCAAACTTATTAGATAATTTCCCTAGTCCAATTAGAATGGTAATGATGGTTTTAAATCAACTTCACAGTTGCAATGCATTCAACCTATATCAAGAGGAGGGTTGGGTTTGCTAGCTCTCAAAACCCAAGGTGTTTTAATAGCTACTAAATGGATAGTTAGAGTGGTATGTGGAGATGAACCTTGGAAGATTTTGGTTTGTTATCGAATCATAAAATTTTCTGTTAAAAAATAAATGGAAATTGGTTAGATGGATTGATTAAAAAATTATTGCTCTTTTTTTGTAGCTTAAAACTTCTTTCCCTTTACTATCCATATTGAATGCTTGGTAGCTAGTTTGCAATTGTTTGAATCAGAAAAGTGATTCTTTACAACATGGGTTTAGTTTTGGTGCATCATCCATTTGGTGGAATAGAATGGTTCACTACCAAAGACAACCTTTTGTTGATTCTTTTCCAAGACATGCCCTTCACCTATTTAATAAAGGGATTCAATAGTTTGGAGACTTGTGGGACTATAATGCACTTGATTGGACTAATTGGAATATTATTTAGAAATAAATTTAGTTTACCTAATAAGTTTCAAAGCTTTGTTATATTTCTAAGAGCTTTGGTTCCCATGGACCTTGATATAAAATTGTGTACTCCATTGCAATGCAATGTTCTCAAAGATTGCTGGTGGTTGTCCAAAAGCCAATTTGGCTACTTTCCTTTAAAAATAGTCTACTTAAGTCTGCTTCCTCCTTTGCATTTAACTTTAATGCTTAATCAGAAATGAAAATGTAATTTGAAAGAAAAGACTTGGAGAAGACTTAGTGTGCAAATATGGAGATCAAACATTGTGCTAATGCTCAAATCTTGGCATTGGCAAGTTTTGTATTTCAAATTACCTATTGGTTATAGGTTAATATACATGTTGGTGTTTCTAGTTAAATTCCCTTTCTACCAGTATAATGAAAGTTTGAAACACACGTTTTGGGACTACTCATGGACTAAAAGAAAATGGAATGTTATCTTTAAATTTCTACTTGTGATTTTTTAGCACAAATTGAGTTGGAAAGAAGTTTTATTGGGATTTTGCATGCAAAATAATATTGTTGGTGATTCTATGAAACATGTTGATCTACTTAATAAATGGAAAAGTAGATTCTTATCAGTTTTGCTAAACGTAATGTTCACTAGGAAGGAGAAATGCTAAAGTTTCACTTTGATATTATTTTTCAAATTGTTATGTTGTGTTCTTCTTGATCATATTCATTAATTCTCAAACATTTATTTTAGTTTGTATTCACCACATAGTTAGGCATGATGATTTGGTCACTATTTTTAGTGAATTCATTAATTCTCTGATCTAATACAATAATTTATTTCCTCGAGCCTTGAACTTCCTCTGCATTAGATTTAGAAGATTTAGTTTTAGAGTTTTGTGAATCAATATTCCTTTTTAGAATGAGGCAAGATCTTCTAACATGCACATACTTTTTACAAAAGGAAACTCTCATTAATTCCCCCCATAATTTCTATTTTGCAGATTAAACATTTTTATGATGTTTTATTTGCTATCCCCTTTAGGATATCTATGCCTAGATTTAGGAATATTCTTTCAGATTTAAAATGAACTGATTCAGTGTTATTTGTGCAGTCAATCTTTCAGAAATTTGATACAGATCATAGTGGGAAGATTGACTGCCCAGAACTTCGAGATGCTCTTTGCCAATTGGGATATTCAGTATCATCGCCAGTTATACAACTTCTACTTACAAAGTATGACAAGACAGGCCAAGGCAGTGGAATTGATTATGACAACTTCGTCGAGTATGTTCTCTATAACAGCTTACCAGCTAAAGTAGTATTTTAATGATGAAAATGTTGCATACAAAAAGTTAGAATTTGTTTTTCTCATCTATTAGTCTTCCTATTTCGGTCACAAGCCTATATCTATCTTCTCTAAGACATTTTTATTTTTACTTTTATGTGCAGGTGTGCCATAATTGTGAAGGTAGAATTGATAAAAAACACACTATGTCCCAGTTACATAAGGAGATACCTCTTATTTTACAAAACAAAACAATGAGTGGATTTACATGTTGATGAGATCTTATGTTTTTTTTGGGGTCAGTAATAGCACTATGGTATCTAAAAATATCATGAAGAATAACAAACCAATGTCTACATGCCTTTGGAGTTTAATAGAATCTAGTAGCTTTCCATGATGTCACTTTTGATTTTTTTGGTTTTATGCTTATTTATTTTGTTTAAGACAAATTGCTTGTTTGCTCTAGTGGAGAATTTGAATGAAAACTTATTTTTTATGTACCTATAATTTATTTATTTTATAAACATTGTTGCTAAAACTTAGCAAACACAACAAATTAAAATAAAACTATTCTAGAACTTTTTGGTTGGCTGGAAATTCGCTGCTCTGCAGCTATTGTTATATATTGATTTTTATTTTCTTTTCATAATATAATATTATAGAATACAATTTGATATATTTATTATATTAGATAATATAATTTTAATAAATATCATTTATCTTTTTATTTTAATTTTCAATATTATAGATAAGCTATCACTACTATCTTTCTTATTTTTAAATTAGACTAAAAATATAGATCTATTTATTAAATAGAATTATATTTAACATAATATCTTTCTAATTAAATATTTTTTTTATCTTTAACAAATCCAAAAAAAAAATATTTCAATGATAATTTAATTTATATTTTTCTATTCATACTGGTGTAATTACATTTAATAATTATTATTATTTTATTAATCTAAATTAATTGTAAATATTTTTTAAAATTCATTTAATTATTGAACAGAAATAATTTAAAAAATCATTCCAATCGTAATTAAAAACATTAGGACTAAATATAACCTTTTATTTGTTTTACGCATATTATTAAATCGGGCGGTGTAGTTAAAAAAAAGTAGTGTTGCTTTTAGGACACATGAATAAAATCATGTTTTGTACTTCTTTTATTTTATCATCACTAGGTTTTACTTTTATTTATTAATGCGCTTTACTTTTTTTTATGCGGTTTTCAAGATAATTAACTTCTTAATGCCTAAGTGGGATGAAAATTCACTTTGATTTTGTTCTTTCCTTTACACTTTGGAATGGGGAATTGTATGTATACCTTATATTAGATATTTAGGTTCATAAATTATTATTTTTTGATTATTTTTATAATTAATTTAGAGCTTAAAAAAATAGACTGTAAGTTAATTTTGAGATAAGTAATATGTGGTAGAAATTTTTTAGTTTTTAATATCCATAGTAAGTAATGTTTTAGAGGGATTTTTTAAAGTTAATTTGTCTCTTTTTTTCTTGTTTTAAGGGAGTTCTTATTTTTTCTCATAGATTTTCTATATAGTCTTTTTTTCCTCCTCACTTAATAGGGCTAAAGCCTTATCTTTATTTGATTTTGAGTTGTATAATAGGGAGTTTTTGAACACACCAAGCAAAATAAGCATTTTCTTGCAATTCAAGAATAGTTGACCAAACAGTCTACAATATGTAGTACCAAGTGTCTAGAGAGGACTCGAGGTGCCAACCAAAATTTAATTAGGCCACCATGGGGAGATGGGGCATGAACCACAAATATCCTTTGTGGATTCTATAACTGTAAAATGGTGTATCAAGATACCATTCTAATCCTTCCACCAACGCTTGAAAATCCCAACCATAATTTTGTGAGCCATGTTAGAAGGAATGGCATCAATGATGAATGGGACAGTCTCATGATCTTGGATGAATAACCAAAATCTCAACTTAGCCTTAGGCCAAATCAAGCATTTTTGGTGAGTTTATTGAAAATATATGACAATGTTTTGATTCCTCTATTATTAAACCTCAAAGATCAAACCTAAGGGGCTTTAGCTACATGTCAATCTTAAAAAGAGCTACATATCACCAAATAAACTATTTATTAAAAGAAAGTGTTGAACATATGTTGTCATTGATGTCAAAGGAGTATTGTCCTTGATGTCAAAAGAGTGTTAGTTATTCTAGTTAGTTTTGTCATTGATGCAACGGCATCCAAAAGATTGGAGAATGCATAATCTTGTCATGTCACTTTGAATTATGAGTGTATATGGGGCTAGCTATGGTGATGGAATCATTTGAGGAATCTATTCATCTTCATGGAAGTGATCCAGAATGTTTGAAGTAAGTTATCCAGATAGTGAGATTGTTCTGGTAACATGTTTTGATCCACATTTATTCATGGATATGAGTTATGTCTTATAGTTTGAAAGGATAGTATGCCTACAGATGGTTTATCTTATTTCAAAGTTTTTGAAATTAATGTTCATCAAGCAGAAAGTTTGAAGTGACAGAAAGGTAAATTTATCAGTTAATTAACCAAGTTGATGTTTTGGATTGGTGTGGAAGAGACTTGTAGTGTGTGCTTTTTTAAGGTAATGTGTGGATGACCTTTAGGACCATATAAGTTTACATTGGGACCAGATAAGGTTACATTTTTCTAATTTTATTTTTTAATGTTTTGTGTCTTCTCTTCCTTGCCCTCATGCTTCTTTTTTCCCCTTCCCCTTCACCTTAAAATTTGATGTTGGTCTTCAACTAACCGTTTTTCACCTTATGCTCTCTGCTCTCATCCTGATGATGGATCATGGAGTGTGATCCAACATGTTGATGCAAAAAATTATACACAATCGAATCCATAAACCATTTCATAATAATTATCATAGATTGTGGAAATTTGATATCATTAAAGGCATATTCATTTCTCAGAACAAGTATATAAAAGAAAAGTTGAGAAATTTTAAAATGGAAGAATGCAAATCGGTGAGTACACCTATGGTTATCGAGAATAAATTTATTAAGGATGATGAATCTTCTCCAACAAATCAAAATTTGTATACATTAATGATTGGTATTTTTTATATGTAACTACATCTAGACTAGACATAATGCAAGCAGTAGGGATGGTAGCCATATTTCAGGCAACAACTAAGGAAACCTATGTTAAGGTAGTAAAAAGGATATTCAAGTATCTTCAAAAGCTACAATATATTTTGGTCTATGGTATCCTACGAGTGAAAATTTCACACTAACAACATACACAGATGTATATTGGGCCAAAATCATAGATGACCGGAAGAGTACAAGTGGTGGAGATTTATTTCTTGGTGATTGTTTTGTATCTCGGTTAAGAAAGAAGTGAGATTCAGTATTTTTATCTACAATAAAAGCAGAGTATATTGTAGCATCTTCATGATGCATTCAAGTGTTATGAATAAAGAAGAACTTGAAGGAGATGAAAATAGAGCTTGATGAACCCATTCACATTCTTTGTGAAAATATAAGTGCTATAAATAGTTCCAAGAATTCCATGATGCATTCAAGGATAAAGTATATTGCAATTAAGTATCATTTTTTGAGAGAGAAGGTTGCAGAAAAAGAGGTGAATATGGAATATGTTGAGAATTAAGGATAAAATAGAAAACTCTTTCACAAAACCTCTTACTAAGAAGACTTTTGAGTATCTCTGGCAAAAACTAGGAGTGGTTGTTCCCTCCTCTTGAATGAAGAGGAAGAAATGGTTAAGGGGGGGGTGTTGACTCCCTACCACAAGTAGACATGGTAGTCTTTTGGAGTGCTTCAAAACCTGGTTGAGAAAAAGTAGAGTGTTCAAAAGGACTGGCTAAAGTGTGGACTTAGGGGAAGTCTATCCAGGGGATAGATTTTCAAAATGAGAAGTGAGTAATTGTCATTTTACATTGACGTAAAAGGGGGAGAATTGTAAATCAAAATGTTAAAATTCTAAAGAGAGAAAGTGGAACTCATTGTCATGAGGCTTCAAAAAGGAGGAATTCCTAATCTTGACACATCAGAGTTATCTTGACATGCCAACAATATTTTTTTGTTTTCCCTCAATGAAAAAATGGGAGATTGTTGAACATATTTTGTCATTGACATCAATGTCAAAGGAGTATTGTCCTTGATGTCAGAAGAATTTCAACTATGCTAGTCAATTATTTCATTGATGCAATGGCATCTAAAGATTGGAGAATACGTAATATTGTCATGTTGTTTTGAGTTATGGATGTATATGGGGCTAGCTCTAGTGATGGAATTAGTTGAGGAATGTTTATAGTGTTAGTGTTTCTTAGATCAGATTAGATAATAAATAGTTCAATAGAAATGCAACACATAAGATAATGAACACAACAAGATACCCTGGGAAAACCCTCCTCTTGAGGGAGAAAAACCCAGCAAATGATTTCTCTTATATATATGATAACACAGTGACAGAATTCTGCTTACAACTCAGCCCAACAATGGCTAATACAAGATAATATATTCGCCCTCCTTCAAGGTATAAATGATTGTCTTCTTTCTGGAAATCGGACTGCTGCTACTAAGGTGCGAATTCTGCTCTTGAGTATAAAGTGTGAACTTGCTTGAATGAATGTGTCAATACCAAAGAAACGACCTTGTATATATACAACATAGGCGCCTCTTCATTTAGGTCGGCCTTTACATAATAAACATTTAACATGTCTTAAAGTTGGCTCAAGGTTAAGACAAGAATGATGAACTTATAAGGGTCGGCCCTTTAGCAAATCAAATGTTTGATATAAATCAAATCTTGGGAAGTGCAGACCAAAGCTGCATACATCAACATATAGTATCATAATACATCTATTCATGTTGATGGAAGTGGTATGTAAGTTTGATCTAGAATATTTGAGGTAAGTTACCCAAACAATGAGATTGTTCTAGTAAAATGTTTTGATCTTCATTTCTTCATGGATGCAAGTTGTGTCCCACGGTTTGAAAGCAGATTATTTCTACACATGGTTTATCTTATTCCAGAGTTTTTGGAATTGATTTTCATTAGGAAGAAACTTTGAAGTGAAAGAAGGGTTATTGTGTTGGTTAATTAACTAGGTTGGTGTTTCAAATCAGTATGGTAGAGGCTTGTAGCATGTGCTCTCTAGAGATAGCATGTAAATGACCTTTAGGACCAGACATGTTTACATTGGGAATCGTGTAACATGTTTTATCTTCCAAAGTAGTGTGTGGACTATTGGACCTAAACTATTACACATTTAGACACGTTTGGTTAAGGAGTTTTTGTGTGGTCCACTTATGGATATTATTTATATGTTTTGAGCCAACATATGAATGAAATTATAAATATAATTCATATATATAGATGTCTAGGATCTATTCTAAGATGTTGTAGTGGTTTTTGGAATGCTATATAATTAGGGATTCAATGCAAATAATATAATATAAGTTACATTCTAATCATTGTGTGTGATTATCAAAAGATTATATGTTATGTGGGAGAGTATCTAAAGGTTGATCAAATCAAGTAAAATTTGTGTTATCAGTATTGAAGGTTCACAAATTGTATGTCTATAATTTGGTAGGACTAGTGTCTTACTTATTGAGTTGGTGCTTAGATCTTTGTATTGGGGATTGGTCTCTCTAGTATGTTGGTGCTTACAAACACAATTGGGGATTGGTGTTTCTGGTAGGTTGGTGCCTACCTCATTATTGTGTGAGGATATATTTGGACAATGGATCCAAGCATCTATTCTCACCATGTTTTTTCCCATATTGGGTTTCCATGTATACTATATGGTGTTCTCATGTGTGGATGTATGTTTATTTTTATCATTTGAATAGTTATTTTAGTGATAAATTAGGATCCAAAATTTTTATTAAAGATAATTTGGATTTAAAGTTGAGATAAAAATGAAGTGTTCTAGGGATTTTATGCATGCAAGAGTCATTATAACATGTCTATGAGCTAGAAGAGGTGTTAGGTTCACTGGTAGGTGGAAACATAATGTCTCAATGGCCACTCTAGTCAAGAATATATTTAGGACATCCATGTGACACATAGATGTTTGTGTGGTACACATTCATCTATGACATATGTCCACCTTAATGATAGGGAACAAACAGGTTAAGAAATTAAGGATTAAATTTAAGTTACATAAAAGGTAAATTGCATTATTATCTTTCATTTATCTAAAGGGATGATAATGGAATATGAAATTATATTCGATGCAATTTAAATTATATTTTTCCTCCACTTCAGTGAGCACATGCTTTCTAGTGCAAATGTGAGCTAAAGTGAGAAAGAGGTTAATGAGAATATACATAGGATGAAGAGGATGTAGGTCTTCAATCCTATGTATATGCAATTGTAAGGCTAAGCTAGGACATGAAGAGGACATGAGTCTTCTATCCTATAAAGTTGATTGTAAATTCACCACAAACATGTTAGTTGCAAAGAAACATATTTGGAAAAAAAATGAAAAATACACATGATAAATTTAATCAGATATAAAGATCGCATTGATAAGTATGGATACCAACTATTGTGTTATTCTAGAGAACATACAACAAGCTAATGTGTATGTGGCTACTACAAATTACAGTGTAGGAAAGTCACAAAAAATATGTCTAGTCAAGTTGCCCCTAAGATAGATGACGAGATCAAGATAAAATACAAGTCTAGTTAGGTTGCCCTCAATCTAGATGATGAGATCATAAGACATCAAGATTTTTAAGGAATGGACATATTTCTAAAAATAAATAATAACTAAATAGGCCATATTTTATATGTAACATGCCCTCGAGAGGGGGGAATGATTTCCCCTCCCCCCTGGGGTGGGTGGGAGGCTATTTATAGTTTCCCCTTTGGGACTATTATCGACAGGGCATGTAGGAAGGATGAGTCACTCCTAATTGAAGAGAGAACTAATTCTCATCTAATCATTGGTATAACCACCCCCCCTTAGAATGATATGTTCTACATAAAGGAGCACAAGTCATTCTAGGGAGAAGAAATATAGACAAAGAGATGTTGTGTCATGACATACATAGCGAGATGTATCTATGGAATGCTATTGCATGAGGGATAGCACATAGAATCCACAACATCAAGAAAAAGCAAAGAAAAAAGGATTGAAAGCATAGGGGCATCCAAGTTTTCAAGGTCATAACTGATCATAAATATATATATAGTTTAAATTATATGAGTTGTCATCACCACCCCAAATAGATTGGAATGAGAAGAAGAGAACATGAAAAAAAATCAGCTCAATGTGGAAGAGGCCTAAATGCCCCAAGACACTTTGCATCATCCAAGGTAGGAAAATAAAATAAAATTATGAAAAATAGAAGAATGATGAAATATATAGAAGTTACAATAGATTTTCTCTCTTGTATCCGAGTACCTACAAGGGTATTAAGGGTCCTCTATGGGAGAGTACAAACATAAACAAATAAGTACGAGGGAACATAAACAAACACATGAATATAATCTAAAGAAAAGAAGAGGTACTGCTCTAGTGAAGCATCTCTAACAAATCATCTTGCACCTGATCTAGACCATGGTAAGGCGAGGGAGGATGAGCTTGTAGAGGGAGGAAAACAAGAGTGATTTTGGATGGCTCACCTGCAACAAGAACCAAGGAGGAGGCCTCTCAAGAACATCCTCATCCAAGAGCTCTTGTGATGCTAATGTCATCGACCTAGCAAAGATAGATGATTGAGTCATAATATCCTCCAACGAGTCAAACATGCACTTCCTCGGAGTGGAGTGCAGTGATTGAAAAGAAGGAGGTTGTTAAATTGAGGAGTCATTTCTGACCTACAAAAGATAGACAGTGACAAACTCCAAGGAAGAAAGAGATTTATGTCACAAGAATGGAATAAACCAAACTAAAATGAGGTGAAGAAGATGAAGAATACATTTTACAACTTTCCTTGAAAATGAGGACATGCTCTAATTTAGACTTATAAGGAGGATGTGGAACCCTCACATCAGAAGTGGAAGAAAGGGAAGAAGTAGAAGGAGTCCCAATAGATATGACCTTTGCATGAAGCATATCCACAGGTTCAGAAAAAGGGGGAATATTAGGTAGAGAAGTGATCAAAGGAGGCTCTGAAGAGGGAGTGATGAACACTTACACCTGCTTAGGGTAAGGTTCATCACAATTCCTCAAGGAAGTTGGAAGAAAAATTGAGGCAATAAAAATAGAAATAGACTCAATATAATCAAGGATAAAAGAAAAAAATAGAGAAAGAAGGGTCACCCTCAGTCTTTTTCAAGGTATCACGCTTCAAGCCAATGCCCATCAGTGATGCTTATGCTTACATGCAAGCCAGTTTTGAAAATTATGAATACTGAGAATAGAATCCTGAGAAGAATCTGACATGTCATGATCCACTGGAGAAGTAATATGTTGCACATATTCTACCTATGATTTTCATTGATGTGGTTGTCGTTGATGTCAACACTCAATTTGGGAATGTTTTATCTCATGACTATGTCTTTTGGCTTCCTGGATGAAGTGTTATTTTTGTTTAGTGTGCGTTAGCTATTTTTGGCATGACACTGAGAAGGAAGTGTATGGAAGTGTTGTTGGATGTTCATGGAATGTTTCTTTGTGGTCTACACATCATTGGTTAATCTCTTTGGGGTTGCATTTTATTTTTGAGTTGGTTTTGTAGAAACTTGTGGATGTATGATTGGCATGGCTTGTTCTCTTGCTTGCGCTATTTACTTGGGAGCCTATGCCAGAAATTAAGGTTGTGTTATGATGTGTTTGGGTCCTATCCTATCTATTGTGCACTATAAATTTTGTTGGAAGATGTGTTTTTGGTTGACTGGGAAAATGCTACACACTTCCTTGTTGTCAACTTGGGATGTTGTGCACTGGCATGTTTGGTGTTTTGGATCACATTGGAAGAAGTAATAAGTTATTTTTGGTCCTCTCAATCTCTTAGATAGGACCACTTTCACCATAATTATGTTTTGTGGTTAACTTGATGAAATTATTTTTTGTCTCCTATTTTGGATGACCTAATTGATATTTTGTGATAATGCAGAGCATATAAATGGAGGAAAAAATTAGATGCAAAGTATGTGATTTGATAATAATGCAGAAGTGGTGTGAGAGTGTGTGGAAGATAGATCAGATATGCTTCAATGCCTTAGTCAATAGAGTATATTGTTGACATATTTTGTGAATCTAAATCTTTGTGTATCTTTCTTTGAGATAGTGAGTCTCAACAAGTTTTTGTATCTTTCCCTGGGAATGTGTACCTCAGCATACAAGTCCTTTGTATATTACCCTAAGGTTGTGTGCCTTAGCTTGCAATTCCTTAGGAAATGAGCCTAAAAACAAATTGTGATTTTATGAGTAGTGAGCTTCATATATTGTGCGATTTCTCACTATGGTTTTTCCCTTCTTGGGTTTTCCATGTATATCCAATGTTATCTTGTGAATTTGTGTTCCTTTCTTTATCTTTCATTGCTACTGATCTAGTTAAGGGTTGTTAATCTTGTTAAAGGATTGAATTGTTTTATCTTTCATTATTGTTGATTTATTTAAGAATTTTTGATCTGGTTAGAAGATTGATTTTGCATTATGTTGAAGGGTCTAAGTTTTGAAGATATTAACTCACCCCCCTCTTAGTATCCTGGTGTGTTCAAAAATTGGTATCAAATCCAAGTTCCTTAGAAGTATCTTAAACTCTTGAGGAAGGTCTAGGATGGAACATGATGAATCTTACAAGGCACCTAAGTTTGATGGAACAAATTACACCTTTTGGAATCTAAGGATGGAATCATATATATCATCTCTAGGGTTTGGTGTTTGGAAATCTGTCAAGGATGGTTACACTACCCCTACTACTACTCCTATAGATCTAACTGAGATTAGCTTGTATGATAATAATTCCAAAGAAAATAATGCTATCATGAGTGGGATAGTTGATTTAGAACTCCTAAAGATAATGAATTACAATTTTGGTAAGGATGTCTAGGAGAAACTTAGTAGTATTTATGAAGGAGATAGTAAAGTAAAGCAAACCAAGATGCAAATATTCAAGAGAAAATTTGAGACCCTAAGGATGACAAAGGATGAAGACATTGTTGGTTAAATGCTCCAGGTGGATGAAGTAGTTAATGGCATTAGAGGTCTTGGTGGAGAAGTGAAAGAAGAGATTGTGAAGAAATTTTTTGAGATCTCTCCCTAAATATTATAGTCATAAGGTATTTTCTATTGAAAGGTCTAAGGACTTGGATAACTATTTAGTAGGTCAATTTTTTGATGATATCATAGCTTTTGAAATGAGAGAGTTTAACAAAGATGCTCCAAAGAAGGAAACAACATTCAAAGTCAGTAAAAAGATAAAATATGAAATAACTGATCAAGATGACAACCTTGATGAGGTAGAAGTAAACTTTGTGAGAAGATTGAAGAAAGGCATCAAAAAATACAAAGGCAAGTTCCCTTTTAAGTGCTCCAATTATGGAAGCGTTGGTCATTTTGCCTCTAAATTCCCTTTTAAATAATCAGTGGATAGTAAAAAAAGAGATAAGTTCAAAAGAAGTATTTATTCCATGGAGAGAAATTGTTCTTCAAAATATGAGGATCATGATGATTCAAATGATGAAACACTTTTCATGGCCTTGAAATTTGCTGACAAAAAGAGTGATATTGAAAAATGTAAGAAGTTTGCTACCTTGCAAGAAAACAAAGATGATGAAAAATCTATGGTTGTGTGGATTACCTTTCATGCAAAAGAAGAATCAAATTTTTGGGTAATTGAAAATGGTTTCTCTAATCACATGACTAGTGACAAGGTGAAGTTTATCAGCCTTAAGTAGTGTAATGGTGGAGCTATCAAGTTTGGTGGTGATGAGTCAACACAAATTTATGGAAAAGTTGTTATAACCTTTGATGGAAAGAACAATAATGATGATTTCCTCTATTTCAAAGGGCTAAAGCACAATAACCTCAGTGTAATTCAGATGTGCATTAAAGGATACAACCTTACATTTCATGACAAAGGTTGTGACATCAGGAAGGCAGGGTCTAGAAGATTATTTGTAGAAGGTACTAGGACATATGGAAATGTCTATCATCTAAAGGAAGAGAATGGAAGAATCTATTTATTGGCTCAATTCGGTGAGTGTTGGATATGGCACAAGTGGATGGGACACATCAAATTTGACTATATGGTGAATATCAACTCTACTCATGCAGTGAGAGACATGCCTAAGATAACCAATCCTACAAACACATTATGAAAGAATTGTCAAATGGGAAAGACGACTTGGAAAAATTTCAAGAGCAAGGAGTATTATTATACAATGTCAGTGGTGTTAATTCACATTGACCTATGTGGACCTACAATAACAAAGAGTCAACAAGGTGAAATGTATTTCATGTTACTTATTGTTTATTACTCTTGAATGAATTGGGTTATATTTTTAAGAGAAAAGTTAGAAGCTTTTGATAAGTTTAAGATTTTAAAAGAAAAATTTTAGAATGAAATGAATGCTAAGATCGCATTCTAAAGATCTGATAGACAAGGTGAATTTACTTCAAATAAATTTGAAATCTTTTATGAAGATCATGGTATTAGAAGACATATGTCTACTCCTAGAACCCCTTGGAAGAATGGGGTAGTGGAGAGGAAGAATAGAACTTTTCAAGAGATGGATAGGGAAATGTTGAAATATGTAGATTTTTCTAATATGTATTGGAAGGAAGATATTCGCAATGTTACAGTCTATCTACTTAACAGAGTGCAATTGAGGGTCAATAGCACTAATACCCCTTATGAGATATGATATAGAATACTCCTCATTATTAGATACTTTGGGATCTTTGGTAGAAAATTATACATAAGGAGAGATGAAGAAGGCCTTATAAATTTTGAATCAAGGTGTGATGAAGGGATATTTCTTGGTTACTCAACCAGAAGCAAGTCTTATAGATGCTACAACAAGATATTGGGAAAGATGATTGAAAGCATAAATGTTGAGTTAGATGAATATTTGTGTCAAATTTCACAAGAACCAAAGGTTTTCAGATTTGATATACCTCCCTACTTTGAAGAAGAAGAGGGGAAAGAAGAAAAGGAACAAGAATTAGAAAAGGCCCCTAAGAATCTAGTAAAGTATGTTTAGAAAAACCATTTAACAAATCATATCATTGGATATGGGAATGAAGGTGTGTAGACTAGGAGAAGGCTTGAAAAAGAAAGTGAGAAAATGAATTTGTGTTTATTGCCAAAGGTTGATCCCAAAACCTTTATCGATGCTAGAAAATATGAAGGATGGATAAAGGCAATGGAAGAAGAATTCAATCAAATAGAAAAAAATCAAACATGGGAATCGGTTTCTAGACTAGTTGATAATAATATTATAGGAACAAAGTGGGTGTTCTGGAACAAGCTGAATGAAGATGGAGAAGTTGTAAGTGACAAAGAAATATTGGTGTAAGGGTTATTCACAATTTGAAGGTATTCATAAAATGGTGTTCAAACTCAAGAATGGAAATATGGGTTCAAACTCAAGAAGGAATTTATGGGTTATTCACATATTGTTGGACGTTCATGGAATGTATCTTTATGGTTTGCACATAGTTGGTTAATCTCTTTAGGGATACATATTGCTTTTTTTTTGGAAACTTGTGGATGTCTGGCTGGTAGGTCTTGTTCTCTTGCTTGTGCTATGTGATTGGGGGTATGTGTTAGCAATTACGGTTGTCTTAAGATGTGTTTAGGTCTTGTCCTATTTGTTGTGAACCGCATTGAGTAAATTCAATTGGAAGATGTATTTTGGTCCAACTAGAAAAGTGCTACATGTTTCCTTGTTGTCAACTTGGGATGTTGTGCACCAACATGTTTGGTTTTTGGGATCATATTAGAAGAATTAATAAAAAAAATTGGTCCTCTTTATCTCCTGGATAGGATCGCTTCATTGTAATTATATGTTTTGGTCGACTTATTGGAATTATTATTTATCTCATGTTTTGTCTAATCTAATCAGTGTTTTATAATGTTGTACAGGATAGAAATGAAAGAAAAAATCATATACAAAAGTGTGTGATTTGAGAATAATTCAAAAGTAGTACGAGAGTGTTTGGAAAATAGATCATATGTGCTTCAATGCCTCAATAAGCAGAGTGTATTTTTGACATGTATCCGACTCTGAAATAGTGATTCTTAACAGGTCTTTGTATCTTTCCCTAGGGTTGTGCACCTCAGCTTACAAGTCCTTTGTATCTTTTCCTAAGGTTGCACACCTTAGCCTAAAATTCTTTAAGTAGTGAGCCTTAAAATAAATTATAATTTTGTAAGCAGTGAGCTTCATATATTGTGATATTTCTCACCATTGTTTCCCTTCTTGGGTTTTCCATGTATATTTGGTGTTATCTTATGCATGTGTATTCCTTTATTTATCTTCATTCTTATTGATCTATTTAAGGATTATTGATCTTGTTAAAGGATTGAATTGATTTATCTTTCATTATCGATGATTTGTTTAAGGATTTATTATTTGGTTAGAAGATTGAATTTGCATTGTGTTGAAGGATCTAAGTTTTGAAGATACTGATTCACCCCCCTCTCAATATCCAGGTGTGTTCAACATAATCTTCATGATAGTTACTAGTAGAAGAATAGGCTCTTTAGGAGGTTCAGGAGGTGCCACAAAAATAGGGACATGAGTCTTGACCACAGGCTCATTTCTTTTCTCTTCTTTGGAGGTAGGTGGAGAAACAAGAGGAGGCCTCAAGGTTTGATATGTAGGAGCAATATGAGAAGGAAAAACTTTGGTTAAATGCTTCCCCTTACCATAAAATGTAGTGTGAGGGATTGTAAGAAAAATTGAGAGTTGGAAAACTCAAGGCTTAGATTTCACCAACCCAGGTGCCTTTCCTTTTCCCATGCTAAGAATAGTATGAGTAATAGAGGATACCATTGAAATTTGTGAAACCAAATTAGAATAAGGTTTATCTATGAGAGCATGATTGTTTATAGCCTTCGAGGAGGAAGGCATAGAAAACAAAGCATGTTGTTGTACATGCATGGATTACTTCATATATATAGCATGATATGGATGATAGATAACATTAGGGGTTGAAACTCTAGTCTTGTACCTAAAATAATCCCTATAGAACAAGTCTCCATGGGGTAGTAAAGGTCCAACCAGAGTAGAAAAAAAATTATCTAATGAAAATCCCCATGCATTACAAGTGGTTTGTACCTAGTGTCATGAATAGTGTGAATCATGTCATCATGAGGGAAGTTCAAACACTTGTGGACTATTGATGTGACCACATTCATGAAACTAGTCATGGAGTGCCTAGTCTTACTTTCAATAGGTCAAATTCAGGAATCACAACAAATGAAACATTAATAGACTTAGGCCCAATCAGGACTATCAAAGAAATATAACCTATAGGTAGCACAAAAACTCCATCATGAGTATGCATTGTAAGCTTTGACTTCTTGTATTTCTTCTTATGCAAATTGTTAATAAAGAGTATCTCCTTTGTGATAACATTAACCTTGCTATTAGGGTCAACCATAACACTAGTTACAATATTACCATTGACTTGAGCAGGGATGTAAAGAGGATAAGGCTTCCTATTAATAGGAGAGTCATGTGGCGTTAAAGTTATTTTGGGAACCTTATCCATATGACTCATAGGAGGAATTGGAGTAAATGATACCATGTTCACATACTCAAAATGGCTAGGTTAAAAAGGTGTAGAAGTAGTTGTGATTAAGTTAGAAGAATGCGATGGAAATGGATCTGTATACATTTGTAGCTAACTGTTAGCCTTAGCCAAAAAATGTGTTCAATATTTTTAATCACCAAACTAGATGGTACCACTATCTATATGGTCCTAGATTATATGTTGGAGACACACACAGTGTTCAATTTCATGACCTAGGACCTAGTGGTATTGATAAAACTTTTGTGCATCATACCAACTAGGGTATGCCTTATCATCAGGTAGCAGTCTAATTTTTGGAAGAGTATTTAAACTATATTTTAATAATTTTTGAAGAACACTAGCATAAGATTTGAATAATTTTATAAAAATTATTATGTCCAACAATGTTCTTTTCACTAGGGATGAAGATAATATTTGCTACTATTTTATTCTTTCTAGACTCTCCTGGAATAAACATAGTTGTATGACTATTAAGATGGAAAGACGAGAAGGAACCCCCACACTACTTCACCATTTTCTAACAATCTCTAAGAGCAATACACATATGCGAGAAGTATGGGTTTTAAAGCTCATACAAGAGTGCTTGCAACACACAACCTTTCCAACTCCAAGAAACAAGAGAAGAAGGACTTAAGTAGGGAAAACTTTAGTGGAAAATCTTCACCAATTGGTGAATATTAGATATTGGCCAAGTCGAAATTGATGAATTAATCGCATCCAACAGGGTGGCCAAACTGCCTGGATTTTATGAATTATTGGTCCAATGCATGTCCATTTGCCATCGATTTATTTTATGAGGCATATTTAAGTAATCAATTCTCCATAACAAACTACATGTTTCAAATGGGTTGGTTAATATTTATTCCTGGAATCTCGGAAGCATGTAATAAATCACCTACATATTCGCCAATACTATTAAAACAACATTGTGTATCAGGACCCATTTCACCAGCTAAAATTTACAAATAGTTTCTTGTGAGGACCCATTTTGCCAATTAAAATTTACAAATAGTTGCTTATGAGGACCCATTTCACCAATAACATTAAAAAAAATTACATTTGAGCACACATTTTTCCAATTGCCATGACACCTCCATAATAATCGTAGGGTAATAATCGCCTTGAAAATTATAACATATCATTGTATAATCATGTGAGATTTGCCAATTTTTTAATATACCATTAAAAATCCCATGGAATTTTCCAAATATGGATTGATATAAATACAATCAAAACTGTCATTTATTCTCACACATTTTTATCAGTTCTGAACTTGTGAGCTCTCGATTCGAAAGCTGGACTTGGAACCTTGAAGTTGATCGTAGGTTCAAGTTACAAAATTACAACTTAGGAATTCTTGTATTAATGAATAGAAAGTCATTGAAAACCTAAACTTAAAGGTGAGTGATCATTTCTTCATAGTGATATAAGATTTTTTTATCTCTTTTTCATTCTTTCTTCAATCTTAAAGATGATATTGAGCAGGGAATGGGATCTATATTTTGTCCTTCTTAAACAAGAAGACATTTTTTCCATCTTTTATTCCAAGTGAGAGATCAATATGTCAAACAACAAGTGCAACAAGGGTAAGACTCCTCGAGGTGGTGAAGGGACTAGGAGGCCATCAAAATTCCCAAAATGTAGAGTTACCATACAGTCTTACTTTGGAATCAGAAATGCTTCTAATCCATCAGATCAAGATGGAGCTACATCATCAACTCTTCCACCAAATATTAATGAAGAAAGCATTCACAATACCTCACCACCATCGGAAGGTCAAGGTGATATTTTCATTTAGTTAAATGAGTCAAATGTGGATGGCAATACCACATAATATGTTCCAAGGGATACCCTGGTTATATAGAATGAGATAATTGACTCGGCTGATGTCGGTAGCAAGAAAAGAAAAGGAAAATTAAAAGTGAGACGCGAGTGGGAAATGAAAAGGAATTTTTAGCTTGATTGGGTGTCATTGTACCAATGGAGAAAGCAAACAAAGATGAATCTCTACTAGAATGAAAGTGTATGAGTTGGAAATGTAAAAGAGACAAGAAGTTGCAGCTAAAGCCTTACACTATAGAAAAGAATATCAATAAAGTTTATGAAAAACAAATCATAGATGGAAAGGAACAATTAGTAGTACGATGGAAATAAAAGAAAAGAATGTATTCATGTTAAGTATGTCACGAAATATGAAGAGCATAAGAAAATAATGTTGAATCTTGTTGCATGTAGAGGTACAATTGAGGCTCAATTTGGAAAAGTAATGGAGGGAGCACAACTAGCAAAAACTGTTCTGATGAGTTTTATTTTTCATATTTTGTTCAGATGGCATCCTATGATAGACTACCTAGAATATTTTAATTTATTATTATTTTTGGGTGTTCCTCACTTTTCTAGCACACATTGGTCAGTAAACGCTAGATGGGAATGGGAAAACTATCTTGCTATAGTGGAAAAGCAAGATTTAAAGGAGAAAGTAAAAGAGTCAAAATTCATTGCATTATCTTTAGATTAAGTTACTACGGTAGATAATACTTCTTGGGTCTGTATGCATGTGTATATTGTAAAACAACATGTCCTCCAAACTCATCTTCTCTGTGTTAATAAAGTGAAGGACAGTTCAACATTGCAAAATCTATTTGAACTAGTCAAGAAATCTTTGAATAAAATTACAGGTATGGATGACTTGACAATTGCCAAAAAGTTGGTGTGTGTAGGAGCTGATGGAACTACAATAATGCAAGGTCATAGGAATAGTGTTTGCACAAAGTTACAAACTACTTGTGCACCGTGCATGATTAGCATTCACTACATGTCCCACTGAATGAATTTAGCATTTAGAATTGTAAGAAAGTTTCCTACAGTATCAAAAGTTGAAAATCTAGTCTGCAAGCTTTACACATACTTCTGTCGAATTCACAAACGTTTCACGAAATATCAAAATTTTACTAAGGGAATAACAACAAGAAACAAGCTTCTCAAGGAGGTTGATACCAAATGGATCTCCCTACATGAACCAATGCAATGAGTTCTTTCAAAATATCAATCCTTGATTAGAGTAATGTATGCGCATCGCAACACAGTAGACAAAGCTCCTGACCTCTTACATAGGTTAAGCAATATAGAGACACTCTTGACTTTAGCTAGTCTTCTCCCCATGCTAGATGAAATGAACAATCTTGTGAAGAAATACCAAGATAGAACTATGTATATTAATGGATATTCCAAACTATGTAGAAATACATGCATGGTCCTCGATCATCTATATCTACAACTAACTTATAAAAGCCCAATTTTTTTCATGTGGTAAGAAATTACATATTTGAATCAACCTGATATTTATTTATAGTTTAATGCAAGTGGGTACTTATGTATCTGTGTACATGGATTTGACATACCAATGTACCATTGTACAACAACCAGGTGCTCTATCAAAGAAGTAACTGTTATAAAGAAAGCTTTTAACAACATTGTTAAAAATATTAGTGATAGTTTGAAGGAAATTGCAAAATCTCTTTCCATAGAGATTTATGATAGATTCCCTTGACATGAAATACTTGAAGCCATGGGTATTGTGTATCCTCAATTTTGTATAAACCAAGATAGCCCAACCTATTTTCATGATAAAGTAAAAATATTTGTCGAACACTTTTTGAAAAGCATAAAATACAATGAGCGGACAATAGAAGGAATTATAAATGGAGATAAGCTTAGAGAAAAATGTAAGAATTTTACAAGAAGTATGATGGACCAGTTTGATTCCATGGAGAAGCCCTTTGAACTGGGATCAATAACAAAGACTTGGACAAACTTAGGTTAGAGTGAAAAATTGCATAGTTCGATATCAAAATATTTCAAACTTGCTAATTTATGTCAAACAATGATATTAGGGTCGCTGGAGGATGAGAGAGTTTTCAGTTCATTGGAATTTTTGAAATCAAAGATAAGAAACAAACTAAACAAGAATTTGGAAAATTGCTTGAGGTTGAAAGGAACTGTGTATAATGTCAAAAAAATTCCTTTTGAAAGGGCACTCACAATTTGGAGGTCCATATGTGAAAGAAGAGGGTTGTGCAACACTCCAAACATTGGTACTGGTGCAACTAGCAATGGGACAAATGACTGTGACACAATGAATGTTGAATTTGAGATGTAGGGTGAATAAAATGAAGACCAGACTCAAAATCAAGATGACTCTTTTACTTTATCTCAAGTTGAACGTCAATTTCAGGACCCTAACTCCATTTGGGAAATGGAGGTGAATTAGGAGCTTTTAGGTATTTATACTGCACTTCATGAATCATTTTCCAAATTGTAGTTGATGATATTTTATATTTTATTCCATGGACCATGAAATTGTGAATCATTACACTTCATTATATTTTATTGTATATTGTACTTCATGAATCATATTTCAAACTGTAGTTGATGATATTTTATATTGTCTTCCATTAAAATATGATATTTTATATTTTATATTATATTATAGGATATTGAATTTGATATGTGATTCAACATCATTTTTAAAGAACAACACTTATCACACTACTTATAAAATCCTATTGCATTTTCATTCACACAATCTTTGATAAATAATTAAAAGGAATATTAATCCATTCCTTTAATAGAAGATAACAATTCAACACCCATAACATAAACACATGATGTGATATGACAACTTATAAATAACCCTTGATTATTTTGAGTCAAAATATAGTGAATACAATACTGGAGAGCAAGATAGGTTGATATTCAAAATTAAATAAATACACTTAAGTATTGTAACACAATGAAGATTAACAAAACAACCCTTAATCATTTTATTAATAGTTCATGAAATGAATACATCAGGAGACAAATGGCTTTGAATATGCACCATTTTCTATTCAAAATGCTAGTACTGTTATCGAAAATTACATTTGCATATCAACTAGACTCAAAAACCTAAGACAAAACTCTAAATTGTTCTCTATATTCTCATTACAAAAGTTTCTCTATTATCAATCAACAACTTGTATATTTGACCATGAATTCCTTATTATAGAAATGAAGGAGAAAACAAGGCTCAGTCTAGAATGTACACATGTCCATTTCCTATTTGACTGATACAAAATATATTCCCCAATGCAGTTATATTTACAATTCAAAGGAGGGAAATTTCACGTGGGACAAAAACCATTTACATTTGTCGATGAAAACTTGTCTCACCTTCCAAAAGGCACCTTTTAGTTGTTGCAGTAGTTTATCCACATGCTTCTGAAATTTTGTCGATGTACACCAAGCTTGAAAGAAGAAAAACATTAAATGAAGAAAAAGGAAAAGGACAAAGGACCTCCACGTTTGCATCCTTGTCATCAATTTTAAACTAGAGAGGATACAATATTTTAACATTACTTTATCAAAGGCCTAATTTGTATTGCTTCCAGGCCAAGTATTTTTTTCTCCCTAATATTACTCTTCATTGTTGTGGAATTAAGAAATAAATTGTACTAACCACCCCCCACAACAACTACCTAATCCTCCAAGACATCAAGATATCTGTCCTTCCATGACTAAAACCCCTCTTCCAAAGGCCAATTGAATCCAATGACATTGTCATAATTTTCCTTGTATGGCACATATTTGGTCACCACTTGGTTGGATTCTTTGTTAAACTCCTCCAAGAAAATCCCTACTTGGGTAAGCATATCCATAGTGCTCTTTAGCATTCACAAGTAAGCACCTTCACAGATTAAGGTTGCTTGAGTTTCAATCACCTCATTTTCTTCCTCCTTCTAAACCTGCAAGGACTTGACCTCACCATCTTCATTTAGGATGTTTGGGAGTAGACCAAAATTCATTTCATCAAACCCCTTAAGAAACTCCCTTATTTTTGCCTTCAATAGCTCAATCTTTCCTTAGAACTTTTGGATTTCACTTACAACCCTAAGGGTGGGATGAATGTTTTTTGTCTTGTTAACATTATGCTTTGATCCAACAGCCATGAGCCTGAGGTCCTAGTATCTTGGATTCCATCTCTCCATGAGTGGGATAGCCACTTCCTTGTCCCTATCAAAATTCTTGACAACATCAAACATGGATTAGTAATTAGCATGGATGCTAATCAACCTCTTTTCAATTCCCCTATTCAGATGCTCCAACACTGATGTCATAATCTTTAAATTGCTAGTAAGGATCAATCTACCCTGTTTCTTGCATATTTCTTTATAGATCTTCAACTTTTCAAGCAATTCTTCATTTCTAACCTCCTCAGTTTGGTGTGCACCTGAAGTCCTTGGTTCTTCAACTGATATAGGCACATTTCTAGTGAAGTATATGTGGGAGGAGCAAGGGAAGAAGGTGTTTTTTCTTGTGGTGAAGAGGGATAGGTAGAGTCTGTTTGCATTGGCACATTTATTTGCATTATTTGCATTTTTTTCTTTCAATAGTGTCATTTATATTTGCAACTCCATAATCTTTTGTTAACCCTTGTTGTATTCAATCAACTGGTCATTATACATCTTTCTAGAGTTTTCTTTCTCTGCATTAACTGACTCCACCATTGCCTTTGTGAATTGAGAAACATTTACAGACATGGTGGCTGCTTCAATTGTAGAGGTATCTGATACCCTCTTGATAATAATTCCTCCTCTATAATCTACAAATGGATCTACAACTTCTAGTTTTTTTGTGTTTGGGGCTAGTGCCCAAATTGCCAATGTGTCTCATTGCTCACTAAAGGAAGACCCTTGTAGTGCAATTTTTGCTTCTTATTCAAAGTTGTATAAGGGTCTATCATACCTCCTCACTGTGCCAAAATTTATGGTAGAGGATAGGTCCCACTCTAGCAGCAAGAGGAGACCACTTTTTCTTACTAATTCTCTACCCTCTTGTGATGTTATTCCTTGAAAACTTTCTTTCATTTCTTTCATAATTTGAGCATGTTGTTGAAATGCACAAGACAACTAAGAGGGGGGGTGAATTAGTTGTACCAAAATTACTTTTACTTCAAACCTTAATCAATTCCACTTTAACTTAATCTATTATTAAGTATGAACACGAAATGCAGATAACAGAAAACAAACACTAGAGACACCAGATTTACGTGGAAAACCCAATGAGGGAAAAACCACGGTAAGGACTAACTCACAATATAGTAGTAATGCAATACTAGATACAAAGGCTCATTGCCCAGAAAGGACTCACTGTCTAGATATAAAGGCTCACTGCCTACAAATAGGACTCACTATCTAGAAGGAGGCTCACTACCTACAAACAAAGAAAAGATAAATAAAGATCCACCACAATAGGTTCCACACAATTGCAGCTTGATCAAAGGATTGCAGACACCATCAGCTCATTGCTTTCAGGAATCTAACACATCAAAGTATTGTTGCCTTGATTCATTCTTACACACTCTACTTTTCGCACTTGTTCACACACTTCACTTGCTTTCCATACAATTTGCAACATCTTGACTTGCTTTTATACCATCTTCAACTCTAGAAACTTTATCCAAGATCGATTATACATCCTTCATTTCACAAATTCAAATTAGGTTGACTACTCAACATTCCCACAGTGGATAAGAATGACAGGCGACCAATTACATATTTAATTAGGACCCAAACAAAATCTTGGATCAATCACACGCTTCCTTAATCGATTCGTATTCTCCATGTAACGTGTAAACACCAGGTCAACCAAACCTAATGAAAACACCAATAAGCTTTGAATTAAGTGCATCAACAACAAGATGATCACACATGGATCACCCAACACGCTTCACCAAACACTAGAACACCACTTATAAATCTTTAGATACATTTGTAGCTACTACAACAAACTTCATACACAAAACACACTTTAACAGTCCAACTGAACTGAGCAGATACACACAATATCTTTGGAACAAGCCTTCCAGAGCACCAAACCACAAGCGCATTTTCCAGAACACAAAGAACAAAATTATTAACCTTCTTCCATATCTGCAAGATCTGAAACAAAACACCAGAAGACTATGGAGCAGAGACATCTCTCCCAGTCCATAGACAAATAGTTTTGTCAAACCAGTTCACACACTGGTGAACACATCTTTCACTCTCCATCGATCCAGAAGCTAAAACTTGGGATATATTATCCATTGAAGCTCATAAAAAATACCACAGATCCGCAAAGGCATAGGATCAACACAAAAGAAATTCAGAGCACATTACTGGAGCATACTTAGAACACACGCTCAACACTGCCTTCATTATTTCTTAATTTTCTCAAAAGTAATTGGCATCAACACAACTACAACTTCATAAATATAGCTTCATGTACCCTCAACACTTCTACAGTATCTCAACTATACATTTACCACCTGCAATCACTCTGAACTATGTTGACATCAATGACAA